>OY821749.1:1067335-1347335 GCA_963682055.1 Primula veris
TTTTATTTCTCACAATTGGAATATGAATTACAATTCCTGACTCAACAAATAAATAAAACTGCTGGACTGAAATAAAGAAACTGTCGGACTGTTTTAAAGAAACTGCCAGACTGGTTTTACAGAAACTGCCGGACTGGTTTTACAGAAACTGCCGGACTGGTTTTAAACAAACTGCCGGACTGGTTTTAAACAAAACTGCCGGACTGGTTTTAACAAACTGCCGGACTGGTTTTTAAATAAACTGCCGGACTGGTTTTGAACAAAACAAACTGGACTGGTTTTAAAGCATAAAAAAAAACTGCCGGACTGGTTTTTAACAAATAAAAAACTGCCGGACTGGTTTTTGTAAATAATGGAAATTACAGAACTGAAAAGTAAATAACAGAATCGAAAGACTGAAAGTAAACAGTACTGAAATGTAAATACAGAAAAGAAACAGTACAGGAAAGTAAATTACAGAAATGAAACCGGTACTGAAATGAAATGGACAGAAAGTAAAAGACTGAAAATAAATAACATAAAGTAAAAGAAAAGGCAACTGCCTGAGCAGTTTCCCTTAAACAATATTTCCCGAACCACCTTTAAAGGTTTCTGGTTTCGGGACTTTGTTCCCAAGGTACAACTTCTATCTCAGAGTGGCTCGTATGGAAACCGGCACCGAACCACAGGTCGAGCTGTTGGTGGTGCGGTTCTCTCTCACTAAGTGTATGCTTATGCTGTGAGTTGTGTGTATGATGGTGTGTTCAAATGAGAGGGGGATGGCTGCCTTTTATAGGCTCTATAGAAACCGCAGCCATAATTGTGGTCATTAATTCCGGGAGTTACACCCACAGAATCCGCTCAATTTAATTCTGAAACCGCAGCATTTAATCTCATTCATTGCTGACGTTTCTCTTGCTGGAAACTCTAGGGACTCCTTTTGTATTTTATACAAAACTCCCTATTCGGGTTTGGACCCAAGACCCGAGACATTCCCCAAATCCCAAATCCCAAATCCCGAGCCCGAGCCCCGAGCCCCGAGACACGAAGCGAGCGCGCGTGTGTGGTACACACTAATACTCTTAGGTGTATGTGGACATGTTAGTTTAATAACTACATGGGTTGATATGGTATATATATTGTAAGATTAACTCTTAATCTTCCAATATGGGATTATTCTAAATGGTTTTTCTCATTAACCATTTCGTTTTTCCAGATTTTTTTTTCCAGATTTGAGCTTCCGAGGTACCAACTTTGAAGCCACTTTGTATTCACACCCATTCTCCGAATAGGTCATGTGATATACCGTTACGAAGCTCGTCACACGGGCTACTCAACCACGTTGAGTAAGGTATAAACAACTCAGCGCTGTTACACGAAATAATGACTCGAAGTTGGTCCAGTGACCATTCGGAAACACCCATGTTTTCACATGTTTTTCCAACATAACTCTCACTCCAACCCACTTGAACAAACCATCGTCTCCGTAAGTGTTTTTTTACCAAAATGACGAACCCATCATGATTTTAGTTCAAAATCGAATACGATATTAGAGTCATGATGATTCAATATATTCGCCTATTAGAATCACTTCTGATTCTCTTGACCATGGAGTGATAAGGTGTTAAAGTTAGGTCAGCTTCTTCAGGTTATACATAGTACTTGCAAGTATGTCTAGCATTTGACTGGTTTTGATGTTTGGCTAAGTTCGCCTTTTCCCCTTAATTTGCAAAACAGGACTCTTAATTGTATTGATGTAGCTATGTTTTGTGTGTGTGTATAACGACATTGTCGTATTTCTGTTTCGTGAAAGAGTTTTTGAATTAAAAAAAATATATTGATGTAGCTACGCTGTTTTCGGATTCCTATCTTTGTTTTACCGGTTTTCATACCGAATTAGCAATTAGCTGCTATGGAGGCTTGTTCATAAAATGAGCATTTTAAGTTTTATAATAGTATTTGGTTGCGGTAAGACAATCTGGCTATCCGGGGTTACCTCGTTGAATGACGTCGGAGTTGCGGGAGGTCTAAGGTCTGTACCTAAAAAAACACTAGTAATCCTGATCCACGCGTTGCGTGTGTGACGTGCAATGCAATTAAAATATAGAAAATAAGTGTACTTATGATACAAATATGTGGATAATACAAAAAAAAAAGTATAATATGATAAGACTTAAAATGATGTTTGGTTGTTAATTAAAGAGTGATAAATAGTGTTATTAGTTATTACTTTTTATATTTTTTGTATGTGAGTATGGTATTATTGTAATTAATAAAAAATATATAAGTATTTTTGAAAAATATGACTAAATTGTGCATACTCATTTGAATTAAATTGATTTATTATAATAGAATGATATGATGTATTGGTGTGACATGCATGATGATGAAGTCAATATCAAACTTAAGTTTCAACGTTTGATAAGTTTCAACGTTTAGATACCTTATAGTGTTTGAAGTATATTTCTACAAATCATTCTCTCTTGTCATTTACAATGTCACCAAGAAGCATGCATGTTTTATATCGGATTACGATGCGTTTAGTATCTTATCGTCGATCTCATTTGTAACAAAATCTACTATAAATTAAAGAGTCAGCAAAGAGGAATCATACACCAAAATAGAAGCATACTCTCAAAAGGTATTTAACTAAGATCGAAAGAAAAAAAATGGCAAAGTCAAGCAAGAACACAACCATGTTTATGATGGTGCCTTTTTTCCTCTCTCTTCTCTTAGTGCCTACATTCTCAACCTTTATCGGTATAACTATTGTATATTAATTAGTATATGTTACTGCATGCCTTTCATAAAAAAATTAAATTAAATGGAAAGAACAAGAAATGATATTTATTATCAGGGAGTAAAAGCACTTATTTTTCAAAATTTTGTGTTTATATCAATGATGGAGCTATATGGAAACAAAGGCTTGTCACCGCAACTCTAAATTTTAAAAACTCGAATTTTCTGTAGCTTTTATTTAAAAAGATTTAGGAACATTGTAACTACAACTCTACAAAATTAACATTTGTATTTTCGTATGTAGTGTGATTTGCCCTCTCGGGCGGAAACGTTGCATGTTATATATTAACATATTGGTTGGTTTAATCTTCAAAAGAAATCATTTGTGTTGTTGGCAATTCAAGATTTTTTAATCTTGGCTCTAGCGCAGCTAAGTACAAAAGTTTAAAGTAAAGTTTTGATAGATGTTAATCAGGAAATATGTGTCTTCTTACTATAACTTACTAATCATTCTCAGTTTTGCTTTTATCAAAGTTTGGCTAATTTGACTAATTTGTCTCTTTTTAAATACAGAAAAAGTAGGGTTAGTATGTGAATCTGTGGCTGGTGTGAAAAAAGGAGACACTTGCATGTCCCTTGCAAAGAACTCCAATAATGATTTGGAGACGTTCAAAACATTTAACCCTAATATTAATTGTACAAAACTCTTTATTGGACAATGGGTTTGTGTTGATGCCATATTTGCCAAATAAACCTTGAACAAGACATCATCTGTTTGTTAAAATATATAAGTCTTTACAGTAAATTATTTCGTACTCAAAATGTTTATCAAAAAGTATATGTTTGAGTACCAAAAAATGTTACTTAAAAAACTATATTACACTTCAACAAACAGAACCTTGAATCCCATCTTTTTTTGTGTGGTTATTGAATAAGAAATGAGGAAGAAACAATATAAGTATCCTAATATTCCTCTTTCCATTTGTGAATGTTATTTCAGATTTTTGTTGTACTAATGAGCCATGACTAATGGTTCCTTCATGAATGAAATTATTCTACTTTGTTTTATTTTCAAATTCTAAATTATTGCTTCCCTGTTCGTAAAAATAATGTTTGATTTATTGAGAGTCAAAAGCTGTCACTAATTTAAAAAACTGTCACAAATCTGTCGCAAATTAACTAAAATAACACAAATCCGTCACAAAAACCGTCGCTAATAAGCTCGTAACAAAAAATACCGTCACTAATACCGTCGGTATTTGAGTATTTTTTTATAGTGTAAGTTCATAATTTTCTACTTTAAGAGGTATACACTTTTCTCTGTGCGTGAGGAATTATAAATTACTATGCATAAACAATTATTTCTTGAAAATATTTGAATTCAAAACTAAACCATTAGTATTGATCAAAAGCTATAGCAAACCTAATCAAACCAACAGTTTGGATTGGATTAACGGATTTTACTTGTAGCCCTTGACAAGAGTATGTAATATGTATAATTATGACGTTTAAATTAGTCTCGTCACAAAATAGGGAATATCTTCTCGCATAATCTTCACTAATGGAAATTTCTTAACCTTACATGTAGGGTTGGACGAAAAACCGAGAAAACTGAACCGGACTGATAACCGAACCGGAAAAAAATCGGGTCGGTTTCGGTTTTTAATAAAACCGAACCGAAAAAGACCGAAAAAACCTGAAACTTGACAGAAAAAACCCGGTCAGGTTCGGTCCAAAAAATAAAAAGACCGAAACCGAAAAAAAGCGAACCGAAAAATATGCTTGGTTTCGGTTTCATGTTTCCTTAATCTTTGCAAGATGTGTGTCACTACCGCTATAAGAAAAAATTCAATAACAACAGTTTAACAACAGACGTTCTGATGGTAAACTAACATTTTTTTATTTTTTTTTTGAAGATTAAACGAACCGTGTATTGATAAATGAATATGTACAATACTCGAACAAAACGATTACAAGAAATTACATTACATAATAAGCTATGAAGGCTAATCGCTAACAAAGTTCGAGCTAACCTTTCAATGTCTATTAATAAACATATTTCTACGATTGTTACTTAAGTTGTTCATGCTATTAATAACATAAAACTCAATGATTCTGAAAACTTGTCCGGGACTAGACGTCGTTCCTTTATTAATTCTAACATTGCGTTCCCTACACAAATTATATACCGTCAATGCGAGTAAACACTTTTCTACTTTATATTACAAAAAAATACTCAAATAGCGACGGGATTAGTGACGGTATTTTTTATTACGAGCTTATTAACGACGGTTTTTGTGACGGTTTTGTGACAGTTTAGTCAATTTACGACAGATTTATGACAGATTTTTAAATTAGTGACAGACTTGTGACAGCTTTTGACTCTCACTAAATCAAACATTATTTTGTAGTGAGGCCGATTTTTCTTTGAAAACTTCACTTGACCAATTAACCCACTCGTTCCAAGTCACACACGAGCCCATAAATCCAAATTTTTAACAACTAATAGTTCACACTTTTCTAAAAAACTCGTATTGAAAAAATAGATGGTTTACACTTTCCGTAGTTTTTAGACAAAACGGTCATCCATTAATTCTAATAAGCCCCATTTTTTTTAAAACGATCAAAAGTTGAAAGTTTATTTAAAATGCCTAACCTATTAGACTATTTAGCAAGCTAACATTTTTTTTTTTAGTGTACTAAGAATGGATTATGGATAGTGTATACCATTTATTTACCTTGGCCAAGATGTTGAACGATAACAACTTTACATGTCATCCAATTCTATCCAATAATATATATCCAAAGTCGATCAAAATTTAAATTAAAAGTAAGTCATGTGACACTTCACTTTCATCATGAAAACCGTGAGTATCCTATTTGAGCATTTTCTAAATAAATTATAATTAAGGTGCCAATATATTTAGAGTTTCTATAGTTTGTAATGTGTCACACTATGGTCCTTTGCTTTGAATTTAGAGACCGTGACCAAATTTAGTAGAAAATACATACTGTATTGTCCTTAAAAGAGACTTTTTGGCAGGGGTGTATTTTTGGTACCGATTTATACCAATCGATCGATTTTCGAACCGAATTAATAAGTTGGTACCGAAATTTTGATATACCGCCTTTTTGATACGGTACAACCGAACCAAACTTTAAAAGTCGGTTCGGTTTCAGTATCCATTTCGTATGTTTGGTATAATACCGAACCGAATCAAACATTAAAATTAGAAAATATATAGAAATTTATACATAGTAATAAGTTACAAATAAATAGTCTTATAGTTTTGTTTAATTTTTCTTATGACTTATTTTTCTATTTACGAAGTCAAATACAATAATTTCGTGTTCATCCATTTTTTTGTATAATGTTTTAAAAGAATTCTTATTTTATAACTGTTTACTATTTTAATTAAGTTCGCGATAAATATAGAAAATATAAGAATAGTTGTACACATTTTATTTTTTACAAACTTTTTTGCTATTTTATTGCTATCAAGAATTGTTTTTTAATAATAATAATGTTTCGGTATAAAACGAAAAACCGAACCGTAACCGAATTTTCGGTATATCGGTTCGGTTATGGTATAATTATTTTCAAACAAAACAAATTCAGTTCAATATTAGTATATGATATAAAAAAAATGGACACCCTACCAAAACCATCCTTACTTTTTGGTTTTATCTAAAGATTTTTAGGTAACTTAAACTGAGACAAACAAAAAGGGAATCTTTATATTCTGAAAAATCTTTTGATATAAAGTTGTTATCAAACTGTATTAATCGAACTAGAGTTATATTCATGAATTAGTAAAGTTATGATTAAAAGTTAGAATATCACTGTTTAATTTTTAGGGACGAATACTTTGACAGGCAAAACGTAATAATATACAATAGTTATTTTATGGACAATATATACATATAGATGTCTTTATTTGCGTAACAAGGATAATGATTTATACGGGGTGCCAAAATTCATCTCAACTACAAAATTAAGTGAAATAAAAAATAATATGTATCAAATTATTGTTTTTAATGTATTTTAATAAAAATAAATGATAAAAAATTATAATTTTCGAAATTATGAATGATACGGTCACTGTCGAATGTAATTAGATTCGCCTGTCCACATTACTTGGAAATTGGAATGATGCGGAAGAAAATACACCACATAAACTTTTGGTCTAACAAAAAAATCTTCGAATTAGTTTCAACTAGGACGGGAAAATTTCCGAAATCCCGACCCGAGAAGAGTCTCGACCCGAAAATATCGGGTTTTGTCTCTACCCGACAAACTTCGGGATCGGGTGACAATTTTGATTTTGTCGGGTGTCCCGACCCGGCCCGATTTTTTAATTAATTTATATTTTACATTATATACCATGATTTTTTTTATTTTAACACTAAAATATAAATTAATTTATATTAAATTCAAATGATGAGAATCGAATATTGTTCCGACCCTAACCCACCTCTGGTTTCAACTTTCAACTATATATGGACCATGCTACTTAAAGAGTTTGTTCCACAATTAATGAGCTGTTTTTGTAGGCTAACATCTTTGAGTTGGAAAAGGATAATGAGTTGCTCGAAAGTTTTTAAACACAAAAGATCAAAATTACTCGAAAGTAGGGAGACCATTTTCTTTGTTACATAATCTAATAGGTGTGCTATAAAATGATGGTTGTTATCTGTAATAATTCTCCTTAATTCATATAAATTAAGAATGTAACTTTTGGATTAATTTTTAAGATACAATTTTAGTAGAAGTTGCGCTAAGACTTGAATGTAGATTCGGAGTTACCCGTCTAGATGATCAAACTGTATGATATCCGATGAATCTTCGGTCTTCACGAGACCATTTTGCAGAAGTCTTTTTTAATATCTATCACAGTGCAAAAACTAACAAATTGATTACTCATATTGACATCAAACTATAGAATAACACTTCAAATTAAGTAGACAATATTCCAAATTAAACCATGTTATATTTCTCAAATTCTGGAACATCATAATGCATATATATATATACGTATTGTTACTTGAAAACTAGAAAAGTAAAACATACAATCATTTATGAGTTCAAACACTTAATCCCTTCATCATAAATAAAACATAAAACCACCACACCACGAATCTCAGTCCCCACTATTTAGTACCCAAATCCTATATAATTTTAAACAAACTAATTAAAGTTTGTGACAATCATACAATTTTAGCACCCTGTCCTTTTTTGCCCATTTCAACAGCTGTGGATCCATTCTTAGTTGGATATTCGACTTCACTCATGAACCGAGACCAATACCAATGCTCTTTCCACACCACAACCATTTCCTCGATGGGTATATTCTTCGTCTCGGGTAAGAAAAAGTAAACGCAAATCGTCATAACTATCACGAAAAAGCCGAAGAAGAGAAACAATCCAAACTTCATATGACAAAGCATTGTTAGGAATATTTGAGCCACCAAAAACGTGAATATCATGTTAACGGACACGTTGATACTTTGAGCTGCTGATCGGATTTCAAGGGGGAAAATCTCACTAGGGACTAGCCATCCGAGTGGGCCCCATGACCAGGCGAAACCTGCGACATAGATACATATGAAAAGCACCACGACTACCGCGTACCATTTTGGTAAATCGCCTGGGTTTCCATCTACTCCGAATTTAGCACCGATGCAAGCTGCGACAACAATCTGTTACAAAAAATCAGTTTAGATTTAGGACACTTACTTTCTTGGAAAAAGAAAGTTAATCTTCGTTGCGTAGCTAGTTATCAAACTTATGTTCAAACCGAATTAAAAACAACAAACAAATTATTAATGGTACGGTTCCATAATTGTTTTGAAAATTTTATAAAATCGTAGGGGGTTATGTTCCTCATTAAAAAAAAACTGTTTTGAAAATTTTGAAATGTAATCGCAATAAAAGGAACATGGTGTTATGTGTTTGGTGCAATACAACAGTGCTCAGGAAACCATAATGAAACATATTTAGCTAATTGTACCTAAAATTTTAAATTAGTCTACAAGAATCGTTAATTGTTACGTAGAGTTTTTGTTTCAGCATATTGTTTTTAATTTTTTTAGCAATCAAAGTTCTAAAATCAATTTTTAATTGTTTATATTTTATACCTGACAAATAAGCATCTGGGTACCACCCTGAAGGAAAAGGAACCTTCTTCCCCACTTATCAACACCGTATATCGAAACCGTGGTAGCAAGGACGTTAACACCCCCGGTGATCACTGACGACATTAGCGAAGCATCACTCTTGAAACCAATTGTCTTGAAAAGAACCGGTGCGTAAAACATAATAACATTAATTCCCGTAAATTGTTGGAAAAACGGAATCATTATAGCCATGACAAGTTGAGGCCTATATTTTCTTTGCAAAAGGTTAGCCCAAGGGTGTTCAACTAGTTTCGACGTCTCACTAGCTGCTACAAGATCGTTGAATTCATCGTCCACGTCCTTAACACCACGGATTTTTATGAGTTTTGCTTTGGCTACATCATGATTTCCACGTTCGATCAATGAGTTTGGTGTCTCGGGAAGGACTAAAGATCCAACGGTGATGATTAGAGCGGGGACTAAAGCGCCACCTAAGCTAATTCTCCATCCCCATCCGCCTTTAATTTTTGCGGTGAAGTAGTTTAATATTTCGGCTAATAATATACCGATTGTGATCGATAGTTGAAAGCCGATATTGAGTGCGCCACGAAACTTGTACGGGGCCATTTCCGATAAGTATAATGGCACAGACTGTAATTAGAAAATATAAATAAATAAGTCAACATTTCTGTCTTAAATTGAATAGTAATTTCTCTTAAAACAAATTGACAAGTTTGTTAGAAAAAAAGTTTATACAAAGTCATTTTCAGTGGTCAATGTGGTTGTCAATTTAGGCATCAAAGTTCAAATTCTATCATGTGCAAAGAAATTTATGTACTCCAATTGCATTAAAAAAAAAAAAAGGTGGACCTAATTATGACTTAAACTAAGAATGGACAGCTATGTTTATCTTACTTTATTTCTAGATTATTGAGTAGGTAGTTTGATAAAGTAAATCACTTCACTATGCAGATCCAAATCTGTCATTATTTTCAAACTAGAGATTTATTTATACTTTTACACAATTTAATTTCATTTTTCTTATATCAAATTTATATTAATGATTAGCTTAGTATAATATATACTTAACCACGCGATGCGTGGTGTAATATGTGACTGTGTTTTTGATAAAATTTGTTAGTTAAATGATGATTATAAAAATTGCGAAAGAAAAGAAGGAGATCATATATAAAATCTGATGGCGGAGACGGAAATCTATGGCCAAATAAACTTATAACATTTACAAAATTGTTTGATTTTTCTTATACTCAACAAATTTATAGGAAGAGTTTTGATGCATGGGCTGAGAATTTTGTCAATGGGAAAGAGAAAGATACAATAACCGTGTGATGAGAATAGAATACTAACCGTGTATATTAATTAGTATTCGTATTTGACAGTTTCTTTTCGTTAATGACAGTTTTGCAATTTCTGTATAATGTAAGAGTATTTTTAAAAATAAATGTATCAATAACTCATAAGTGATAAGCTTCACTCAAATAATAGGAAGATTGATGTTTATTTTGGCGTGTTAGCAAGTCTGATAGAAACGTTTAATCATATTCCTCTTTTCGAATAAATTTTGTTTTTATATAACTTAATTACTTCTTGTTATGTTTTAAAGATTTCCTGTTGACTATTAAAGATCCTAAAGTTAGGAATGTAATGTTGTAGACACATGAGAAGACAAATATTGGGACAAAACTTTAGAAAATATTTATTCACACGATAATCAAACATATTGCATTTTGTCATCAATCAAAGACAACAAAAGAGAGTAAACAAGCAAATTAGCAAACAATGAACTAATCTAAGATAATAATCACTAAAATCCTCTTATTGTTACTAATATATTGTATTGATAAAATACTCCTTATCATTACAAATCAAGAAGAAAAACAATTTATTAAAGACAACATAATTACTCATCAACAAAATACACAATCTCTTAACTAACCAAACTAGAAACGGCTCTAATATGGTATAAATTCATAAAATCAAAACAAGAATAAATAAATACAAAAAAAATTCATTACCTGATTGGCAAAACCTATGCCAAAACCGAGTAAGATACGGCCAACAATAAGCATCCAAACCTTCTGAGCAAAACCTCCGACAAGAGCTCCGGCAAGGAAAAGTAGACCTCCGAACAACATAGAGAGTTTTCGTCCGAGCTTTCTTGTCACCGTCGAAGCCACAAGAGAGGAAATGAGAGCAGCCAAATATAGGGAAGACGTGAACATTGTAAGCGTTGCACTGTCAAATTTACAGTATTGGTTTGTCGAGTCATCCGCCTTTTGTTTTTTGTACACGGACGGGAAGAATTTTTCTAGGAAGGGATCCATCGATGTCACTCCGCCTATACATACATACACAAAGTTGTTATACGATCGCTCGTAAAGTTAGTTAGGTCTTGTTCGGTTCATTTTCGGTTTTCGAGAAAAACCATTAGTTTTTTTTCTTTCTTTTTTGGAAACCCCAAAAAGCCATTAGTGAAGTATAAGGATTTTGGTTGAAATTTATTTGGTTGGCATTTATTCATCAATCAATTTAGAGTACAGAGTGCAAGTCATTTTCTCAAATCATAGGATTCTACTCAAAAATCAAAATTACTTCAAAAGATCAAAAAACACTTGATCATTATTAGTAAAGACACCTATTTTTGTACTGTTCCAATATTACCTACTATGCAAATAGTTAATCCATTAATTGATGACAGATAAATACTCACAAAACCCTAATCGTAAACAAGTTTCACTTCTGTAATCTGATCAAGGCAACATTTATCCTCAAACATAAATATCAAGCTTTTAATATTTAATTACTCATGCTTTTTTTTTTTAAAAAAAAAACTAAGATATACATATACGTGTTAACTAAACGTGACCAATACCATTTTCTTTGGGAAAATAAATTTATATATGGATACATAACAGCATAAGAAAATTTCTGAAACATTATTAATGTGATAAAAAGAGAGTTAAACTATTACATGCTTATATATACATTATAGATACATACCTGAAATACCAATATCATAACCAAAGATGAGACCTCCCATAGCAGCGACCATACACGTTACGGTAACATAAGGCGTTAGTTTACCGGGATATTCCTTCCCGTTTCCGGGTCCTGCGACAAAACCTCCAGCGGGCATTTTTAAAGAGTGAGACAATAGAGAAAGAGATTGTAAAAATTGTGTGACCAAAAAAGAGTTGAAAACAAAGGAGCAAAGTTAGCTGGTGGGATAAAGAGCTGTGTTGAGGGGGATACATATATATAGAAACTTAAATCAAATATTTTTTTGAAATTAAATATTTTGACATGGAGGATCACGTAAGCTGTCAGCCTGTCAAAAGATGCTATATTATTAATTGTAATTTGTAATAAAATATGAAGTTGTTTTCAAAAGAAAAAAAGGAACAAGTCGTATTATTACCATACATCATCCCGATTGACACGTATGAAATGTTTTATATATTTGTTTGTTAGGTTGTAACAAAACTAATTTTAGTTTATGGAAAATAATGATTTACTCCATGTATTTAATTTAGATATGTGCCCATTTGTTAGAAGTGCTTATATTTTGAGTTAAATGAAATTATGAAACACAGAATGATGAATATGCAGTAAGTGTAACAGTCACAAGTTAATTGATATGTGCTTTTTTACCATTACGTGTACTCTTAACTCTATATGGTGATTGATTTCAATACGTTACATGTTATTTTGCAAAATATGTAAAGGATTGGGGAAAAAATAATATGATAAGATTCAATGCAATTTATGATACTCTAAAAGGTTGAATTTTCCAACTTAGATGGTGGGAAATGAAGTAGTATTACTAAGGAAGATTTATTTAGTCCTAGTTTGTTACTATAATGTCAATGAGTTCTCACATGTGACATGTATATTTTGAATTTCAACCATTGCACCTCAGCTATTAGTCATTTGCATTCAACATTATCCATTTAATAAATACTAGTAGTACTATTAAATTTGTCAAAAAATAAAAATTGGTAGTAGATTAGTAGTGTAACGTCTCTGTGACCCTTCGAAACAAGAACTATAAAAAACAAACTCAAAAGGTCAATGTTAGACTTTAGTATATGTTATTATTAGTGAACCAATGATATCATGTAGCTTTGTAAATAAGATTATATAATGTTTACGCACGGATTACTAGCTAAATTGGAAACATTTTTTATGCCTAATGACCGTTGGAGAATTAACTTAGCAGGATATATACTTTATAGTATTTTTATTTTGCAAAACAGAAAAAAAAAACTTCTAATTTTAAGTATATATACTTCATAGTATGTTTATAAATCTCTTGTCGTTTACCATAACAAGATGTATTGTATGTTATCTCAAACATGTTACTCACACATGCATACACGGCGAGGAGTCCAAATCTTCTATCGCTTTTCTCTACTTACTTTTGTGTCGGCTTACTTATTTTATTCAAAAATTTATTTTTTAAAAAATTGAACAATTACTATAATACATGTATCAATACATTCTAATAATTATTATTTTTTAAAAATCCACACACAATTTATTTTTGAATAAATGTATAAATTAGTGTAAATTAAACATTAAATCTTAAAAAAATTATTTAAAATAATATTATGTCCAAATGTTTTAAAATTTGAATATAATATAGTTTAAAAGCTTATAAAAAAATTAAAATTTGATTGAAAATAAGTAAAGAGGAAGAAGATTTTCAGTCATACACAAGTCATATACACGAAGATATTTTTTTTTTTAAATTAACAAAATACGCCTTCCACATTTAATTTTAAGTATTTGTCGAATTTCTAGTAAATCCATATAGTCACAACCCTAATTTATACTAGCTAAAGGCATATGCTGACAATGTAATATTGTCTTTAAAAAAAACTGTCAATTTGTCATGCTACTATATGTATATATATGTTCTGCGAACAAATGAATGATAAATGTGTGGGTTATAATTGCATAAATATTGAATATAGAACTATTTAGTACTATATATTAATCCTAAGTATTTTAACGGTCATAAATGTTATATTTATTTTGGGTTTTGCAGCACATGACAAGAACAAAAGAAAAAGGAAGAACATGCATGGTTCCTTAACCTGATTTATAACATGTTACATGCATGCCTTTTGTTTTAGTCACACTCTATTTTACGTATTGATAAAAAAAATTAAAATCATAAGTTTTTTCTGTTTTGTAAATATATAAATGTTTGCAACCCAGATATTTATTAATTAAAGATTCAAACTAGTTAATTAGATAGAGCATACACATACTCAACTGGTGTATGTTCACTTTACAAAATTTAAAAAGCTATAGAGATTTGTAATGTCATAATCAGAAAATCAAACTAAAGTACTATTATCATTGTTTCCAAATATATATCATGAATCAAAACCATAAATATTCTCATATTGATTCAAGATCATGCTGAGTCATTGGTTTTATCAAATTTGACAAATCATAAAAAACCTTATCGGTGTTTGGATAAAGTCACAGTTATTAGATGGCTTATTTAAGGGATTTTTTCCACTTTTAGAGGTCGGTTACCATTAAAAAGTTAATTTGCTAACGTGAATCATAAAAAAGTTTTGTTAGTTGTATGGCAAAAAATAGAGATCACGTGATATTAGACACGGTTTAATTAAGTGCCCACCTTAAAAATGTACAGAAATTAGGTGGCAAATTTTGTGTAACGATCCAATCCTAAAAGATGTTGTGATAGATATAATTTTTTAACTTCTTCTATTTAAAATGGTTTAGAAGAACATGTTGTGTAATTTGTATGGGACCAAATCCTAAAAGATGTTTGTTATATTAAATTTTCTCAAACTAGCATGATGCCTCAGTAATAATACTCCTAATTTTTGAAAGTTTTTCATAGGAGTGAATCATTAATTAGTACATAAAAACATAATTAATTTTTAAAAACTTGAATTCTTAAGTCTTTTTTAATATTGAGAACATATAATGTAAAACCACGTAGTATGAAAGTTAAAAATTAAGAGTAAAAATAAGTAGTATTATTTAACATTTTTACTAAACTTTAAAAGAAATTTATGATATGTTTATTTTCATAATTTAAGTATAATAGTATGTTTTCCTTTTTCTTCTTGACAGTACGGATTTCTACACGTTCAATAAATAAACATTTAACATAAATAAGAATTCATAAGGACATTATATGATTGTAATATAAGGAAAATGTAATAGTGGTAAGTATATCTTCTTCTTCTTTTTTTTTTTTTAGGTAAACTACTCATTTCTGAAAAAAAAAATTACATAAGATGAGATATATCATCACTTGCATCTGAACATACACACAGAGAAAAATATTCTATCCAAATATTATTGGACTTACTAGTTAAGGCCAATTTTACCAACACGTGAGCGGGAACATTTTCCTCCGACGAACATGATAAAAACTTTTACGAGAACCTCGTTCACCTAGAGGTTTTATGTCTTTAACGATTGATCCAAGGTCACATAATGACTCATTAGAAAAGCTTAACAGATTAATGACAAATATACAATCCGACTCAATAGCTAAATTTTTCAACTTTCTAACGATCGCTAAGTCCAAGATTATACTATATAAATGTCTCATCACCTTTATGAATTTTTTTACATACAGCATGTGAACTAACAGCTCATTCCACGCAAGTTTTTCCACATAATTAATTGATCGATATGATATATGTATTTATGTTCATGACCGACCATACTATTAAATAATTACGTGTCATAATAACTCTATATTAATTGTGTATATCTTTGCTGAACTCATATATATACACCAAATTATCAAAATCATATCATTCTCACAGTTTCGAATTATATCTAAGTAAGCATGATCTGTAATACATAAATACTCTATCCGTTCTCATTTAATTAATTATACATTACGAAATTACGTATAATTTTGACCGCCTTATAACTTGTATCAAAATTGTCGAAATAATATTTTCTTAAATTTAATTATAAAATTTAATATTTGAATTATATGATCAATTTTTAAAAAAATCCGTTCCGATAATTTTAATACAGATTTTTGATCGGTAAAAATTACTAATTTTATAGTGGATAATTAAACATGAACAGAGCCCGTAACACTTTCCCTTCTTGTTCTTCCTTTGGGAGTATAAGTATTTATTTTTGTACATATATTTATTTACACTTTCACAACAAACTAATGTTTGATTTAATCAGAGTCAAAAGTTGTCACAAGTCTGTCGCTAATTTAAAAATCTGTCACAAATCTGTCGCAAATTGACTAAACTGTCACAAAATCGTCAAAAAAACCGTCGCTAATAATCTCGTAACAAAAAATATCATCACTAATCTCGTCGGTATTTGAGTGTTTTTTTTTTTTTTTTTTTAAGTGTTTATTCACCTTGTGAGATATTAATATATGGCAAGAATATTAATAAGATATATATATCCTCCTGAAATTATGGATGACCTTTATTGATATGGGTGAGCTATATAGCTAAGAGCTAATTAAGCTAGTCAACTTCTACCCTACTCCATGAATGCATAAATAAATAAATTCTATATATGTTACAAAACATTGACCCGTTACATTGCAACAGTTGAATTTTTTTTATACATTGCCTTTTTTCTTTAGATGAAATTTTGAATAAATGATTTTTTTTTATACGTGAATTATGAAACTTATCTGCAGTATATTGGTCAAGGGTGGGCCGATATATGTACATATCAACATCTTTTATTATAATTTAATTACATACAGTTTCTCCACTGTGGAATTTTGATATTAAGAAATTTTTGGTGAATCATTTAATGAGTTTCCTTTTTGGAGATGTGATATATATAAACGGATTCAAATTATCTAGACTTTCTAATCGAACGGATATATGCACTCATATTATTTAAAGTTTTATATAACGGATGAAATTAAAACAATATAATGGTGTAGATTTATGCGTGAGTTTTGTAATTTTATTTTTATATAATTTAATATATAAAATACAAATTATGATTTTGTAAATTAAAAACTAACTTTACAACACAATAAAAACTCAAACAAAATTATATAACCCTATTTGAGAGTAACCTAAATTTAAGTATTATTTAAAAATAGTAAAAAAGATCAATAAATTTTAATATATCTTATTTTATATATTAAAATTATATAAAAATAAAATTACAAAATCCACACATAAATCTATACTATTTAATTGTTTTAATTTTATCCGTTAAATGAAACTTTAGAGTATGTGAGTACACTATGAACTCTAAAGAATTTGAATCTGATATAAAAGACTAATAAATAAAACATTGTCCTACACCTTTATCATGATCGATATCTGCATCAACATCAGCAATTTTAGTTTTTTTTTTATGTGAAATCATTTTCATTGGGGAGCTGTATTTGATTTGTTGATGTGAAACGAGATTTTTTTGTTTCACTTTTTTAAGTATGGAAATATATGTAAAAGAAATAAAATAACGTGGAACCAAAAGTAGCACATATAGTTATATATAAACTTCACGATCACTAGTCATATTATTTGACTGTTTATAATACAGTCAGTTTAACCACCGTTAGATTAGAAAATAAATGGTTAGATAATGTTTTTCGATAACTAATTTATTTTTTCTATATTCAACAAATTAGAATTTGATAAATTAAAAACAAATTGTACAACACAATTAAAACTCAAATAAAAATATAGAATCTTATGAGGCCTAACATAAACTTAAATATTAATAAACTATTATTTATTTATATCCATTTAATACATTTTTATTAAAACTGCTTATGAACTAGTTATATACGGTGATTGTTCTCTATTAATTCCCCTAGTTAATGGGTAAATGCAAAATGCGAAATAATTAGGTAGCTAGTCAAGAGTTAAGATAACAATTTACCTAATATTATTCTGTAATTGTTAATTTCTTATATGACACAAATTTGCATGCCCTGCTGGTCTCGTAAGTTATATTTAAAAAAACAGTTTAATATAAACGGTTCCGCTAGTATAAAATCGCAATAATTTAGATTATAGCTTAAGCTTGAAACTTCAACTTGAGATTCTAAAATAAATTAAGCTAAAAAGCACATTCGTCATCGTCATTAGAAAAAACTAACTACAGACCATCGAGGGTCATATCACCACATGATTTTCAAACTTGTGATTTTTTTTTTATTTTTTACCATGTATTTCTACTAAAATAAGCTAAAAACGATGATTTGACAGCTCAATTTTTCTATTTCACTTAACCTAATAGTTTATATAAATTCGTCACCCATCATTAATCATTCTTGACTTCGCCTCTGATCGGGATTATGTATATATCCACTTGAAGTATATGTTTAGATAGAGTAGAGAGAAAAAGGCAAAAACATTTTTTTCTTTTGTCATATCTCTTCATAAACCATGTGAATGCTAGCTAACTCTATTGGGCTTTCAATATTTTTCATCCCCACATATTCAAGAATGCTACTTAAGACTTAAGACTTGGTTTTGATTACATCTTTTAGGCAAGTAAGTCAACTTAATCAAGTGCCAATAGAAGTTGAGAAACCTTACTTTAAAATTGCATGAAAACCAAATTAGCTGACCAACTAAATATAAAGTGAGTTATATAAACAAAAGAACATTATTGTGGTTCAAACTTGCATTTAAACAAACCCTTATATGTGCTATAGAAAGTCCACAAAAGCAGATTTTAATATTTTTATTGTACTTTTGTACTCCTAAGAGAACATAGTTTCATCTTTTTGCCAATGAGAAGTTTAAATCAACGATAATTAATTTGTTTAAAATTATAGTAATAGTATCTAAGACAAAGTGACATAATAGTACTTTAATTATCTTGTTTTGAAACGAATAAAACAACTTGTCACCTTCATTGAAACAATCATTAACATTTCTTTTATGCATCTAATTATATTACCTGGAATTGTCAACCGACTCAACTTGATCATATTATGAAAAGAAAATAACAACTTGGGTCATCACTCAAATTTGACTTATTTTTTCGAAAACTTCCCTGGCCCAATTTACAACAATCACCAAATTCTTATTAAATACAATTGCAAATTAATAAATTAGGAACAATCTGATATACATGCATTGGTACATTACTGTTCTTTATATTTATTTATTTAGTACAAGAAAATAACATGATAATCACAATCAGTCTGTTATTATACGACTTATTGCAGAAAATTCAGCAACAGTATAGCAACATTTATCAACAGTTAGCAACAGTTTATGTTGATATACCGTTGCTAAATTTTAACAATAAGCCGTATAGTATCAAACAAATTGTAACTGAACTGTTGTTATATAGATTTTTTCTCGTAGTGATTTAGCCTGGAAATGATAATGCATCCATCTCCAAATAAGATTTCACTTATAAGGTGGCTCAATACCTAATCTTTTGTCCAAATTGGCTTTCGCAATAATAAAACGTTTAGATAGCTCTTTTGCCTTTCATCACAATAATAATAAAAAGAAGATTTCATTGAAGCTACGTACTTTGATTGTTTGAATATGTATAAAATTCTAATTTTCAGACCGTGGCACTTTCTTTCTTTTTTTAAACCATTGAAAAATTCATTTCAAATTTAAGTGAAAACACCTTACCCGTGGTATATACATAACTATAAAAAAAAGTTAGAGATAATTTCAAAACCTGAAGTGATTGTGGCACTTGTGTTTGTACAAAGTTAGGATTTAAAACTTCATTACATATATTTGCACAAAGTTATGGTGATCAGGGGCGGAATAATGGGGGCTGGGGGTGGCCGTGGCCACCCCAGCGATAATTTTTTATTTTTTTTTTATTTTTTTTATACACGTAATTAAAAAAACTGTGAAATATATACATTGATGGTCCCCCCAATTAAACAAAAGAGTTGCTAATGTAATGGTAAAATTGGACCATAAGGTAGTGGAATGTTAGAAGTTCAGATTATGTTATCTTCTTTTTTCTAAAAAATTTCGTTTTAATTTGAAATTACCAAATTTTCTAAATAGCCATTGTATTTTTCCAAACAAGATTACATAAAAAAATATTTTATTGTCCAATGTCATTTGTCTTGACTTTATATTTATTTTATATTAAGTTGAACATAGGAAAAAAAAATTTGTATTAAACCCTATTTTTTTCTATTCGACATATGTTTTTATACCACGGCCCCCCGAATAAAATAATCCTGGTTCCGCTCCTAATAGTGATGTTTGTCATGGTTAATATATATAGCATGTAAATGAAGTAGTATTTTTCGGAGAATAGTTAAGTTTCCCGTAAACAAACCTAAACATTCCAGCTACAAAAGTACATGTTTACTTATCGATTCGCCATGGATTTTTTAACTTCTACACGATCTAATAAGAAATCAAACATTTTTTTCGAAAAAGTACAATCCTTTTTGTATCACAAGTTAATTAGTTCTGGGGATTGGTGGGATCGATTAAGCAGATATAACTTACCACTATTATTTAAACAATAATCAAAATAATTGAAAAATTCATGCACATGGACCTAACTGTTAGTTTTGGACACTCACCAAACGTCCATAATTCACGAAAATCGCACATTGGAAGTAAACCAATTGGAGAATTTATATAAATCCTTATATTTAAATAGGCTCAATACTTTAAATCAAAGCCCAATATTTTGAGAAATACATGTGCATTTCATACCTATGACCCAAGAGAAAATATCAATATTACTCAACACAATGAGTTATATACATTTTTAGGCCATCCATTATTCCATTCATATAATTTCCACCCACAAAATATTTCAGCCCTTAATGTAATCTAAACAAACAATGCTATGAGATAATGTATTGGTACAACTTTTAATGTTCAATCTATTATGGGGAGATGGTCATCAATATTACTTTGCAAATCTAGAAAGCTTGAAATGAGTTCGTTTTTAATGATAAAAAACCAACTCCGAAATATGTTATTCGTCAAGGTTTAAACTTGCATAAAGACTTTCTAAAAGAGCACCTCAATAGCAGTGACTATACATAAGAAAACACCCAAATGCAAACGAAATGGACTAAACCCGTTAACGATAGATTAAAGTGTAATACAGATGCATCTTTTAAAAACAATCGTGTTTGGTAGGGTGGAAGAATTATCGTACGCAATGAATTGGGAGATTTGGAGGACATGTGGAGTGGCGGGTTTCAGACGTCGTCCCCGCTAATGGCAGAAGCCTGGGTTTTAAGGAGCACGTGTCAAAGAGCGAAGGACCATAACTGGAATCAAATCGATTTCGAATCGGATAACATAGCGTTGATACAATGTTGCAAAGGATATACGAACGAAGTTACATGGGAAATTGAATCTTTTGTTACTGATATTCGTGAACTTGCTTGCGGTAATAATTGGAGTTTTTGCTGGAGCCCGAGATCGACAAATGTCCCGGCAAATTGTCTAGCGAATCATGCTAGAATAGTTTATGATAATTCATGTTATTTTGGTGTACCTGACCATTTTTTGTCCTTATTGTGTAATGACTTAATTTAATAAAAGTTTCCTTTTTATTTTCAAAAAAAAAATCTACAACCTTAAGCGTCTCGGTTCGAGTCCTTTCTACCTCGTTTGCTCGCTATTTTTTTTGTTTCCCATTCCAAACGTAATTCAGACATGAAAAGAAAATTATAAAAATGTAAGAAACTGAAATCTGAGTAAGAGTTATCCATTTCAATCTATAAAGCATAGAAAAACTGGAACTAACCTGTGCTCAGATTTTGCTTAGTTTTATGTAAGCCATGTTCTTAGGATACCCCCTCACAATGTGCAATTAATGAAACTTGTAGGGTCTCCAAGTCTACTCAAAACATCAAATCTTGTCATCAACAATTTCCAAAATGAGTGTTCTTAGTATCCTTGTTCACCATGAATTATATGATCATCATATTTAGTTTCTGAAAAGTGAAAAGATGGATGTTGAACAAAAAAAATAACTCCTAGTAAAATATTATCGTAGTTGGACGATCAGATGACAATTTTGCTGATGACGATCGGATGAATGATACTATGCTTTTGTCCCCCTCGTAAATAGTCGACGTTCTTACACGAAGGTATTGCTTTGGATGATTTCAGGCTTTTGTATGGGATCATTGCGTTTAACTTATTTGTGTGTCAATATGCGCACACTTGCATGTTAATGGATTTGCTAACACTAACCAAATATGATGATCTTCAAATGGCAATCCATATTATCCATTCACAATAATCGAATCATTAAGATCATCTGTCTAGGCACAAATTATCTCAAATCGAGTGTCATGTTCTCTATTGTGATATAAAATATTGATCAGAAATTGCAAACGAAAGCACTAAGTTACAACTAACAGGCGTACCGTGAGGGAAGGGTGAAAAGAACCCCCATCGGGGGGTGAAATAGAACATGAAACCGTAAGCTCCCAAACAGTGGAAGGAGCCCGGGGCTCTGACCGTGTGCCTGTTGAAGAATGAGCCGGCGACTCATAGGCAGTGGCTTGGTTAAGGGAACCCACCGGAGCCGTAGCAAAAACGAGTCTTCATAAAGAAATTGTCAAAGGAAGATCACAGATTCTTAGAAGCCAATCCAATCCGGACCGCTTATATAGTCCACATTACGAATTCACTTTTTAGGCCACCCCTTACACGACTCACATACAAAGGGTTGCCAAAAAAAATCTTCATGCAATCGAAACAAACTGTATTAGTGGATAAATCGGTTATTGTAGCAAATACAAATTTAAAGTTCAATTTACAACCTTAAGCATGTGAGCTAAAGACATTCCTGAATCACACACCCTAATTCTTTTTTTCTCGTTATTTCTGGCTTCGACAACGAAAAGTAAACTTAAATATGTAAGAAATAAAAAATCTGATTAGGACCATTATCCGTTTTCATTCATACATACAAACATGGAAAATTTGGAACTAACATTTGATGAGTCTTTTCGAAGTTGATATCAAGCCTCTTGCAAGACCCCACAATGTGCAACTTAATGAAACTTGTAGGGTCTTAAAATCTAATCCACAGCATAAAATCTTGTCAACAAAATGTGCACAAAATTGTTTCTAAGCTCTTTCATCGCTATTTCACAGTCAATAATCCAATCATCATAATTGTACAATACTCGTAGCTGTAAAACTAGTCCGGTTCGCTTCGTTAGAAATGATGATTGAATCGTAGAAATCATACATCTCGGCATAACTCGTACAATTAACTCTTCATAGATTTTCTTACAATGACAAAATGTCATATGATCAGATCTTTAATCGAAGTACATGTTCAGATAGTATTAGTTTTTGAATGTTACTTTTACAATCGAAGAATAAGATGTGCTATATAACATCAAACTACAACAAGTGACTTTTAAGTTATAAATGAATGCACGAAATTCCAAAAGCTGGCACAATATTTAGAATTCCATTTTTTTCATAAATCCAAACAAAAATTTTAGACATGAAAAAAGGGGACCATGTTAAGATAAAAACAAGGATAAATACAAGGAATAGAGGTATCTAGTATCACTACCATATGAAGGTAAGACACTACATTTATGGCTGCTATAGACTTTGCCCATCTGTAGCTCAGACCCATCCCATGTGCACAACCTCTCTTTACATGACCACATTACTTAGTACTTACATATAGATCTATATCCCACCCCTTTGCATTTTTCATCAATTCTAAGATTGAAAAAATTATACTTTTTATAACATAAATTTTAAGTTAAGCAGTGGATGAATGAGTAGTACAAACAAGTGACATAGACTAGTGTAGTTTGGTATCAAACTTACCAAACTAATAGTACTGTACTAATAAGCATGATAGAAACCTGAAAAAAAGTGATATCATCTAAATTATCGTACAAAAAATGTTTGTAAAAAGGAGATCTGACAGTCTTGTAACATTCTTATTGGCATCTACACAGCTAATAATAATGATAGTTACTACTACTTTCTTGGACAAAGTTTACATGTACCTAAAAAGGATTAAACATATTTTTGAACCAACAACTAAATTAAAATATACACCAATATCAAGTTCAAGAATGCCACATTCCACTTAGCATGCTTCGGATCCGATTCGACGTTAATTTTTTAACAATTTTTTTAGCATCTGGAACCTCGGCATCCGCTAATTTTTCAATATTCTTCACGTAGCCTGAATGCAAAATCTTTTTCCGACCACTATTACAATTCGTCAACGACATCAAAATCGACAGTAAATAAGTCCGGGTACCTGAGTTTCCTGTTTCCGAATCAAGCAATTTCAGGATTATTTCCACATTTTGCTCATTGTGAACAAACCGTTTCCGATTTTTGGAAACCGAAAGTAAAGCCGACAAGGTTTCTGCAGCTGTTTCTCTCACCTCATATGACTTTGCGTCAAGAAATTTAGCTAGTTCTGGCATAAATCCAGAATCCCCGATTATTTTCTTAATCTCCTCCGATAATCCGCAAAGTTTATAAACCGTCTTCAGAGCTAATTCTTGTATCGAAACCTCCCCTTGTCGAAGGAAAAACATAATATGATCTAAAAACGAGTAATTTAGCAAAATGCTAAACGTACCCATCGACGAAAAACACAAACTCACAATTCCCCTTAGTGCTACATCTCTAGATATCAATGTATTTGAGGATTTGGGATCGAGAATACGGACCATTAACCTGATCCCATCTTCTCTAACAATCGACTGCCTAATTGTTTCGTCCCTAAACGCAATTTCTTGGAGAAATTCAACCGAGCTTGTAACTATAACCTCATCTTTCGTCCTTAATAGACCGATAAAACTCAAAATCGACCCCTCTTCGATCATAAACCGCTTGATTTCTTCAACCCCAACAAGATTTTTCAAAACACAAGAAGATAAACGTACCAATTCGCCACTTGAATTAGAATCGAAGCAGATTTTTAACAAAATTGTGACACCCCCATGAGCCGAAACAGACCAAGCATTATTCGAATTCTCCGTCAGTTCGATCAAACACCGAGCCGAATTCTCCTTCCCCTTACCACTTCCTCGTTCCAAGACCCTAATTAACGGAGCGATTAAACCGTAATTAACCAAAACAGGTTTGTAATTCCCAAGTTTAGAAATCACTGCTACTGCTTTAGCAGCCTCTTCTTGAACACTAACTTCCTCCGAACAAAGCAAGTTCTGAAAAACCGAAACAAAATCCAAACTCTCAACCGCGATCTTGACATACTTCTCATCTTCTTGAATAACTTCGTTAAACGAAACTAAACCCTGTCTCTTCAACTCTGTTCCCCCGATCCTCAACCTCGTAAACAAATCACTTAAATAGAATCTAACATCGTCTTTCGTAGCTGAACTTATAGGCTTAGATACAACTATAGCATGACTTTGCCTAAGCAATCCTTTCGTGTACATTTCCCCGAGAGCTTTAACCCGATGATCAAGTTTCGAACTTAGAATATCTAAATCACTTTGCATTAGTAACTTACCACTAAAACTTTGCTCCATACATTTCTTGGAAAAGACTTGAACATCTTCGAGAGCCTCCAACACCGCTTGAACCTCTCCGTATATCGCCACGTCATCGTTGGAACTCGAGTTTCCAAGTGCATTTAGTCCAGAAAGAAGCTCCTCGAGCTTAGTCCGAATATTTTGCCATTTTGTTACAAAAACTCTTATAGAATGAGAAAAAGATATTAATGTTCCGGTTAAGATAATAGCTCGTCGGAGAAGCGAATTTCCGGTGGAATCTTCTGGCAAGATTGGAATTTGGCCTTGACCCATTTTGAGTTTTTATGTATTTAGTCGGAATATCATTTTTCCGGCGAGTTTTCCGGTCAGTATTTTGGAAGACTCTAATTCTGACAAGTCTTTGATATTGAAAAGTGAAAACTGTTTTTTTGTTGTTGTATGTCTTAACCAGACTTATCCTTTATTGCTTAGATTCTGGAAAATGTTGATGTAAATTGACTAAAATAACCTTTCTTAGTTTTATAAGTTTTATATTAATTACTGCCTCCGTTATGTTGTTGCTAGCAAATACGAGGAGAAAAAAATAGGTTTAGTATCCCGATTATCTACGGCTCATTCATAAGATGGAGACACAGAATGAATCAAAGAACTAAAAACGTTCCCAATACCGATACTTGCTCCCGCTAAAGCAATTGTAGAAGTTCCGACATCAATTAACTTTGCACTTTTTCTTCTAATATTATTATTCTGCTTCTTCTTTTTTCTTCTTTTTTATGTTCTGTAAAAACTAACAATTGAGTTATCAAACTACATATTTTTTTCTAAAGTGTGGATCTCCGTCAATTTAATTAGATGAAAGTTAAGTTTAAATTTTATTTTAGTTACAAATTTTGTATATCTAAATTGTATATAGATATATAAATTGTATGAGTATTTATATGTAACTATTTGTTTATGGGTAAGTTAAAAATGTGAATTTATAAAATTTTCGGGTTAAATTCATATTGTTGGCCCGTAAGTGTCTAAACCTTAGAGGGGGTGAATAAGGTTTACGTACGATTTTCGCGGAATAAAAAATTTGAGCAATTAACAACGCAAATATTGAAATTTATAACCAACAAATCTTGTTAACTCTATAAAGCTAGTTCAACTACGCAAGCAAGCAAAACAAGCAATAATATGAGTGCGAAAAATAAAAGTTAAGGGAAAAGAAATAACACAAGATGTATAGAGGTTCGACAAAATGCGCATAGTCCTCTCATCGGCATTCACACTACCGAGTATTTCACTAGAATTTTCTTTCCAAGATTACACCCTAACGAGCTAATCCGCGGATTAAGCTCTCCCTTACTCTATGAGTATCCCGAATGAAAATACCTAGAGCTTTTAAGCAATACTCGCTTATAAAGCATTTACCCGATCACTCGCTCACAATTGAGTTTATAATTCACTCTACAATTTTGAATTGAAATGTATCACTCATTAACAAATAATATCTTGATGTTTATATGATTACAATAAGATTACACACAAGAGTATTTATGAATATAAGTGAGAAAAATGAAGTATAAGCTTGATAATTATCTTGAAGGAATAGCTTATTTATGTGTGTGAATTGTGGTGTCTTCATCAAAGGATTTTGGGGGGTATATGAAGAATAAATGCTCTTGTTACCGTTGTATGAATGTTTATGTCTTTACCCATTGGTTTTAACCAATTTCCCATTTTTCCAGAATAAGTCAAAAAGCTAGTTTTTGAATTCTGCAGAAAACGATCGGTCGTTTTCTGCATTTCGACCGGTCGTTTTTATAACGACCTCACTGGTCAATTTTGGACCAAAAACGATCGGTCGTTTTGTCCATTTTGGACCAAAAAAAAAGACGCATATTTGTACTCCCATCGTGAAACCGTGAAAATTTGCATTAATCAAATCTTGATTTCGAACTTTTTTTAAAAAAATGTTCATTTGAATGGTGTTTATATATATATATACACAAATGTGTGTTATTAGTTTGTCCTTTTAGACTTTAGCCACCCATGACTCTATAGTCTTTTTGTTTTTCTAAATATTTCTATGTTTTTGTTTTTCTAAATATTTCTATGTTTTTGTTTTTCCTCTATTAATTTAATTTACTTGTGGTAGTCACTATCTAACTCTATATTTTTTATTGCACCATAACTAATCTGAAAGCTACATTTGCGGTGACTTTAAGAGCACAATATATATATGCAGTAGAGTTGAAGATCAGAGGAACAAGAAGAAAGTGCATCTAATTTTGCTCATGAAACATTATGGTATTCAAAATGAAAATTCATGATTCACTTAATAATTAGGTTACGAGAAAGAAGCGGAAAATACAACGGTAAATCTGTTGTCATGTGACTTGTAGGTCACAATTTCGAGTCGTGAAAGCAGACTCTTATAGAAATGGAAGAGAATAATGTCTACACGACTACACTGGACTCAAAATGACTCGACCCCTCTCAAAATCTCACGCATGCATAGCGGGATCGTTAATAGTAGGTTTGCCCTTTCTAACAAATAAGTGTTCTGTCACAATTTATTTTCAATAAAAAAAAAACTAGTTAGTTCAATCCTCATACTAATAATAAATAACAATATATATAGTAGTAATAAAGATTCATTGACCTAACTTATTTAACAAATATTATAAGTAGGTGAAAAAGAAGTTGCTAGCTTCCGATTCCCCTTCCTATCCGCATGCATCAACCAAACACTGGTGTCGGACAAAAAACCAGAAAAACCGAACCGGATCGATAACTGAACCGAAAAAAACCGAAATCGAAAAAATTTCGGATCGTTTTCGGTTTTCAATAAAACCGAACCGAAAAAGACCGAAAACAAAAAAGAGCGAAAAAAACCCAAAAAAACCCGAAAATAACCGAAAAAACCCGGTCCAATTCGGTCCAAAAAGTTAAAAAACCGAACAAAAAAAAAAGAACCGAAAAATATAATTGGTTTCGGTTTTGTTAAATACCGAACCGAACCGGACCGAACCCACCCTTACCAAAAACTATGCTTAATTTACACCCTATGTTTACAATAGCTAGCATGTGATCCAGTTAGAAGATGTTAAAATGAGAAATATTAAGTTACTTATAAAGTTTGTTGTCGTCGAATAATTTACTATTTAAACCCATGAAACTGACAAAAACAAAAGTTACAAAACATGTTCATTTTGTTAGTGTCGCGCGTATGTATTAAAATTTAAAAAAAAGTATAGTCAGTGTCGTCTCTATTATTTTTTAAGCCCAAATTAAATCTTAATAAGGGGCCTCTCGTGTAGTATAAGTAAAAAAAATAAAATGAGAAATATTAAGTTACTAATAAAGTTTGTCGTCGTCCAATAATTTACTATTTAAACCCATGAAGCTGACAAAAACAAAAGTTACAAAACATGTTCATTTTGTTTGTCGTGCGTATGTATTAAAATTTTAAAAAATATTAAAGGTACTGTCGTCTCCAGCATTTTTTAACCTCAAATTGAACCTTAATAAGGAGCCTCTCGTGTAGTGTAAGTAAAAAAATTCGGAGGAAACACAATTTTCTTTCACGTGTTCATAAGTTCTAGCTTATGAGGGTCTTAGTGTTTTGAAAGCCGAGAGATGTCATAAAAAAGGTTTTTTTTGTGTTCGTGTTAACATGACGAAATTTATTATTATAAATCCAAGTGTTTCCAATATTTTTACCAAGTTAAAGCAAACCTCGAATAACCTACTAGAATAGTTTCCCGAATAACCTACTAAAATATTTTTCAAATATAATATATTTTTCAGTTTAAAAAAATGCAATTACTGTTAATTAAAATATATGTAGTGAACCAAATATGTTAATTTCTCAAAATTTACAACCAATTGTGTGAATTCTTAATATTTACTATTTAGGAACCTTTATCGTTACATTTAAAGCTGTATGGACCATAAAAGTATGTTGTTGGAATATGAGAATCAATTGAATATACAAATTTAATACGTATTTAGCTATATGGGGTCTCTGTCTCCCATTTTAGTATTGTTACATACTACTTATATAGTTATATATATAAATATGGAGAGCATATATGAATATCATGAAAAACATTCAACTAGACACTTTTTCGTAAAAACGCTTCAAATCAAGATTTGGTTAATGCAAATCTCGACGGTTTCACGACGGTAATACAAATATGCGTCTTGTTTTTTTTTTTTTCTGAGATGTATAATGACATGTTTTGAATTTTTAAATTTTACCATAATTTCGAAAACATATCATTATACATCTCGGAAAAAAAAACAAAACGCATATTTGTGTTCTCGTCGTGAAACCATTGAGATTTGCATTAACCAAATCTTGATTTGGAGCGTTTTTACGAAAAAGTGTCTAGTTGGGTGTTTTTCATGATGTTCATATAACATTTCCCTATAAATATATATACATATATATAATTTATAAATTGGATACCCCACCAATATAGGAGCCCCAAATTATTTGATTTTTAAATTGTGCTCCACAGTTGTTACTAATTAGATTAGAGGCGCTATAAAAAAAATACTCAAATAGCGACGGGATTAGTGATGGTATTTTTTGTTACAATCTTATTAGCGACGTTTTTGTGACGGTTTGTGACAGTTTAGTCAATTTGTGACAGATTTGTGACAACTTTCTAAATTAATGACAGACTTGTGACAGCTTTTGACTCTTACTAAATCAAACATTATTTTGTAGTGAGTAAATAAGAGAAATTTTAATAACGTCGTCGAATAATCTACTAATTTGAACTCATGAAGGTGACGAAAACGGAACATATTTGTTTCGTTATAATGTCGTATGCATGAACAAAGCCTCAGAGAAGAGGCAAAAAAGGAAAAAAAAAAATAATAGGTTTGCTAACATGATAATACTGCCTTGGTAATATTGCATACATATTATATCATATCGAGGTAACAAAAATTCGATGCCACAATATATAAATAGACAAATGCAAAGTAGTAATTACACCAAATCGTTTGTAAGAATTAGTAAATGGCCGTAGAAGATGGCAAAAGGCCGAGTATAGTAGTGGAAAAAGGATAATAAAATATTTTTTATAAATGTACTTTGTGTGATCTAATTAATTGGACTCTAAATATTTTATCCCTTATATTTTAATATTTTTCGTGTCTCTTTACTTATTTTATTCAAAAAAAAATTTCTAAAAAACTTAAAAAAAATTGTACAATTACTATTAGGGCTGAGTTCGCTTCGGTTCGGTTCGGTTTTTAGCAAAACCGAAACCGAAACCGTGCATATTTTTTAGTTCGGTTTCGGTCTTTTTATTTTTTGGACCGAACCGGACCAGGTTTTTTCGGTCCAGTTTCGGTTATTTTTCGGTCTTTTTCGAGTTTTTTCGGTCTTATTGAAAACCGAAACCGACTCGAAATTTTTTCGGTTTCGGTCTTTTTCGGTTCGGTTATCGGTTCGGTTCGGTTTTTTCGGTTTTTCGCTCAGCCCTAATTACTATAATAAATGTATCAATAATTCCAATAATTATTTTTAAAAGAAAATCCACACGCAGTTTATTTTGGAATAAATGTATAAATTGGTGTAAATTAAACATTAAATCTTAAAAAATTTGTCTAAAACAATATTATGTTCAAATGTTTTAAAATTTGAATATAATATAATATAAAAACTTATAAATTTGCGGAACAAGTAGTGAAAATTTAAAATTTGAGTGAAAATAAGCAAGAAGACACGAAAAATGTTAAAAAACAGAAGATAAAAGATTTGAACTCAACTAATTACCTACTAAGTAAAATCCCTAGATAAATACACTGTTAAAAATATGGCATGTACCGTAATAAGTACAAACATTTTAGGAGATGGAAAAATAATTACCTACAATAATTGGGATAAATATTCTTAACTTAAATAATTTCTCATTATTTTACCCAAAATTTTAACATGCTTGTGTGTGATCTTAATTCTCTATTCTGGTTTAATTAGTGGAATAATGAAACATAAAGTAAACAAGATTGATACATATAGATTAAGATAAACAAGAAATGTAACTACCACTAAAGATATATCAGGATAGAAAGGGGATGTATGTCGCTATTCTGACGATAAAGTAAGTGTCGTTAAGTTTAACAACGATGTTTTTGCTTCTGAATTTAAAAACACTCAATTCAACCACAAAATGTGATAATTCATTATTGTTACCATGAGGGCAGTTAACCTTTTTCAGGCCATGAAATAAAAGGCAAGAAAAATAATCTTCATACAAAAAAAAACATAAGAAGAAAATTGTTTTTAACTCAAAACAACCACATCACTTTCGTCTCAATAATTTTGATTTTACATGCCTAAGGAATATTCATTGAAAACGTGGCTTATGATAAACTAGTTGTTTGATAGTTAAGTGTTAGGTAGAAAAGCCATTTGAATGTACTATTTTATCACTTTTTTTTTTGAGAATATTTTATCACTTAATTAAGTAATTGATGGAATGCTTGATGAAGAAGAAATATTCATGTATCCATCCACCTATGAGGCTATGAAGCGTATAGAAAGTTACAAAAAAAATCTTTGCTTTGAAGAGTAAGGATGTCAAAAATAAACAAGCAATATTTCATTCCACATTATAAAAGTAGCTTATTATGTAAAAAGCTAGTAATAATGTATACCGATGTAAGGATTAGTTTGCAAGTTAAGTATCTAATTAAGTTTCCGAATTGTTTCGAGTTTTTTCGCTTGTAGTAACAAATTCCAGCAATTGATGGAATGAAAGTGAAAGAGCTCCAAGAATACAAATCTATACGATGAAATTGTACATTTAAGTTACGTACACTTGACGTATATAACAGTTGCCTGAACTGAAAATGGGAATATGGATTTGCTTTTGTTATATTCCCCCGAAAACTTCAACTTCTAGGCTAAGTGTAGGCTTCTAATGGCAACCTAAGTAGTGGTTTGTGATGTAATTATGGAGCATGTTTAGCTGGTGTATTTTGTTGTAAACAGCATACTATAAGCTGTACCTGTTTGGTTTGCGATAAAAGCTAGCTTGTAATCTGGGTGAGGTCCCAATTTTGTGCAATACAAGTAGAGGGTACCGCCCCTTTCGGCTAAAAAAAAAGTTGCAGCAAATGAGAAAAAAACATTGTAAATAACCTCATGCCACAAGAAAAAAAACAAGTTCTTTGACATTTATAGACTCCGTTACTATTTTTTATGCTAAAATGACATTAAAAATTTATCACCATAGAGTTTATGACTTCAATTGTATGTAGTTTTTTCTTTTACCGTGTATAAGAACAAACTTGTGTCGTGAGTGATCTTACTGGCCTAGTTCAATTTGCAAGACGGGATCGATATATATATGAGGGTTACTTATTGTAAAAAAAAGTTCATTCTCTATGAGGTCCTAAGTCCTAACTAGTGAGAAAAGGAGGTTTTGAACCAAGTGTTTCAATTGTAGAAGTTCCCAGCTAATAAGTCTACAAAACGGATCATTTTGATACAAATTTGACGGTAAAACTGTCAAATAATGGTTTCCAAAGAAAAAAACCTTAACAATTGTGATTATAACACGTTTGGTCGACTCGTCATTTTGTAAAGTGTATAATTCAACAATCTTAGATGCGTGGTTATGTAAAGCTCTGTCTTGGTGTAAATTGAAGACAATGAAGAAATAGATGTATTTGGCTCATAGTTGGAGGAAATGGAAGCAGAAAACGAAACGGGATTACAATAACAATTGCATTTGGTTTCATGTTCCAACGTTGTATTTTGCCTAGTATAACGATCTAGAGGAGACGAGCTATTACGTTGTGGGAATCGATTGGTTGTATCCAATAATGTACAAGACGGATTCAGAAATAGACATCGAATGTGATGATACATGGGAGAGGGATGCATGAACTTACACGTGAATATCGAACAACTTGCCTACAAAATAGAAGAGCTGATGGACCACAAGTCGAGTAATCGTGGCAGTAGACATTGATGGTTGGAGACAGTGGTTGAACCGGAAACATGATACAGGAGGGACTGAATTTAAATAACGATCTTTTTTCAATTTATGGAACATAAACTCGTCGAGGAGTGTTACTCAAAAGACTAAGAAAGCACTAATATATCAATAAACCAAACATTTGATGGAATTAGAAAAATATGTAATTCAAGTATTCAACAGACAGATCAGAATATCCTTGAAAAATTAACTAGTGTACATACATAGCAACAAATTACCAAACTTCATGTTTGTAAAGGTTCATTGAAATGACAACATGAGCAAAAGCTTCCATCAATAACAATACAACAAAAACGAAATTGATTTTCTGAAGCATAGAATCTGATGAGCAGCAAATACATAAATTTTTCAAAAAACTAAAGGGTTAAAAAGAGGTTACATTATATAACCACACCCACCCCGAATCAATATTTTTTTCTTCCACAGGAATGTATTGTTTCTTGATGACGATGATACCACCCTCGAATTCTTCATTTGGTCTTGCATTTGTTGCATTTTCGATTTAGTGAGAAATTAATAAAAAGCAAAGATAAAACTTGGAACTATTTTCGAGGCACAATTGTGTGGTGGTTTCATTAACTGTCTTTGGTGTTGAATAGGCATGAAAGTTGCTACTTGTATTTCTCTTGGTTTCAATTTTGTCACCATTGAGAACTTTATAACAGTTCTTTTCAACTCGATTGTCAGTATATATCACAATCCAAATGTAACTCGAAAATCTGCACCTGATCAAGTACATCGAAACTACTTCTTTAAGAAATAAACCCCCAAAAAGAGAAAGAGATCTCAAATAACATCAAATACTATCCAAGATAATTCAACCCTATAGGCTATAGCCTAAGCAATATATGTAGCTACTAGAAGAACCTGTGGTAAAAATATAGTTCTAACCATAAGAAAAAATTAATCGAGAAGTTCGGAAGATTAAGACAATCCCAAAATTCAGTTTAGTGCAACATACTGAAAACTCGCTGTAAAAATCATAGTTAACTTTTAACAGAAGCCAAATATTGTATATAATCAAGTTTTGTTGTATCAAATTCAGTTTAGTGCAACATATTGAAAACTCGCTGTAAAAAGCATAGTTAACTTTTAACAGAAGCCAAATATTGTATATAATCAAGTTTTGTTGTATCTTGTACACTTCATTATTCTATCATGTTTCTTTTGCCATTTGAGCCTCCCAAATTATGCTTTTCTACTGTGTAGGATTTTTTTTTTGTTTCACACTAACTGTTAATTTTTTTAGGTTCATGTGCAATATTGAAATGTGATCATATTAGCACATAAAAATGTACTATACCCAAGCTCAAAAGTTTTTCCTAGATGATAACTCGATCTTATAGCATAACTTGTGTACATGTATAACTATGCATATCTTCTGAATCACTAAAATGACCTTTAGACTTCAGTAACAATCAAATACTCTAAGACTAATTCGAAGTATTAAATCACGACAAAGAATGGTATAACTCACCGTAGAATTCAGCTCTGTTATTAAGTCAAAGACTAATAACAAACGAAGGAGCATCTCTCCTGGGCCCCACAACAGTTCTATATACGTAAACCTTATCAGCCTGATCACTCTCCTCTTCCTCTCTCATCACCTCGACATTCAGCCTCGGCATCTCCCTCGCCAGCTGGCGACACCCGCTCATCGACACGTTGCAACCCGACATCCAAAGGGACCTCATATTTTCGTATTTCTCTAAACCGGATAGCAAAGCTATGTTACCAAACGGGCAGTCTCGTATCTCGAGCTTTCTCAATTTTGAACACCCTGCCAACACACACTGCATTCCCCAATCGCTACTCCCTGCAAATGCCACTGAGAGTGTCTCCAAATTCTTCGCATACTTACCTATATTTGACAAAGGCAAAAGTTAGAACTAAAACTCTTAAAAATAGTAATAAGTAACCACTAGGGCTAGCCTAGTGGCCAGGACCTGCACTCTCAACTACGAGGTAATCCCAACAGTACACAATAATAGTTTGCCGGTGCCAAACTAGACAATACAAAAAAAAAGTGTCGGCATAAGCAGTTGATAGTAGAAGCTATAACTTGGGAAGTTGTTAAACATGAATTTATGAAGGTCCAATACCCTAAACAATTCCGTAATTCAATTTGTATACTAGTATATGAAGTGTTTGATTAAGTAAGAGCGGTTTACTGTGATTTCAATACACTGTTGCTAGTTTTGTGTACTGTAAATAGCCAAAATTTAGAATAGCAGTGTTTTCTGACACATGGTTATGAAAGGTTTAGTACCCTCAAGTATTAGGTAATTTCATTATGTATACTAGAGAACGAATTCTCTGATATAGTTTAGTGAACAAAGATTCTGTATATTTGATAAATTGCTGACAATTCTGTAGCTTAACTTTCATGAATCTTGAATTCTCAAAGGTATTCATGTGATTTGTCGAAAAAGTAGCAGTAGTTGAATGTAGAAAATAAAAAACAGTGTAGGTCGAAACTTGAAGACACAAAAGAGAGGGTACTCGATATAGTTTTACGCAATACTTGGGAGTACTAAACCTTAATAGCCCGTATTTGGCAATACAGATTTCCTTGGCTCTTACTGTCTGACAGCATCCAATCATGCCCAAACACAGCAGAAAAGGAATAAACAAGCGATTTATGAACCAACATAATAATAAAAATACGTATGTGGGCTACCTATATATTCGAAGGTGCGATCAGTCAATAATCCTGAAACCGATAACCTCTGTAGCTTCGAACAGGTTCTAACAACCGCACCAAAAGCCTCGTCCATGGGCTCATTCGTAAGATAATCTGGTATCCCAGGTGTCATTATGCAGAGACGGAAGTGGGTGAAATCCGGGCAGTTTTGGACCACAGTGGCCACAGCGGCGTTGGTCATTTGTCGGCAAAAATACAATATGTATTTAAGTTTAGGGCAACCTTCGGATACAGCTAGGATGCCGGTTTCGGTTACGCCTAGGTGGACTTCTTGCTCGTAAGGATCGGCTGGGAAGACACGGAGTTCTTCTAGAAGGTGGCAATTGGAACCCACAGATTCAAGGCCTTTGTCCTCTGCTGTGTCTAGGACCTGTGACAAACACCAAAAACACGGCTCTATAAACAGGGATTCTGACTATTTGTTCATATAAATGCGATATTATTATTGGGTATATAACTAATTAAAAACATGGATTTTGAACTTGAGACTAGTCCTCCCAAATAAATTAATCCCTTATTTGAAAGAGCACGATGATAGACAAATGATACTATATTCATATTTTTATGTTGATAACTCTGCATCCAAGCATTCGAAACAAACACATGAAACTGACAAAAGGGCCACTCAAGCTTCCAAAACTGTCATGGTCACTTCATCATGTACGCATACAGATTACAAAAACTATGTTCAGCATCTTCCTATTTACAATGTTCCAACAATCAAACCACATCTGCGGAAATGTCAATCTCATAGATTGGCCATTCTCCAAGACTAAGTTCATAAAACCACAATGGTAAGACCGTAAGAGTAGAATAAATATATGTTCTCTGTTTCGTCTTTGCTCCTAGGTGTTGTTTAGATGGGCCTATATAAGTTGGAAGGATCGCGGAAACACAGGACAGAAATATATGTAATTTTTTCCTGAAACAATGAGAATGTGATATTACTACTCTCAAAGCTCTCGTATTTGTGATATGTATTATTCTGTATGTATTGTTTTATGCAGCAATTGAAAAAGAATTACTTGGAGGCACAAAATATAATGAAGCAAAATGCAGATCTGAAGAGTGGACAAAACCTATAAAGTGGGGGGTTCGTACACGGTCAAGGGGGGGAAACATGGAAAAATTTGAAGAAAACTCTTAATCAATACCTTAATCTTGAGGGCAAGATTAAAGCTAAGGAACGGAAAATTTGTGATATTCCTACTCTCAAAGCTCTTGTATTTTTTATACTGTATGTATTGTTTTTAATGATAATAAAGGCTGAGAATAATAACAGCCGTACGATGGGTTTGTAATAGGATGACTAATAGCCGTTAGATCACCTAAACGGGGATTAATCTTATGTGTTAGGATAACGACACATGTTATTAATCAACGGTACGGATTACTGCAGTTAATAAACTGCTCTGTAACCGCCCTAAGTTGCAGTCATTGGCAACTTAGTATATAAATGTGTGTATTGTAACAGTTTGGGTATCGAAAATATATGTAAAACTCCTGTATTTCAATCTCTGAAATTCCTTTCTAAACTTCATTGAATCTGTAATGAGATAATTATAGAAAACTTCGAAAACATCACTGGGTTTATGATGAATAATCTTTCACTGGAAAACAGAGCTGTCTTCTCAAAATATAACTCATAAAAAAAATGTCAAGAACTACTTCTAAACCCAGTTTTAAACAGGTTTTCTTAGGCATTATTGTTATCGGGCCATATTTCTGATTGGGTAACAAAAAAATCTCGTAAGAAAGTCTTCAATTAGAAGATTGTCAAAACCAAAATACCAGGAACTACTATCAAAACCAGTTCATCAAACAAGTGATCCATCTTGATAAGCGAAAATCCTATTTTTTTTGTAATTAGAACTACCAGCATAAAGTTGTGATACCCCGCAAATCTATGCTAAGAGCTAGTGATTTCAAATGAATGAATGATATAAAGAATAAGAGAGTTAAAACCATTCAATATTTTTAGCAGAACCAGCAAATAAAGAAACCATAAACCAAAATATATCCATGCACATTTAACAAAGGAAAATGATAAGCAAAGATCCTCACCCAAAGGCGCTGCAAATTAGGACAGCAAGCAAGAAGCTTGCAAAGTTCATCACTCCCAATAGTCGCATAGCTCAAATTCAAGAATGTCAGATTACCACAAGCCGGATATAGTACAGGGAAGTAAAAGGATGTAGCTACCCATAACCCCGAGACCGTCCTCAAATCCTTACATTTGCTAAACGCATTTTCCAAATCCGAAAACTGGCGAGGTGTCAGCTCTTGTTGAAAGCTCCCAGTACCGAGCTCCGACAGCTGTGGGGCCCGCACGAGTAGGCTATGTAACTGTTCTAAGTTGATGTTTTCGTTGACTCTTAGGACTTTCAGGGATGTGCACCTAGTGACGAGTTTTTCGAGAGCGTCGAAGCTGACATCGCTGTGTGTGCTGGCGAAGTTTAGTGTTTCGAGTGAAGTGAAGGTGTCTGGGAAACAGCTTAGCCAATTTCCTGTGTCGTCTGCCATGGCGTTTTCTTGTATATCGAGCTCTGTCAGGTTCCTGTATAAATAACAAAACAAGGTTTGTTAAAGAGTAGTTTTCTTGTAACAGATTTGAAGTAAAGATTCCTCAACACCTGGTATATACTAGAGGAGAACCAACATTTTCTTCCTAATACTTCACTATAAACATTAGTATTTTACCAATCAGTGTTATCCAATCCAAAAAACACAAACTGCAATTTTTTTTTATTATTTCTAGATTTTGCATATTGTTAAAAACCCTGAAAAAATATCTATTGTACTTTTTTAACGCAGCTACGAGAATTCTGGTCAGCAGGAAATGCATGAGAACAGTTCCTCCTTGTCAACATTATGAAAATTAATTTGAAGAAAATAACATAGAAACTGTCTTTGAGTCATTGTGTCCATTTGTCATAATAGTGTAGAAGTCAACGACATAATATTATTATGTTTCTTCAAAAACATGGCAGCAAACATTCGCACAAATTGGACAATGTTTTACAAAGGACTTCAACGAAAGGATGAGACAAGAGAATAAGTGTTAAGATGCACTTATTTTCTTCTAAACCCAAACATGTTTTTTGGCAGAAAAAAACAAGAAAGGGGAGCTTTCAACACCAAATAATTCACATATGACTTGTTTAGCCGCATTTTTTCAGCAGATAAGCTTTGAGTTTTTCAGATTGGAAAGATGGGGTCCATACTGCTTAAAGCGCTTCAATCATCATCAAGCAAAAAAAGCTGCAGTTGACAGTTACAACCAAACAAGGCCTAATAAGCTTACAGCCAAACAAGGCCATAGTGTTGTTTTTCGACCGCATAGAAATCATACTCTCTTGTTAATTACAAGTACCTTAAACCGTCACAATGTAAATAATATGCAACAGAAGAACAACACACAGATCTAAATAGCATATCTGCATAGTTGACACCAAATAAGTATACCTGCAATGAGAAGCAATGGCAGCAAGACCGTTAGTGCTAAACCCATCACAGCTCACGAGGGAAAGCGCTTTAAAATTTGGAAACGAATTCGCCAAAAAACTCATACTCTCATCACTAACAGTCATTCTCTTAAGCCTCAACTCCTCCAGAAAAGGGTAAGCAATCGCAAACACGGCGAGCCAGTGATGAATATCAGCTCCCCAATTATCAGGCACCATATTAAAATCCGAAAACCTCGGTTTCCCTTTTAAGGTCACACTTTTTATCTTCGGGAACCTACGAGCCACGATCTCAGGAGATACAGAATAGCAGTTGCCTATAAAAACATGTGTACGAGACCATCTCTCGGCATTGTACCAGTCTTTGCACACGAGGGAGACCGAGCTCCTGTCCTTGGGAGAGTTCAAGAGAGAGAGAACTCTTTCTAACACCTCATCGGGGAAGGGAGAGAGTCGAATCGACTCGAGTGACTCAGGTGACTCGGGAGATTCCTTTCTTTTCTTCCGATCCATCTCAAGATCGAAACTTTGAGCTCTCAGCCTTGAAATCTACATTCAACTAGCGAATACAAAAGATTACAATAGGTTATGCACAGTATATAAATTCACAAATATCAGATCATCAAGAAATTCTTCTTAACAGTAAGCATTCGAGCTCAAACACTGGATTCAACAACTAAATAAACATGAAAACGGTAACAAAGTTGTTTCCAGTGTTTCAAAATTAACACAAAGACTCGACAAATCTGAGTCAATAGGCTCAGATATCGGAACAAACATACAAAAAAATTATACTCCCTCTGTCCCATATCTATTGTCCCCTTTGTTGAATATATGTAAGGTATATTATAATGAAAGTGGACAATTGTTTTGGGACGGAGGGAGTACTTTGATACAACATAAACAAAACATCAAACCTATTCAAGCCACAACTACTTAACTTGTAACAAAACCTCCTTAATCATTTTAAATCTCATCAAATCTCACTTCTAATAGAGCTAAAAAAACTCACTTCTTATCTCATCAAGTCAATTATGTAACCAAAATTACTCAATTAACCAAAGCTCTACCTTTTTCAAACTAGCAATTTACACCTTACATAACTTTTAACAAAAAAAGATCCAATTTTTAACATACCCAGAAGAAAAAATGCAGAAATAGACAAATTTTGGTGATAAAAAACCAATCTTTTAACACACCCACAGGAAAATAGATAAATTAAGTTCATACCCAGAATCAGATATGCAGAAATAAACAAGTTTTAGTGATAAATAACCAATCTTTTAAAACACCCACAAGAAAATAGATAAATTAAGTTCATACCCAGAGGCATAAATGCAGAAATAAACAAGTTTTAGTGATAAATAACCAATCTTTTAACAAACCCACAAGAAAATAGATAAATTAAATTCATACCCAGAATCAGATATGCAAAAATAGAGAAATTAAGTTCATACCCAGAAGCATAAATGCAGAAATTGACAAGTTTTAGTGATAAAGAACCAATCTTTTAACATACCCACAACAAAATAGATAAATTAAGTTCATACCCATAATCAGATATGCAAAATTAAATAAATTAAGTTCATACCCAGAATCAGATAAGCAAAAATAGCTAAATTAAGTTCATACCCAGAATCAGATAAGCAAAAATAGCTAAATTAAGTTCATACCCAGAATCAGATAAGCAAAAATAGCTAAATTAAGTTCATACCCAGAATCAGATAAGCAAAAATATAGAAATTAAGTTCATACCCAGAATCAGAGATGCAGAAAAAACTAAATTAAGTTCATACCCAGAATCAGATAAGCAAAAATAGCTAAATTAAGTTCATACCCAGAATCAGATAAGCAAAAGTATAGAAATTAAGTTCATACCCAGAATCAGATAAGCAAAAATAGCTAAATTAAGTTCATAACCAGAATCAGATAAGCAAAAATATAGAAATTAAGTTCAGACCCAGAATCAGATAAGCAAAAATAGGTAAATTAAGTCCATACCCATAAGCAGAGATGCATAAATAGAGATAGATAAGTGTGTATATAATAAGTATGAAGAATATAATTATTATACCTGAAAGTCAAATAAGAGAGATCTGATATGAAAGGTGCTAAAATAACCAAACTTTGGACAAATATTAATAAGTTTATATGTATCTATATATCTGTATAAATTGGATTATTGAAACTCTCTCTCTCTCTACTCTCTCTACTCTCTCTCTTACCTGGTGAGAGATGGAGCAGCACCAGAAAGATCCAACGGGGAAAGCAATCGGTCCCCAATTATTATCATTTTTTTATGCTTATAATAAAGAACTACAACAAAATAATAATACTAATTTAATGTTACTAGTAATAGTAGTAGTTATTAAATTAAAAAACTCTGCTACATTATGGCTTATGGGGATTTGTTTATTTGTGTAAGTAAACACTGTTTCTCAAATCACCCCCTGTGAACTATGCAGGGGTGGAAAGCAGGGTAGCTGATTCACTCGAGTCCGTGTTATTCTGCTTTCACATCTATTAAATCTATTTAAAAAATTTAACTATAAAAGATTTAAACAGATTCAATGGCCGTGGAAGCAGAGTAACCCTGACTCTGAATCAGGTACTCTGCTTCCGTAGGGGTGGGGGAACAAATTGTTTTTTTAATTTGAAAATGTTGAAACTACCTTCCCGTCTAGTTTTGGGTTCATGTCTTTGTAAATCGGACCGAAATTGTACGATCCCGTCTCGTTTCTGTTTCACGTCTTTGTAAACCGGACCGAAATAGTTTGATACCGTCTGGTTTCGGTTCACGTCTTTGTAACCGGGACCGAAATTATACAATCCTGTCTGGTTTCGCTTCACGTCTTTGTAAACCGGAACGAAATAGTGTGATCCCGTCTGGTTTCGGTTCACGTCTTTATAACCCGGACCAAAATAGTACGATCCCGTCTGGTTCGCTTCACGTCTTTGTAAACCGGACCGAAATAGTGTGATCCCGTCTGGTTCCGGTTCACGTCTTTATAACCCGGACCAAAATAGTACGATCCCGTCTGGTTCCGGTTCACGTCTTTGTAAACCGGACCGAAATAGTACGATCCCGTGTGGTTTATGTTCACGTCTTTGTAAACCGGACCGAAATAGTACGATCATGTCTGGTTCCGGTTCACGTCTTTGTAAACCGGACAGAAATAGTACGATTCCGTCTGGTTCCGGTTCACGTCTTTGTAAACCGGACCGAAATAGTGTGATCCCGTCTGATTCCGATTCACGTCTTTGTAAACCGGACCGAAATAGTACGATCCCGTCTGGTTTCGGTTCACGTCTTTGTAAACCGGACCGAATTAAAAAAATTGGATGTGTGTTTTCTTTACAATTTATAAACATGTCATTACAATTGTATTTTTGTTTGTCATACTCGTTATTTATTTATTTTATACGTATTTTGTAAGATTTTTTGTCTGAAACTTGATTTATTATAATGTCATTGTTTTTCTCGATTTATTTTTTATTTTTTTAAATGTTTTTTTTCTGAATTTAAATGTATTTCCATTGTGTAAAAGTAAATTTTCTTAATTTATTCCTCAAAATACACCAAAGTCGAATCGAATCAAACGATTTTAGTTTAGTTTAGATTTCATTTCTAAAAACATGAAAACCGAGCCGAAACCAAACTGATTAAAACTATTGTTTTGATTTCGGTTTCACCCAAAACCGAACTATGAGCACCCCTAGAGCTGTGTGTGTTTTGCAAATAAATTCCATAAATTATTGAAAATTGTAATTGTACTTCTTAGGCTATCTTTGTCTTGCAATGAACTTATATTGCAATCGAGACCAAACTTAAAAGGGCGTAATGTTGTGTTACGTTTGTTAACTTTTTGACGAATGCTTCGTTTGATACGTATATTTATTTGTCAAAACTCATATGCATCATTAAAGGTTAGCAAAAGAGTCATATTTAGGAAATTTAACCATAAAAAGTCGTATCAAAGCACACACAAAAATGTATTTACAAAAAAAAATAGTTTATACTAACAATTACTGTCTATAGAATACAGTAGATCATAACGAGATAGAAACAATTCAAATAAAAGTTGCGAAAGAGTCGTATTTAGGCAATTTAACCATAAAAAGACGCATCAAAGTGAAACAAAAAATGTATTTACAAAAAATCAGTGTATACTAACAATTTATGTCTATATATTATATTAGATCATAAGAGCAAGCATTGTATACACCCTATATCATTTTTTTTATCCATATTTTGAGAATTATTTTGATTTTTACTATAAAAAAAAAAAAACCTCAATCACGTTATTCTTTTGTAACATGATATGTTCCAATATGTCTCATAAATGAGAAAGAAAAAAAGTCTCCCCCATAATTATTTAATATTAAAACTCTAATTATTTGTTTTTTTATTCTTAGTTTGAAAGAGAAAGTAAATAAGAAAATTTATAGGGAAGCTTATTTAATAATATTAAAACTCTAATCATTTGTGTTTTTATTCTTAGTTACGTGCAAAGAGAAAGAAAAATAAGAAAATTTATAAGTAATAGATGTAAAAGTGTTATGTAAAATTAGAAAAAATGTAGTTTTTTTTTTTTTTTTTTGAATTTGGAAAAATTAAAAAGTAAGCAGTGCTTGGTGTAACAGATAGAAACAATAGAAATAAATATTTAAGTATAACAATCATTTCTCTTATAATTAAACATTGTCAACTCTAATATTTAAGATGAAAGTACAAAACCCAGATAATTGAAGTATTGTAAAGTTAAAAATTGAATGATCCAGCATAGTTCTTTGTGCAACAAATGAAAAGGGCTCCCTCTCCCAAAAGAAATATTGAGGTTTTATTTACTTACTTGTAACTTTAATCACTGTGTATATCCATTTGAAAAATAAAATTTTAAATTTTTTCATAAAATTTAACATTTGAATAATGTAATAAAATTTTAAAAAATTCGATTTCGACAATTTAGATATAAGTTATTTATTATATACCCAACAATAATATTTTACAAAGGATTATTGTTTGAGATTCCTTTTTGGAAGCTTACTATAGACACGTAGTAAAAGTCGCATGATATGAAAATTACTGTACATTTATTGTGAACATAAATAGTCATATAATTTGCAAGTGGCGCCGACCATTTATCTCTCTATCACCTCATTTTCTTATTGGAACTTGTCGTGTTGTAAACCTATGGTATAAATTGTATTTAATGTTTTCACTATAAAAAAAAATTAAAAAAATACTGAAATAGCGACGGAATTAGTGACGGTATTTTTTGTTACGAGTTTATTAGCGACGGTTTTTGTGACGGCTTTGTGACAGTCTAGTCAATTTGCGACAGATTTGTGACAGTTTTTTAAATTAGCGACATGGTTGTGACAGATTTTGACTCTCACTAAATCAAACATTATTTTGTAGTGTTTTCTTTGATTTTTAATGAAGTTTTGATAGTCTAATTTTATATTAGTTGTATATTATGAAACTACGTGCAATTTTGATCGATTTATAACTTGTATCAAAATTGTCGAAATGAATTTTTTTTTAAATCTAATCATAAAATTTAACATTTGAACTATATAATCAACTTTTGAAAATTTTCATTCTAACAATTTTGATACAAATTTTTGACCCGTCAAAATTGCACAACAATTAAATATGAACGATATTAACCTTTGATTTGATTACTTATGAAATGACATAAAGCAGGTGGTAACGTTGCAACTTACAATAACGCCTCTCATAGATATATATCAACTTATAAGTTATAAATATTATCAAATCACATATTACATATACATTAAAAAAAAAAAAAAAAAATACTCAGGGATTAGTGACGGTATTTTTTATTATGAGCTTATTAGCGACGGTTTTTATGACGGCTTTGTGATAGTTTAGTCAATTTGCGACAGATTTGTGACAGCTTTTTAAATTAGCGACAATCCTTGTGACAGCTTTTGATTCTCACTGAATCAAATATTACTTTATAGTGGTAAATTTTCTATACTGTGTTACAGAGAATTTTAAATCTAATTTAAGCTATAGTACTAAGGTACAAACAAATTACTTGTGAAACTAAGTACATATATAACTGACAACTCCATGAAAGATAGCATTGCTATGGACCTACAACTAGATTTTTTCTAAATTAAGTTACGATTAACCTCATATAACATTTATTGACTGGTTTTTTTTCAGGTAAATTGTATGTTTATGGAGTAAAAAAAAAAAGTAATGTATCATTTTTATTTATCCATGATTATTGGGCACTGCATGGGAAGTATTTGACTTGTTATGTTACTACTATCATAGTATCATTTTTCCTTTCTGGTTTTATAATACATCAAACTATCTGCTTTTAATGATTTGGATACCCATCTTTCAAATTTTCTAATTTAGGTACCACACTATAATAACTTTCCAATTTAGATACCACCGTCTAAATAAATCACGGAATCATGTCACGTGACATTTGACAAACATTAATTTGAGAGGCTAATTTGACAATTTTGCATAAAAATATGTCATCTTATATAAATATTTTTTCCAATTTCACACACAACAAAAATTTGGATTATATGCTAATTTTTTTTTAGCATATAAATGTATTTTTTCCCTTTTTCCTTTTCACAATATTTGAAGATATATAAAATGATGTACGTATAAATTGTACTTTGTTAGAATAGTCCCCATAAGAGTGTTCTTGAACTTTGTTTGACAATCTTGTACACCTTTGATTGTGAAGTTTTTTGTTTTGGTCCAAAAGCTAAATTCTTAAGAAAAACCTTTAAAATTTCAATCTTCTAATTTAAAATTAAGTGTGACAATATGACTAGTCCAAAAAAATAAACTGTTTCAAACCCATGAAGTTTGACTAATGGTCCAATGACCATATTCTAAAACAGTTACCTGATAAAAAAAAGTCATTTGTTACATCTAAAAAATGACCACCATTTATGTATCTTGACCACTCTTTTGCTTTGCAAACCTTATCCTACAGTACACATCATTCACAATAACTTTTCAGAAACGAGAAAGAAAAAGGAAAACTTTTTGCCAAATAAGCACTCAACTTTAACAATAATGTGAATATACTTCCATTTAGAAATGATTATATTTATATAAACAACAAAATGTTCACATCCATTTAACAAAAAAAATAGCCTAGCTACATGTTACTTGCTTAAGATAAGTTCAAATATCTCTTGACTAAACTTGGATAATTGGTACTCTCATCAAATAAGTGTTTTATTTTATTTTATCCAATCAATATCTTTTAGTTATCTCTATGATTAGAAATTAAAAACAGGGCCCCTTTAAGTTCTTGTCCCCTAAACTTAAAAAAACCCATGTTCAAACTTATCTTTTCTTTTTCTTATAGAGGTCCACATCACCACTCAATATTTGTCTACTAGCAAGAAGGTATTAATGTTAACTAGGGTTTCTATTTGTATTGGGGGGTACATACACGTGGCATCTATTTAGCAGCCTCCCCCATGAGGGCCATGCATACCATCACTAAATAAAAAAAAAAAAAAAATAGGGACGGGATTAGTAACGGTATTTTTTGTTACGAGCTTATTAGTGACGGTTTTTGTGACGGTTTTGTGACAGTTTAGTCAATTTGTGACGGCTTTATGACAGTTTAGTCAATTTGTGACAGACTTGTGACAATTTTTGACTCTCACTAAATCAAACATTATTTTGTAACGAATATTAGTCATTATTTATTTTATTTTATTTTATTGGGGAAAAGTCACTCTTTATGCTGTAAAAACAGACTTAGTATTTGGAGACTTAAATTACATATAAATATTTTGTTTGGCTATATCACTTGAATCTCATGATTGGAATGCGAGTTCGGTGGTTCTCATAAATACTATATTAACGATTACATGCAAAAATAGTGACATATTTTATTTGACATGAATGTCAACGATGAGATACGAAAATAGCGATAAATTTTGTTTTTCAAAGTTTTAATCGGAGATGATATGACAACCTAAATCAAATTTATCTCATAGAATGAAAGAGTTGCATGGTGATCCCTAGGTCGTAACACGTCTGGTCATTAATTAACTTCTCGTGTTGCGACACTGACCGAAACTATATTTTGTAGCAGTTTAAGAATGCGATTCAACTTAATAACTTCCCCTATATGTTAATTAGTTTCGACATCAAAATATATTAAAATATAGTAGCATTTTCCAATGATAGTAAGAATAGTCTTATTCCAAATGTATTTAGCGTCGGTCCATCTTTTCAATTCTCATTCATAATCCATCCTATTGAATTGACAACACAAGATTAATAATCTCGCAGCCAAACAAAGGCCACCGAAAACAAAACAGTGTCGTTTAAGAATGGTTTTGAGCCACTAGATTGACAATACGGGATCAATAATTGAGCAACGAAACGAGACCTCATAGCATAATTATCAACGAAACGACCCTGTTTTATTTCGTTAATACCAAAATTTCGTTAATACCGAAAACAAAACAGGGTCGTTTAAGAATGGTTTTGAGCCAATGCATCCCACTAAGACACTCATAGTGACATTGAATAAAATGTTGAAAAAATTATCTCATCAGATGAATGTACTCCTTGTGATAGGGTGAAGTGGTGGAATATATTGGGAAATAAAGCAATTAGCAAATGACACATAGCTAGTCTATAATTAAATAGGTTGGTGTGATAGATTCAATGTTTGGTAATAAGCCACTTCCAAAATGTTTCATCAATTCTCTATCTTTAGCTTGACTTCTCAAGTAGAAAATACATGTTTTTGATGAAATATCAAAATGTCACGAGGCTCATTTATATTATTCATCATTGCAGTACATAAGTCAGTTGGTTTTATCCTAATGTTATGGAGTAAATTTTGGATTGGTATCTTATTTATAACTTAATTAAGAATTGGTTAATGAAAAAAATCTAAGTAATTTTAAAAATAGTTAGAGTCATTTTAAGTTATTTTAAAAACAATCTGAGTTATTTTAAAAAACAGTCTGAGTCGTTTTAAGTCATTTTTAAAACAGTCTGAGTCATTTTAAGTTATTTTAAAAATAATCTGAGTAATTTTAAAAACAGATTGAGTCGTTTTAAATCATTTAAAAACAGTCTGAATCGTTTTAATTCATTTTAAAAACAGTCTGAGTCATTTTCAATCATTTTAAAAACAGTCTGAGCAATTTAATAACAATGTGAGTAATTTTAAAAACAGTTTTAGTTATTTCGAGTCATTTTAAAAACAGTCTGAGTCATTTTAAAACCAATCTGAGCTAATTTAAGTCATTTTAAAAACAGTCTGAGTCATTTTAAGTAATTTTAAAAACAATCTGAGTTATATTTAAACCATTTGAAAAACAGTATGAGTCATTTTCGGTAAGTTTAAAAACAGTCTGAGTCATTTCAAAAAAACAGCTTAAATAATTTTAAAAACAATCTAAGTCATTTTTTAGTCATTTGAAAACAATAGCAAGTTATTTTAAAGTTTTTAACATTTTTTGGACTTTCCGGCCTTTTCTGACTTTTTCGAACTTTTTTTTTGTGATTTTGGATTTTTTTATTTTTCTTCATTTAATTAATTTTTTTTTACCAATTTTCTTCATTTAATTTTTTTTTGTGATTTTTGATTTTTTTGATTTTTGGGGTTTTTTTTTTTATTTTTTACTAATTTTGGGTTTTTTCATGTTTCCGGTTTTCTTGAACTTTTTTTCATTTTTTTTGTGATTTTGGTTTTTTGGTTTTTTGGAATTTTGGATTTTTCTTGGTATTTTTACCATTTTTTCGGGTTTTTTTTTTGTTGAGTTCCCGACTTTTTTAAAGGTTTTTTTTTTTGTATTTTCATTTTTTTTAGTTTTTTCTTATTTTTTTTATTTTTTGAGTTTTCCCTATTTTTTTCATTTTATTTTTATTTTTATTAGGTAGGGTGGGCCAATCATTAATTAGTTTTACAAATAATTGACCAATCCTAAATTAAATTTTATAGGGTTACCAATTATTAAATAGTTTTGTTTTTATAGACCAATATTTAATTAACCCTAAAAGATAATTTGTTGTACATTTATTAATTTAAGTGTAAGTTAGTAACAGATGACTAGACAAAAGTCCCCTTTGTGCTTAATCATCTCTGATCTAAACAAATTTTTGGGGAAAATATAAAGGGTAAATAAAATTTGTCAAAATAAAAATAAAAAAATTTAAAACCCGGCTCATAAACACAACAGAAATGCTAAAGTCTCTGAGAAGCAAGGACGGAATCAGGAACTTTAAAGGCGAGGGGCCGAAACGCTAATTTTTAAAGATTTTAATCTAAATACATGGTTTTTTTTTTCTCTTCAAATTTTCATATTTTTTACAAAAAAACGAGAGGTTTGAGCCCCGACTGTTTCCACCTAGTTATTTTGATTACGAGAAAACTCGAAAAGAAGAGTAGTTTGCAGCAAATCCAGTTCTATACTTTTTGAAAAACTTTAAATAAAATTTGGAACACAAAAATTGGAAAAGAACAAGCAAGTTGGGATGAATATAATTGATGATCTTACATTAAAAGCCCAGTACAACTATTTCTTTTAACACGAGCGATCTCGTCAAGTTTTTTTATGACTAATATATCATATTATTAATATAAGCCAACTTAAGAGAAATGAATCTGTCAAATTTTGGTAATTTTTTTCAAAAATGTCCATATTCTAATTTATTAATTACTTATATACCACGATGCAATTCAAATACATAAATAACTAAATAAATATACTCTTTTTCACATATCAATTCATCTGCCAAACAATATTTCTCTAACAATAAAATATCATATTACTCCTTATATACGATTATTAATTTATTATATCTATTCCATCATTTTTTTCATTTTTTTTGAAAATTTTAAATTGATTTGTCCGGAATCATATTTATATCTCAAACGCAACGCATGAGTAGCATGTTACTCTGAGTTCCTTAAAAATTACGGTCTCAAAATCAAAGGAATTTACACCGGAATTACTTGTCACTTCACCAACTTGCAACCATAACATCGAGTGTCTGGGATCCAAAAAGAATATTCTAACTCTCGAAATACGATTATTCACTCGTCATCATCCGATTCATGAACAATCTGAAATGCTGCTACCGAACTGATCTCCATTTGCTCCTTTGGACCGAAATATCAGGGTTTCAAGATTTTTGGCATGTTTGATTAAGTAATTTACGATCATGTGTTTATAAGCTGACGATTAGTACATGTTACTCTTTTTAGATGCAGATACACGCACTCGGGTACATGTTCTGGCAACCAATCACAATTTCCAACAGATCCAAACATCCATGGATGACTTGAACATGACTGACCGCAGAAAAAAGCTTCGGAATGAATTTAACATCCTGACATTCTGACATTCTGAACAGAAGTAAATAGAAGCATCAACAAGTGGTTTCAAGCTCTCAAGCCCGAGAAATTCTAGCTATCCTGAGAAGCTTGCGTGCATGCACGCAGGCCCGCGAGCACACAGAGCTAAGTTTCAGCCATAAATACTACTCCATTTCTAAAAGCAAATTCTGAGGTAAAAGTGTAGAAACTCAAATCCAGTGGACTTCTTGTACTATTGTAAATATTTCCCGTATATCTGCCATGCATGACCGTGTCCAACGTCGACGATCAAAAAGGGAAAAAAAACTCCTGTGTCCGACAGTCCGAAAATTAAAAAGAAATGTCTGTGCTACAAACTTAATGCTTCAGTATTTTGTTGTCCATAAAGGCATATTTATTTGGGCTTTTAAACCCAAATTGATGTGTGTACAAATACTATGGAAATGTGGACTTCAATATTTTTACTATAAGCATTTAAATCTCAAAATCTGGATATATATGGGCTTCAACATGTTCATGCTCCAAGTTGGAATTTTCAATAGAGGGGAAAGTGTAGTGTAGTCCTTTGTTTGTTTTTGATAATATGTTAATTAACGAGTCACTTTCCTAACCTAATTGATATTATTTTTTAAAATTAATGGTGGGGAAAATCCACTTTTTTTATTTATTATAAAGTGAGAGAAAAAACCTCACAAACATAAATTAAAGGGTAGCAGATACAAGTTAATAAATTACAAGCTCTTGAAAGTAAATAACAAAAACTTAAAATGTAACGAGAATAAAACTTCCGAAATATTAAAATCTTCTTGAAACTCAAAAGGTCTGGAGTACTAATAATTGCACTAACCCAATCCACCGTTTCACCTGTTTCAGACACTTCATCTTCAGACGTGACCTATAGAGATAGAGATAAAGAGAGAAAATTGCTCTCCATCGCCATCTTCTTCTTCGTTTAGCCATCCTCTTTATATCGCATTCTCAGGTAAGGAATATCTCTTATTTCTAGATCCACTATGCTCTTTAATTTCTCTGGAAAGTCATGTATATTGTCTGAAATTTTCAGGTCTAACAAGCAACCAATATTGGCTAGCAGATCTGTTCCAGTCTTAGCCTCTCATCACAAAGGAAACCAGATAAGTGCTTTCTTTCATAATATTTTTTATTTCGTTGATGAGATGAATGATTCTCCAAGTGATTTTTTGTTTTGACCGAATAATATTGACAAATAATAGAGAGTCACTCTCAATTATTAAATCTCTGGTATGAGTATTTTTTAACTCCGTTAAAATAGCTTGAGCTTCAGCCTCAATACTATAAAAGCTTTCGGTGCGAGAGTAAAAGTCTTTTGATAAAATTACTTTTATTGTCTCTTACAATTCCCCCAGTACCACATTTATTAATGGAGCTTTTAAAACAACCATTTGTGTTTAACTTCATATACCTTGTTGGAGGATTGACCTATTTAAGTAGTTTAGTTTTGACTCTTCTAACAGTAGGTTTCAACCTGTCTAGATCAGACCAATTCCACTTGGTAGGAAACGTATTGTCATATTCTCTTTTTAAAAGGGTATTATTATACATGGCTAATTCGATCTAAAGAGCCAATTGGGTCCTCACTTACTAATCCATTGCACAGATGTATAACCGGTGAGTACGTATGAAAAGTTTGATTTATACTTGCTATACACTTCCAAGTTGTACATATCATAATCCGTCAAACAAGTTTTAAAGTGGTGTGACGATGAGTCGATACTCGTATTTGTGGGATAGAGGCCTACTCCGCCTTGTTACGACAATTGTACACCCATATTACCCCATAAAAACAAAAGAACTTACACGTTATGTTATAAATATGTGCAAAAGGTCATGTTAGATCAGACTAATCGAGTCTTTGACTAAGCCGCACCAATTTAACGGATGGTGTGGACAAAATGATCCTCTCGTGTTCACCGGTGTATGTTAAACTTCAAAATGGGATGGATTAAGAGCATATATTTATGGTTTTTATTCTTTTTAGCTTGGTCACCTTCATAGTACATCAAAAAGTAAAAGGAACAAAAAATATGATGAAATGAAGGAGAATTTTGCTATGTAATTTGACATAGTGGGTGTTTTTCCCTTTGTCTGTGAAGTTCCTTTCAATAACATGTTCATAAGCTTTTTTGTGTCTTTTTTTGAACACCAACTTTTTAGTGTATGACCCTCGCAACTGTCACCTTCTTAAATGAAAAAGGGCCTTTAATTCCTATCCATGCCATTTATATTTTGAGAATGGGCAAATGGCAAAAGTTAATAGAATATGATAGTGGTGATAGTTGGTATCTTGACTGAAATAAATGATCACCATCCATTTATTGGTTCTTTCAACAAGATTTTCCATGATAGATCGAAACTTTACATTGAATATTTGTTACGTATATATAAAAAAAAAAATTACATGGGCTCTATACAATTAATTAATATAGCATCTTATAAAATCAAGAAATGTAAATGTGGTAGATATAAAAAAATTTGCTCGAAGTATATTTTGCATCATTCATCGATTTCATTCCATTGTTTTGTTATTTTTTTGCCCGTATAAACAATTTTTGTTCGTTTAATTGGACCTACGGTATTATACCGTGTTTCATTTCTCAGGAGTGTCGAGACTTTCTAACCACGTAATATATCAAAGCGCGTGGTGTGAAGCAACTTAAGTATGTAAAGGAACACCCATCCTACGGAAGATCGACCAGCTTTCAAGTATTGAGTTTAAAAAAAAATCTCATTTTCAACAAAACATCGATTCAATCTACTCCGTTTTCTTGGACTTGATTTTGGGTCCAGGCGAGCATAAGTGATCGCCAAGCGTCATGCACGTGAAAATGCAACCCGATAGAAGTGTGTTTCCAGTGCACTTAAAGTTTATAAGTTCTTGCGAAGAATTAAATACAAATGTCCATCCTAATACGTCGCATCACTATATTAGTAGATTTGTTTATAGATGCTAACACATTTACCAATTCGAGACGCAATGGTTGCTTTTGTTCTAAGCACGTTTCAAAGTCGATTCGATATATGTTTCATCATGTATATCCGTGATTGGTAAATTCTTACGAGAAAACGACAACTTTGGATGTATCAAATAATCCATATGGTAGACCTAATTATGTTTCATTATGTATATATGTATCAAATAGTAAGGTTTTATTTTAGACAAAATGTGACCCATTAAGCCATAAATAAGTAAAATACCAAATAAGTACGATGAAAAGCAATCATTGCTCACTCCATATGCTAGACCTAATTATAAAACTCACTTATAAATTATAATCCACTTTTTTTTTTTAATTCAAATCCCTCTAAATAGGAGGGGGTTACTGTATATAAAATTATAAATATTAAATATAGTGGGAGGGAGACATAAAAGAATTTATTGTAATTGTTTTGTTTGGGGATCGTACATATTCACTTATCAATAGACGGTTCGTTTAATCTTTAAAAAAAAAACATTTCTCGGAAAAAAATGGTACAACTGAAACAAATAACAAGGTGTAAAACACAAATCAAATTAAAAAAAATATGAATTTTTTGTCTTAGATACAGTGCAAACAAAAATCAACCTTCCATTTGCAACAAAATTAGTACTATTTCTTTGTAAATTGTAACACAAAAAATTCATTATAACTCTATATATATTTATATATGAAGTATGTATCATTTCTATTAGAAAACTTCATCATTTTTTTCCTTTACTTTACATGCATATTGTAATGATACACATGACAATAACTATCGTTATATTAGCCCAAAATTCACTTCCTTAATTTTTTTCTTAAATATTTCAAAAACTAACCATCGTCGGAGAAATATCGATCTCGATTAAATTATCCTCCTCGGTTTCAAACAATTCTCGATTAATTTTCCCATTTAATTCAATCTCTATCAACCCTTCTCGCGCCTCTTCCTCTTCTTCTTCCCATCGGAAACAAACTCCGGTCATCGGAAAATTATCCTCCAATAAGCTCTCATCGGAATCGCTCTCCGAACAATATATACACATTAATGGGTAACCTAATTCATCATCTTCTTCTTCTTCTTCATATATAACCTCTAAAGGAGCCTTTAAATTCCACTCGACAAACGAGTAAAACAGAGGTTTATACTCTGTTTTTTCGAGTTTTTTCTCTGGATTAGCCTCGTTCGGTACCAAGAAACAATCTTTTCGAAGTGAGTTTTTGTGGGTTTGTTGTGTTTTGATAGAATTTATTTGGGTTTGTGAGTTTTGGTTTGATCCTAGCCTTAGGAGAAATATTAGTAGAATGGTGGTGGAGACTAAAACAGGGGAAAGTGCTATTTGAATAAAATGATTAGGAAAAAAAATCAAAATTATAATATAAAATGAGATTAAACTTGAAAATAAAGGGTGATAGGGTTGGGACATAAACTCTTCCATTTATAACATAAATTGATATATATATATATAGAGAGAGAGATATTGAGATAAAGAACAGTGATTTTCAGTTGATAGAAAACAAGCACTAATTTGTTGACTTATTTATTGGCTGTGTTAGTAGACAAAAAAATTTACAATTTTGACCATTGTATTTTAGATGAATGGTCAACTTTTAGTCTCTATAGTTCTAATTATAAAGGTTTACTACTTTAATTTAAAGAACTTATATAGCTTGGTGTGAAAGGGATAAGTCGGGGGCAACGACATCGGATCCATTTTTGTTACCTTGAATTTTTCAAGGCAACCTGCCCTAATTGTTAGGGCTGGGTTCGGTCCGGTTTGGTTCGGTTTTTAGCAAAACCGAAACCGAGCTGATTTTTCGGTTTGGTTTTTTTCTGTTTCGGTTTTTTAATTTTTTGAACCGGACCGGACCGGGTTTTTTCGGTCCGGTTTCGGGTTTTTTTGGGTTTTTCTGTATTTTCCGGGGTTTTTTCGGTTTTTTTCGGTTCGGTTTTATTGTAAACCGAAACGGACCCGAAAAAGTTTCGTTTTTCGGTTCGGTTATCGGTTTGTTTCGGTTTTGGTCTATTTAATTTAATAGTTTATGTAAATTTTGACACCTCACATATAAAATTGATGGCTTCGCCCGAAATTCAAAACTGTCTTAGATTTCCCATAGTTACTCTAGAATTTAGATCAGTGAAGAGCTATTTGGATGCTAAAGAAAGTAAAATATAAAAAATAACTTACGGAAAAAAATATAGAAATAAAATAAATTGTAGATAATGGTGTTCTTTGAGCTGAAGTAGTAACATTTTTTAAGAATTTCGGTTTACCCCTTTTTTTAAAAACTATTTGAGTCTTTGTTCCGAGATATTCGCGTTATAAGTTGGAAGTTAAGCTACCGTGTTTACGACTTTCTACTAAATAAATTGATGATTGGTAGTATTTTTAGAGATCCAGTGGTATTTGAGATGATCTTTTCAAAAAAGTGGACCATATTTATACTACTCCATAATCTAAGACGCTTACTAAAATATTTCATAAAAAATATGACTAGTATTGTAGTTTTACACTTATTGAAACTCTGACAGTGATCAACTGATTGTAACACTTGTAGTATATTTTAAAATTTCTGACATACTTTTTTATTTTTCTTCAACAAGAAAATAGAGCAATATATATATATATATATATATATATATATATATCGGTAATAGTTCCCCACACATTGAGTTTATGATATGCAGTGACATAGATATTATTCCGACAAATAAACTTAATATTTTAAAAAAATATATTGAATGATTAAATATAATTAATTAACAATCGTATATAAAGAGTAACATAATGTTTTACTCTTATAAAAAATACACAACGATTTTGTTTGGAATATAAATGTGTGAAAAATAATATTTTTTAAGTTATTTATGCATTTGAATTGAGTGATGACATTTAAGAGTAATTACAATATTAGAATGAGAGTATTTTTGGAAAATTTAGGCAAAATTGGGCAATCTCAAAATGTTTAGATTGACTTATATAATGACATATACGATTAGTAGTATAATTCGAATATAAAGCAAAAAAAAAAAAATATCTGAGAAAACATGTACCTGTTGCATTATTTTCATGAAAAACAATATGTAACTAACTTTCATATCATTATTTTCCTTTACACTTTATCAAGTTCCCACTATTTTCTGAAATTCTCTTTTGGTCAGCTTTCCATATTGTTCCGGTATGATTTTACAAATCACAAGCTCGATCTAGTTTGTAATATTTGAAGGGAATAAAGTTGAATTTTTTCAGTTTTTAAGGAAGACTATAGTTTAATTACCCCGAAAATGAAGAGTCGAGAGTAAATTATAAAGTTATAAACTACTGGCGTTATTCATGAAAAGCTACGTACGTTAGTGGAAGGTTATGCTCGCCGCTGTTGTTATATGATTGACCGGATTTTTGGAGTCGTTTTGCAAGTAGAGAAAGCGTCAGCTATCGGGCTACTTGATACTAATATATTTTCCTGAAGAGAAAGTTTAGTTTTATTTTGAAGTTTTTATGTATTGATTAACTTAATTACCAAAGTGTAATGCTTTTCCAATCCTGGTTATGGTTCGTGTGATTAATTTTTTGTTAATAAATATTAATTCTATTTCAAAAACTTTCATTAACCGTGTCTCTATATATTTTACGTGATTGTAACTTCGAATAATCGAGCATACCGCGAAAATTGAAGTCTTTCTTTTATCCCTGTGTTTCTCCCGTTTCGTCTTTCAAACAAAAGGGAATACAATAAATAACTCATCAAATCATTAGAAAATTAGTTGTAAAATAATGTTTATGCAAAGAATTAACCTACGTACACAAATTATTTATATGTCGTAATCTTCTAATAAATGGGCCATGATTTGGCACTTTGTTGAATCAACCTTTTGTTTTTTTGACATAACTTGTCGAGTAATTTGGTTTTATTTCTGTAGCCATGCACGTGGTATGTTTAATTTGGTAATATGTGTTTCTTAAACAAAGCTAATATCTAATGAGAAAAAAATGAAAACAACTCATAGAAATTGAATGCATAATAATGTATATAATTACGACAAATAAGGTTTTGATCAGAAACGACGTCGACCAAATCTTTCACTAAATGTAGATGCCAATAAAATTGGAATATCTCGTGTCGTTTCCGATTAAAATGTTGTGAAACAAAATGTATATATATTCACACGACCTAATATTGTTAACTCTCGTTGCAACACTCAAACTGACCATTGACCAAGTGATCGATCATCCATTTTGTGACCGATTGGTACAAACGACAAACGCATTGAAACACGGAATCCGACCACCTTGCATTTTCATGATTCTAATATATGTATATCGCATGCCTGCGACTCAATGGAAATAGGATTCATCAATATTCGTGTGTAGCGATGACGAGAGCTGAATATATTCATGGATTAACCTTTTTTCGTGTAGTGTATATTTACATTGCAACAAATTTAACTAGAAGATACACATGCATGGATAATAATTAATCATTTTTTGTGATTTTGTCCAAAATATGTCAAAAGAGAGGTGACTTTAATAGAAGCAGGTATATATTAAGTATTTTCTAAAAAGTTTGATTAAGATAGTAGGGGACACATAAGTGGGATTGTGGGCCGGTTTTCCACTAATTTTGAAGCTTGATTTTGAAGAAAACAATATAGATATGGAGGGCATTAATTGAATATGATTATGAATGAGACACTGCATTTGAACCATAAATATACACTATAAAATAATGTTTGATTTATTGAGAGCCAAAAGCTGTCACAAGTCTGTCGCTAGTTTAAAAAACTATCACAAATCTATCGCAAATTCACTAAACTGTCACAAAACCGTCACAAAAACCGTCACTAATAAGCTCGGAATAAAAAATACCATCACTAATTCCGTCGTTATTTTGGGCATTTTTTTTTTTAGTTAGCAGCTTTTTAATACCAGTAATATTGGTTACAAGGGTAAGGGAAATGTTTCATCTTTGATAATATGAATTCAAACATTCTTTCAGTTTAAATAAAAGTCGTGTAATAGTTACCATGACCATTTAAAATATATACATAGTTGTTCTGCTATTAAAAAAGTAGATATATACTATAAGGTTTTATTTCATCCAATCCAATTTTTCATTGTTTATTTAAGTTGCAATAACGTTATGGTCATTTATTATTAATGAATTAGTGGATTCTTTAAAAAAAAAAAAAGAACAAACCAAAAAATGTGAACTACTAGTGATCATATATATATACACTAAAATGTGTCACCTGTCGTTTTAAAATGTTACAAAGAATAAAAAACATGGTCTAGCTACTCTTTCCTTACAAATATACGACCAAATTTTGAATTATACGACAATCTTAACCGTCTACAAATTCAAGCTATAATTTTTTATAGTTTTAAGTTATATAGTGTATAATTAAGATTCAGATTATTATGCATTTATATGTATACAATTTAGGTTAACCCGTGTGTGTAAAAACATTTCATGTAGACTCGTATGTGTGTATACATACACTATAAAATAATGTTTGATTTAGTGAGAGTCAAAAATTGTCACAAGTCTGTCACTAATTTAGAAAGCTGTCACAAATCTGTTACAAATTGACTAAACTGTCACAAAACCGTCATAAAAACCGTCGTTATTTGAGTATTTTTTTGTAGTGATATATATATTCAAAATATATATAAGTGTGGGTTAATAATTCCTCATATATATATTCATTTCAGGTATATATATACTTACGTAAATTTATTAAGCTAGTGCTCATGATGTTTTATAACGAAAATGTCAAAATTAAAAACTATTAGGTAAAAAAAAAAAAAACCTTTTGTAATTAAAACTGATTGTTATACGTAAGTAGCCAAGTCATTATTGCAAAATTCAGTTAAATTTTAGGTTATATGGCATATAATATATATAATTTAAGTTATAAAGCTTAGTGTTTAAGTAATAATTATTGATTCCTCTGATGGTGTATTCTAGTGCCTGCGTGGAAAACCGGAAAAACCGAACCGAAAAAGACCGAAATCGAAAAATCGAAAAAATTTCAGGTCGGTTTCGGTTTTCAGTAAAACCGAACCGAAAAAGACCGAAACCGAAAAAACCCGAAAAAGACCGAAAAATAAAAAATAAAACCGAAACTGAACCGAAAAAACCGATCCGGTTCGGTCCAAAAAATAAAAAGACCGAAACCGAAACGAAAAATATGCTCGGTTTCGGTTTCGGTTTTGCCAAAAACCGAACCGGAGCATAGACAGGACCGAGCCCTAGTGTATTCTCTGCTAAGAAAGCTTATGAAAAATTTAGAGTTAAAAGAATAAAATGGGATATGGTAAAATTTGTATGGAATCCTATACTGTCTCCAAAAGTGTCGATTTTTAACTGAAAGCTTTGGAAAAACTGCATCAAATTAGATGAAGATGTTAAAAGTTTGGATATCTCTTTGGCGTCTAAATGTAGCTATTGTATTAAGGCTCGAGAAGATCTGTGTGAGCACTTATTCTGGTTTGGAGAAGTAGCCAAACAGGTTTGGTCTCATTTTTGCAATATTTTTGGAATTGTATATAATGGTGACAAATTCTGGAGAATTTTTACTAAACAATGGTGCACTAAAGTGGAAGGAAATAGTCAAATGAATTATATTGATATTTTGGTGCATTTTGTTATAATGTGGGAAATTTGGATAGACAAAGTAGACTTTAAGCACAATGGGAAGGATTTAAAAGCTGATTCTGTTATATCATTACAAAAAAATACTCAAATACCGACGGGATTAGTGAGGGTAATTTTTGTTACGAGCTTATTAGCGACGGTTTTTGTGACGGATTTGTGACAATTTAGTCAATTTGCGACAGATTTGTGATAGGTTTTTAAATTAGTGACATGCTTGTTACAGCTTTTGACTCTCACTAAATAAAATATTATTTTGTAGTGTATATAAAATAAAAAATTGGATTATGGAGCTAAATGGAAATATTAAAGCTACAATAAGAATTCAACATTTTCAGAATTCAGTTCTTGAAGCCCTAAATATTATGGAAATCCCTTGTAAATAGAATACTGTAACAAAAGGTGAAATGACTTGCCCCACCTTTAGGGAAGTTAAAAAATCAATGTTGATGGTGCTTATTCTAGTGGATCAAATTATGAAGGTGGTGGAGGTATCATTAGAGATGAAAATGGTACCGTTTTGGTTGCGTTTTATAACCTGTTTTGAGAAGTCAAGTGCTCTTGATTATAAATATAGAGCTTTATTATATGTGTTGCAGGTTTGTTATGCACTAAGTTTAAAGAATGTACTTGTAGAAGTGGATTGTAAGACACACTTGTGGAGTTGAAGGAGAAAATGAGTAAAATTGATTTTCATTTTAGTAATATCTCGGAAGATATCATGACCTTGTTTAGTCGAATTTTAACTCACATTTGAAGGGAGCATAATTTTGTTGCGGATTCTTTAGCTAAATGGGGTCTAAAAGGAATTGATTCAAGTATACGGAGTGCGTTGGGTCGACTACCTAAGAATACGCATGGAGATTATAATATGGATCGTTGCAAAATTACAAATCTTAGACGGAGACAGTGAGTTGCAGTTTTGCGTTTTGTTGTAAACTGTTTTGTAAATAGCAGTGTCTGTTTGGTTACTTGTAGTTTCCTTAATGTCATCTTTTATGCTAAAGTTTAGCTTGTACTATAAAATAATGTTTAATTTAGTGAAAATTAAAAACTGTCACAAACTTGTGGCTAATTTAAAAAGCTGTCACAAATCTGTCGCAAATTGACTAAACTGTCATAAAGCCGTCACAAAAACCGTCGTTAATAAGTTCGTAACAAAAAATACCGTTACCAATTCCGTTGCTATTTGAATATATTTTTTTTGTAGCGTAGGTAGTTTAGATACCAACCTTTGATTTAATGAAATATTGGTGTTGTCCCTTTTAATAATAATAATAAAGTAGTGACATGGTGCTTTTTTTTAGAATGTTCCTAGTCTTCTGACCAACCCCACACCAAATAGAGGAAACAGGTAACTAGTGTTGGGTTTTCAGTAAAATCGGAACTGAACAGATTTTTCGTTTTTTTTCTTCCGGTTTAAGTCTTTTTATTGTTTGGACCGAACTAGATCGGAGTTTTTCGGTCCGTTTCGGGTTTTTTCGGTCTTTTTCAGGCTTTTTCGGGTTTTTTCGGTTCGTTTTATTGTAAACCGATCCGAAAAAGTTTCGGCTTCGGTCTTTTTCGGTTCGGTTCGGTTTTTCCGGGTTTTCGTCCAGCCCTATGGGTATACTACAAAATAATATTTGATTTAGTGAGAGTCAAAAGCTGTCACAAGCCTGTCGTTAATTTAAAAAGTTGTCACAAATCTATCGTAAATTGAGTAAACTGTCATAAAACCGTCCGTCACAAAAACCGTCGCTACTAAGCTCGTAAAAAAAAATACCATCGCTAATCCCGACGCTATTTGAGTAATTTTTTTTTAAGTATAACAGCTCCCCTATTTTGAATAAAAATCAAACTTTTCATGGTTAAAATTTTAGGATTATATCATTTTTGGACCCCTTTATGCATGAACACGATATTTCTGGGGCTTGTCTTACTATGAAACAAACCAAAGTTGTATATTTTTCTTCCAATATAATTATTATTTCCCTATTTGACAGTGTGTGACATTTTATTAAGTTTTTTTTACCAATTAACTCTCCTTTGCGAAATCAATCGCTTTAGAGGAGCCATGCAGGATCAAACCGGAGCGTGAAACACTAACGTTTAGACGTCTCTAATTTCTAGAGGGGTTACCGAACCGGTAATTTTAAATGGGAGGAGGAGTCGATATTCTATATTAAAAAAAAAAATTATACCCTAAATATGAGTTTTTTTTCCGTAAAGGTGTGTGTGTGTAAACGCCATTTTTTTAATATTTGATTAAAATACATAAAGAAAAATCTTTTTCAGTATTTTTTTATAAAGTGAGGTGATATGCGACTATCTCCACATAGTTAATTTCCTGCGGATTACCAACCGGTACAAATAGGTGAGGAGAATTCTCATTTAGTGCTACTTTTTAAAAAAAAACAAAAACAAATTTAGTATACTGTTAACTACTTCCACATTTTTTCCTCTAGAAATTTCCGAACAAAATCGAAGAAAATTCACACTGCCACTGCCAAAGCTCTTTCATGTTTACGGTCTACAACACTTTAGTCGCCTTCACGTACCATATACCCCATTCCGTTTAGAGATTGTGTGGCTGACTTCAAAGTCGTTTTCAGTAATTTAGAGGCCCTAACAAATATTTTAGAGAAATAAAAAAGGCCAACAAAAGTGATTACAATTAATAGGTTTTAATTAATGGCCCACCTATTAATTAACCTACCAAGTAGTCAATTAAGAGGGATTACACTACTATTAATAGGTTAATTAATAGGTGATTTTAATTTGTTTTCTCTGTTAATCCAAATATGTTATTTTAATTGAGTTTTATTTTTTGTGTTTTGCATCTTATTACTGCTTTGTTTCCTTTTACGTACTATTTTAATATCATAGTAATTAGTATTCATATTGTTTCCTTTTAAACTTTGTTTCCTCTTGTTTATTAATTAGTAGGTTCATCACTCTATTTTTATCTACAAATATAACTTATCTGCTTAGTTTTATATCCATCTTAACATTTGCCAGTAAGGTGGAACATCAGTTATATCAATCATGTCGAGCATACCGGATGATGTGATGAGGTTGATACTAATTCGACTACCGATCAAATCCTTACTTCATTTCCGATGTGTTTCCAAGGGGTTTTGTGCGCTAATCGACGGTCCTGATTTCATCAAGAACCATCTCAACCACTCCCTCGACACCAAAACCAATCACAAACTCTTGTTACAAACTAACTGCATCCAATCCGGAGACCTCAAGTTTGACTCGGCCATTCTTCCAACGCTTGTAAATCTTGAACACGGCCTTAAACTCCAATGGACAGTAACGATACTAGGTTCGGTCAACGGCCTAATATGTCTCTCTAATAACAACGAACAAGACATCACTATTTGGAATCCAACCACTCGAAAGTACCGTAAACCTGCACCCCTTTCCTTACCAACATCAAATACCAATAACCTCTCCTTCTACTATGGTTTCGGTCATGACTCAGTTTCCGATGATTATAAGGTCCTCCGGATGATCAAGTGTTATGATCGGTACAAAGATTCTTCTTCGTTTTCTACCGAAGCTAATGTTTACAGCCTCAGGTCAAACGCATGGCAGAAGGTCCAGGATTGTCCTTATTTCATTCAATCCAACCAAGCCAACGGTAAGCTAGCATGTGGCGTGCTACACTGGATTGTCACACGTACCCCTCAGTATGATGATGATGCGTACATGATTGCTGCTTTTGATCTTGCTACAAGCAAGTTTAGGCTAGTTGATCAACCTGACTTTCTCGAGGATGATTGTGGGTATAGTATTGGTGCTGAGGTATTGAGTGGTCTTTTGTGTGTGACTTGCAACTATATTGACCGTACAGATGTATGGGTGATGAACGATTACGGGGTCAAGGAATCTTGGAGTAAACTCTTTTCGGTTTTTCAACCTGAAGACATTTGCTCGTTTGATCGTTTGATTCCTTTGGCTTATTCAAAGGATGAAAACAAAATCATGTTCGTTGTAGAAAAGTTTGCAAAGGACGAGACGATTCATTTATATCATCTCAATGAGGAGATAACCCAGGAGATAGACTGTAGAGGCATTACTTTTTCTGCAGCGATAATTTATATCGAAAGTCTCATTCCGATTGGTGGAAAAGCTGAAAATAGTTCAAAGAAACGAAGAAGACTTGCCCTGGTGTGAGAAAAATATAGAAACAAGAGTTATTTTTATTTTTATTTTTTTTTCTCTGTCCAAATATTTGTTTCATCATCACAAGAATTATTTATGATTTACTATGTTCCTTTCTTTAAATTTATGTAAGTTTAATCATGTAGAAGAATCATGAATTTTTCAATGTTGAACAAGTTGAACTTATTGTTATGGTTACATAATTTGGCAACGTGTAATCGTACTTTGGATAATATATACTGTAGCATTAAGCCTCAATTTTCAATGTTAGACAAGTCGAACTTATTGTCCCAAGTGATCATCTATTCCGTGACCGTTCGACCAGTACAAACTACAAACACATTTAGTTATGGAACCTGATAAGAACAAGCAACTTTTGTCGTATTCAATTTTATTATTTATGTGCCACTTTATTATTAAGTGACTTTTTTGTTATTTTTATTGATGTTTGAGGACCAGTTTTACTATTTATTTTGTTATGAGTATTATTTAATACACATAAACACGTGCGTTCCTTGTTAGTTTGCTACTATTGGGTTTAATAAAGGTTAAAACCCTAATTTTGACTTTTTTTTTCTCTTTTCTTTTAATTGACTGTGTCTTTTGGTATGAGATTGATTTTTTTTTCTCTCATATATTTCTAAGAAACCTCCGGATTTCATCAGAATCCGAGCACCCTCGCATATGCACGATTTTAAAATTTAATGTATTGACAAGCATTTGAGAGCATTTGACACCATTAAGAGATTAACCTTCATAGCACCAAAATATAAAATGTTTAACACAAAAAAGCATAGCGTACAAATAAAAGAAAAAATAATAACTAAAAAAAAACATATGCAGAAAAGCAAACTAAAAGAAATATAATATACAGAATGATATAAAGTTAGGATGTAGTGAGCTTTTTTAGATATGGCTAAAAGTTAGGAGTTAGTTAAAAGGGTAATATGGAATACTTTTGGTATGTACAATAAAGATTTCGGCCAAGGTTTTTTGATCAAAGTATATATAAAAATGTGTATTAAAACGATTATATGATTGAAAGAAATTGAAAGACAACAAAAAGGCTCTCAATTTTAGAATGGAACGTACTTATAGGTAAGCCAATAGTATTTCACTACGAAAGTAATCGTATCGCTGTTTGGCAAACTTATTCACAAAGGCAGCATAGAAACAGATATCTGGGTATTTTTACAACTTTTTTCCAGTCTTTTCTATTTTCTTACGTCATCGCCAAAAAGATCTGCGAGTTCAGCCTTTCCTCTAGACAAAGTTAGTTGTTGCCTCCATGAACATATGGATTATCGTCCGCTATCGGTAGGTTGTGCAATTGCTGGTAAATTTCCATATGTAGGGGTTGGAGCCAAAGTTGCTGGATAAGGCAAAGAACCTGAAACAATATATGCCAAAATCAAAAAACATACTACAAATAAGTCATACCATGGCGATAAAGTTAACTTTCATGTAAACTCGTTTTCATATGATTTTCAACTCCATGTTTTATAAGTGTTACATGTGCTTTACTAGTTTAATTGAGGAGATTACATGTTTAATGCTCATAAGTGATACAAAATGACAAGTGAGAATACTTCTAAACCTATACATTTACACATTTAATACAGTTTAAGAAATAAGAACCAGGTCTGTAAATTAGGATGCATGTTTGTTTGTTTTTAAAAAGGCTACATGTTTATTTCCTAAATTTCAGGCTTAGTATACACTGGAAATTGATTGAGAGGAAAAGCTTTACATGTATCCAATCAAGGGCATATTAAGAAAAAAACTAGTGCATTTATTATATTAACTACACAGCTAACTTTTCGTTAAACTCTTGTGGAAAATTAAACAAGCCAATCAATCAGGGCAGGATGAAGTACACACGTATTGACATAATACCATGGTAAAGCATTTTAAAATAAAATGAGACGACAGTAAAGTAAAAGTAATTGAAGTACGCACCGTATGAAGTAGGAGGTTGTGTATACGACAAGGGAGGATGAGGTTGTGTATACGACGAGGGAGGAGGAGGTTGTGTATACAACGAAGGAGGAGGAGCTGTAATATAGCCAGAGTAAGGGTTAGTAGCAGGCCTCATACCAAGACCGAGACTTCCAGCAGTATTGTTGAGGGAGTAGTTATACGTATTTGGAGCACTACCAATTTGTGGTGCAGTTCCAAGACATGCAGAATTAACCTGCAGTCACTGAATTTATCAATTTACAAATACTAAAATCCAAACACGTGTGTACTAAATCTTTACACTTTGTTTTTGAGTTTCATGGACCGGAAAAAAAAACATTTGCAGAATCTGAAAGATACTGGTTCTTACATTAAATTTTCTGTATATTATTTTTAAGTAATTTTACAGGAGTTCATAACCCAAACAGCACAGAATATATGAAAAATAAAGAAACCCTTTTTATGCAGAATTCCATATAACTATTAAAAAACTTTGGATTAAGATATTATATGGCGTCTTACTTGACCAGGCAGTTGGTAATTAAAATTCATTGGTGGCGGAGGAGGTGAAGCTGTTGGCAGCGAAGAGAAGTTGTACAACTGGACAGAGCTTGCAGAAGAATAAGGTGAATCACTCAATGCTTTCCAAGAATAAGGTGATGTCATCTCATCCAAGCACCTCTCGGCCTCAGCTCTATTAAGTTCAGTAAAGATCACCTAACCAAGCATCACATCGTCAGTTATAATATTGATATAAATGCAAAACAAATGGCAAAAGAAAGAAGATGACATAGAAGGGAGAGGAACATGGCTGTTTCTAAGAGATGTACCTCATCAAAATATTCATCTGTTATCGGCATATCCTTACTCTTTGGCAAGACATAGTTTCCTGCAAATAATCCATGTTATTAGCTACTAAAATTTTATTATTTAGAAGAACTTCGATGAACATAAAAAGACCTTAGCTACATCAAAGCTGAGATTAGACACTTGTACGCTCTGTTTTAAAATTCGCGCTACATAGCGCTATGTAGCGCGAAATAGCGCTTTTTTGGTAAAAAACGCAACGAAAAATCACGATTTTGGGTGGAATTGCGCTAAAATTGCGCTATAGGGGACCAAAAGCGTAAATAGCGAGTTAAAAAAAAAACAGCGGATCTAAATAATAAATATATATTGTGCAATTTTCATAAAAGTGTCTGCAGTCCAGATGGTTAAGACTGTGCTGTAATTTCCATCAGACCTGGGTTCGAAACTCACCAACAACAATTTTTTTTTTGATTTTTTTTATTACTATCTAATATAACTATATTTTTTTATTTTTTTTTTGTTATATATTCTAAAGTTTAGTGCATATTTAGGCAAAAAAAAATACACCGCAAAGCGCTATATAGCAACGCTATTAGCGCTTTTAGCGTTTCTCTCGAAAAAACGCTACGATAGCGATAACGCTATTTAAAACACTGCTTGTACGTACTTAACATTTCTTCAACTGCTTCAGCTGGAACATCTTTGCCCATTTCTTTAGATCTTTTGTCGGAACGAATCTTCCGCTCTTCCGGTGTTGGAAAAACCACAACAGCAACCTGATATTAATATCATTATGACACAAGTTACATAAACCATTTCTTCTTCACTAGCAAATCAGTATTTAAACATAATATATCTTTGTACACATGATGCTGGGCATGAATAAAGATATCTTACCTTCCGAAAATCTGCAAAAGGCTTCAGTTTACGTTTTCGAGCACCCTTGTACACATTTGTTTGATCAATAATGTAATTACGAGGTACTTTGGCAGCCCTTGGCAACAGCGCGTTTAATATTTGTGTTGCACACTCTATCAACCTTTCAAACCTCTCAGCATAGTTGTACTTCCTATGTAGTCCAAGGACCTGTGAATAGGGTGAAAAGCCATAATCAAATACATAAAAATTATTCATCCAAACAACAGAAACATATTCTGAAAGTAGGATTCAAATGATCACCTTCATTTGTTCCAGGTTCTTATTTGTCCCAAGCAAAACGTAACGTTTCTCAGGGTGTTCTCTTATTCTTTTCTCGGCCCAAGTAGTCTTTCCAGAAGCAGGTAAGCCCACCATCATCATCACCTCACACTCGCTTGGGCTTGCAAAAGTGGGCCCAATTACCCCATTCCCGTCGCCTATAGCACAAGCCCAAGGTTTATAACCTTCTTCTAGGGTAAGCCCATCTTCAGGAGTAAACTCCATTTTTACTATAACATTTTTCAATAAAACATGAGGAAATAAAGCAGATCCCCACTCTAACTTTCTACCAACACCATGTGAAACCGCATCGAAATGCCTTAAAGAACCAAACGATTTCCCATTTTTAGAGAAAGTAATTGAAGCTGGTTTGCTTTCTAGGTCGACAGCGCACACAATGGTATCACCTACTCCAAATTTAGCACCATAATTAACGAAATTCCCTGCGTTAGAAAATTTCCCAGTTCCACCATAGCCGAAACTGTGCTTTGTTTCCCCAAGGTTTCCAACTTCTTCATCTCCCCTTGATATACCTATACGACAGAGATTCTGTTGGCCCAGGGGAGTTTCTTCCATGATAACTTCTTGATTTTGTATAATTTTGCAACCAAAGCAATATTTTCCACCAATAATTCCAACATTGGCTCGAGCCCCAGACCAGCAATAAGCAAATCCCTCATGACAAAGTGCAGAACCTCGCCTGCCATTTCCTTCAATGTCAAAATCTGAAGAACGAGAAAAACAAAAGCTCAATTTCCCAAATATATGAAATGAACCTCAGGATTCAGTAAAAAGAGTATAATGGTAACAGTGTGTTTACTTGAAGATTTCACATAACAATAACCGATGGTTAATAAAGGCAATCAATTCAAATATAGAAATCATAAGAACCATTTCCTCATATGTCAATATTATAATAACAATGGTGTGTTCTGACTTTCAACCCAAATCCTAGAGTTTCTCACTTATCCTGTATTTTACTCTAAGTGGAAAGTTTTAAAGAATGTTCCCGAGTGAGTTTTTAAACATTCGAACAGAAAAACAGCTTCCGTGTTTCAATTTTATTTAGGTTATTTATGTCCATGTAAGTACCTAACGCGTATTCTACAAGGGTTAAAATAGTTTACGGGTACACATATCTGGGGCTGGTTTGGAGTTTTAGATGCTGCCTTCTTCAAAATGAGACTCTTAGGTTTTTAAAGTCGTTAATTAACACAACGAAAGAAATGTAGCAAACTGATCTCGTGCAGTATCTAAGATTCTAAGCATACTGTTAGCAAAAAACTTTGGTACTTTTGTATAATTGGAAAGAAATAAACTAATATATTAAATTACTAATTATACTTCCCAAACAAGTCTAATTACACTATAATCGAAGTATTAATAACAACAACGACGACAATAATAATAATAAGGAAAATAACCACAAACACGTTACTTCCCAAACAAGTCTAATTACACTATAATCGAAGTATTAATAACAACAACCACAACAACAATAATAATAAGGAAAATAACCACACAAACACGTTACTTCCCAAACAAGTCTAATTACACTATAATCGAAGCAAATAACCACACAAACACGTTACTTCTACTAACAACAACAACAATTATAATAATAAGGCAATTTAATAACAAAAATCTAGGGTTAGGAGATGACCTAGGTCACAATCGGCGGGGTTACGAACGACGAGGTATAACTCATTCATATGATTAATTATTAAATTACTTCGTAAACAAGTCTGCATTATACTTATATGGATATAGATACATTACTAATTTACATTATACTAGTATAGTGCTTATATACATAGCTTGAGATAATTGATGCATAAGGCACAGATAATCGAAACAAATAACCACACAAACACAATAATAACTACTATCATACGAAAATTGGTTAAAACCTAGAATAGGAGGTTCCAGCTAATTAATATGGTAAATTATATAATTACTTCGCAAAAAAAGTCTACATAATACTTATATATATAGCTATATTACACTATAATCGAAATAAATAACCACACAAACACAAGAATGACTACTATTATACTATCATAAAATTAGCTAGGTTAAAACCAAAAACAGAAGGCGGGTATAACTATTAAATAATTACTTCCCGAACAAGTCTACATTATCATTCTATTATAATAAGCCAACCCCAGTCAAATGAGACTGCCCAATTTAACCATTTTTTTCAAAAATACCCCTACGCCTTTATATAAATTACAATAATACTATACTCCCATAAAAATATAAAAAATAAAAACTAATAAAACCATTTTCTCTCTTTAGCAACCAAACATTCTCTTTTAAATCTTAAACTATGTTTTTTTTTTGTATTATCCACGTATTTATATCATAACTATACATATTTCTATATTTTTATTGCATTACGCGCAGCACACGCAACGCGTGGGACACGATTACTAGTACTTATATAGATATATTACTAATTTACATTATATCTATAGTTCTATACTATTATTATAAGCCAACTCAAGAGTTTTGAGTCTGCCAAATTTTGCCCCTTTTTTCCAAAAATACCCATACATTTTTTTATTAATTACAATAATACCATACTCACATAAAAAAAATATAAAAAGTAATAACTAATGACACTATTTATCCCTTTTTAACAACCAAACATTCTTTTTAAGTCTTATCATCTTATAGATATATATATTTTGTATTATCCACATATTTGTATCATAACTGCAATTATTTTCTATATTTTAATTGCACTGCACGTCACACACGCAACGCGTGGGTCACGATTAATAGTATTATTATAGAGTTAGTATACTTAGCTATAAATAATTGATGCATGTATCACAGATAATCGAAACAAATAACCATAAAAAAAAACATCACTACTACTAATAATAACAACAACTACTATAAAGTCAATGATAATAGTAATTACATAACAATTAAATGAATTAAAAACTAGGGTTAGGAAATAACCTAGGTCACAATCAGCGGGGTTGAGAACGACGAGATGACGTGGCATGGACGGAAAAGGATTACGTTCACACCCGACCTTCCTCTTCTTCGTCTCCGTTTCTCCGGTCGCCGGAGCTCCGCGTTTCGCCGTCGTCGCCATGATCCGAGTTTTTAGAGAGAGAAAGTTGAAGTGGTTTTTTCTTTTCTTTTTTTATTATGGGAGTAGGAAAAGGGAGGGACGGGATCGGTTCGGTTCGGTTTTTAGTAAAATCGAAACCAAAATCGAGCATATTTTTCGGTTCGGATTTTTTCGGTTTTGGTTTTTTAAGTTTTTGGACCGAAGCGGACCGGTTTTTTTGGTCCAGTTTCGGATTTTTTTCGTTTTTTTGGTTATTTTCGGTTATTTTCGGTTTTTCAATTTCAATCTTTTTCGCTTATCGGTCTGGTTCGATTTTTTCGATTTTTTCGTCCGGCCCTTAAATAAATAATAATAAAAAAAAAAAAAAAAAAAAGTCGAGTATAACCGCCTTTAATAAGATTAAACTAATTAAGTTATGCTAAAAAAGAAAAACTAAGGGAAAGTCTATGAAAATTGAAATGTTTGATTTGTGTTTTTATATAATATAACAAGTTATAATTAGTAACAATTTATTTATTTAAGTAAACTAAATACTTTGTTTTGGTAATGATATAAGGGTATGTATGGTAGTACAGTATATATTAATGATATTATAGATAAATTTATTTCTATATTGAATGCTATTTTTTTTTTAAATATACTAAATGTCTAAACGATGTTTCGGGCACTCGTTAGCAAAACCAATAAATTAATTTATAATAAACGATTCTTAGATTTGGATTTAATGTGGAAAATTTGTGTTTTTTTTAGAAAAATTACCTATCAGATTTGGAGGTAGTAGTGATCGAGCTCTGATCATGAGCACCATATAACCCACTTGGAGGCGGGATCAACATTATCGGAGTGCACAAAATTAAAGTGTTATTTTACGGGAATATGATACTCGTTATTTTTTAAATTATTTTGTAGTTTTTTCTATTAAATAAAATGATGTTTTTGTAAACTGTGAGTGTGCGAGTGCACCATTTTATCCAACATATCGTACGCCCATGTGGGCAACCTACCAACCCACATTGCTTGTAAAAAGAATAGTATGATAGTCGAACATGTTAGGTGTCATCTATGTGCTTAATGGTATAAGGCGGGTGCTAGATGGATATCGGTCGCATAACACATAATCAATACGAAGCTTAATCAACGTCTAATCCAGTCAGCTTTTAGGTTTCAACTACCCCCTATTTTCCACATAGGCTTACTTTTTAGAACATTGTGCGTCAGACAAGGCACGACATGTAGAATATGAAATTGCAATACACGGCGCGACTAGCTATGACACCGCCAGTCAAATTTGTATATATTATATGTTAGCTTATATTTGCCAATGTAGATGTGCTGATCGCAACATGCAATTTTAGTCAAAAATGCTAGTATTTTTTATATCGTTTTGTAAATGTACAGTTTTTTTTTTCCTGATCGAAGTGTAGAATTTTAAGATAAGTCTACTCCTTTTTTTAGTTTTTATCTTTTTTTCGTGCATTGTCAATGATGTATCGTCGCGTCAAACACTTGTAAAGGAAAGGAAAATGAGGGTCTATGCGTATAGCATGGGGATAGGTGAACGAGTCAAATTGTGCACACATCGACCGGTACATAGGCACACTAGCACGGTGTCTCCTAGAGTAATGGGCAGAAGCTAGTTTGTTTGAAAAACAACGAATGATACACAAAAGTGTCGTATGTTGAACAATATCTACATAAGCTATCCCTATGGGAATCGTACTGATCAGAGATACACACACATGATGGGGTATGCTAAATAAGTTAGTAGTGATGGATATGAGTAGTGCTGGGGCGAAAAACCGGAAAAACCGAACCGGACCGATAACCGAACCGACAAAAGACCTAAATCGAAAAACCAAAAAAAATTCGAGTCAGTTTCAGTTTTCAATAAAACCGAACCGAAAAAGACCGAAACCGAAAAAAACCGAAACTTGACCGAAAAAAACCGGTCCGGCTTGGTCTAAAAAATAAAAAGACCGAAACCGAAAAAAACCGAACCGAAAAATATGCTCGGTTTCGGTTTTGCTAAAAACCGAACCGAACCGGACCGGACTGAACCCAGCCCTGGGTATGAGTGAGGCTTTACTGATTTGCAGTTTTTGAGCCAATAAGTTGAATTCTATGAGGTTGAAGAAAAGAGGTCCCCTCAAGCTAAAAACTCCTAATATAATATAACTAAGAAAGAAAATCCAGAAACTGATGGCTTTTGTTCTAATCAACCAAATCATAGATGGCTTTAAGCTTGAAAACTGCTGCATATAATGTAGTAAACAATCACATTTCTAAAATAGTATCAAGTTTAAACACACAAAAATATTGTATTTGCAAAATCATAAATCTAGGGGCACTCAATGATGCAAACGTATCCAGATAAAATGACCTGGAAATACTAATACGATGGTCAATTGGTCCTAAAGTAGCATTCGATGTTGCAAACACTGAAATATCGACTTGCATACGAATCCATGTATGCATAATGCATGTATGCCACTGTTACAACTCTTAACATCCCATTCAATCACAGTTAGCACGGTTGGAAAAGAGAGGTAATTCTAACTACACTAGTGTCTTACTGTCTTCGTATGCTTGGATGACCGGTGCCGACAATGACATAACTAACTCTCAGGAGGGAAATAGTAAAGAAAGAAACGAAACTTAGAAAATTTATGTAAGACAAAAATGTTTTTTTTTTCTGCAAACAGCTAGCTAAGTGGTCATAAAAACGAAAACTTATTCTTGATCCTCAAATGAAAACAAGCTTCTGAAATAGTAGCTGTAACTCTGATACCAAAGGTAAAACAAAAAACAGAATCAGCAGATAGGATCTTTCTACGGAAGGCACAATAACATTTAGAACACGTTCAAGGTTACAAGATAGGAATAGAGATCCGTAGATGTGATTGTTTACAATAGCAAAGCCTTCGGTACAAAAGGTGGGAAACAAAAACAGATTTGGGGTCGGATACGAAAATCAATGTCAATGCAACGACTTTACTACAAAAGCAACCGTACAGTCATTTAGGGTTCTGAAAGATACAACTTTTTGATACCGAAAAAATAATTTTACAAAAGGCACAAAACAATCAGCAAAACATTTTGGGTTCTGAAAGGAGAATCGGAGTCAATAAGAGCGACTTTACTACACCGGCCAGTAACCAAAATGAAGAAAATCTACATAAAATCTGCATTCTTTAGTTCCAACTGAATACAAATAAGTATGGCAAAGATCAAATCCAAATGATGAAAACTTGAAGGGAAAAAAAAAAGGTGTACTTTTCCATGTCCGTATAGCCTTAAAAGTAAAAATCTACATCTCTAAGGGAAATAATTGGAAACTGAAATTAACAAAAACAACCGAGTAAAAAAGAAAAACAATCTCAGGCTTTTGATGTGAAATTTATGTAGACATAATAAAGCAAAATAAAAGCCTTTTTTTTTTCTGGAAACAACTAGCCAAGTAAAAACCAAAAGGTTAACTCAAACATGCATGAAAAACAAGGAAACCTTCAACACAATAAATTGCAAACAATATTTCTAATTCAGCAGATACACCAGTTTTACAAAAGTAACATACAATTTTTTGGAAATGGTTTCAATACGATACAAGAGCTGAGATCAGTCTATGCAACTTCTTAATACCAAATGCATAGCCTTCAATACAAAAGGCACCAAACAATCAACACCGAAACAGATTAGGTAAGATTTAAGAATCAAACAATCAAATACAATACAAGAATCGAATAGATGCGAATTTTTGAAACCAAAGGCATAGCCTTTAATACAAAAGACACAAAACGAAAAACACCAAAATGGATGGGGTTAAGTTACAAGAATCAAAAGTCAATAGATGCGACATAACTGCAGATAACCACAAAACTTATATTGAAGAGAAATGGGTAGTATATGAGACTAAATCCAGCAATCATAATAACACGAAGATTAAAAACCATAATAACTTTAATTTAAATAACAAAAAAGTACATAGTACAAGCCTTGTTTGTACTTTCCCATGTCGGCATAGCCTTAACCGGATCACTATAGATGTACACACAACATACAGGCCAACCACAATCTTCAATGAATGGGTTGAAGATAAACAGCTTGTAACGATAAACAATATGTACAAATCCCAACCTTAAAACCTTATACGACTTCTGTTTTGGACACAAAAAAAGGTTTCTTTATGAACTCTTTAATAAATCAAAACTCACTCATCAATTTCCATTGCTGAAAACAAATTCCTCCTCGGCCCCACTTCCTCATCCGGTGAAGCAAATAAAGCCACTGAGACATTGGCCAACTTCTTTTCACACAATCGGGACTTCTGAACACGCAATTGTTTAGGAGCATTTGGTGCCTCGATCTCTTCGTCATCTTCAGAGGGCCCCACATCCATTAAATTACGCAAAGAAAAAGTCTTTTTTGTCGGCGTACTAAACTGAAAATGCCACTCCTTGGCAACTTTAGTCTGTCAATAGTCAAAACCTAAGATCAATAAAGCATTTAATTCGAATAAATTCAACATTTATAAAGTGATTATAATAATTACCGCTTGTCGGATAAGCTTTGACACGTGAAAAAGTTGCTTCAAGTCATCATGATCAACACCACACAAGATTCTAACCTACAATAAATTCCAAAAAACAACCGTTAATTCACAAAACTAAACATACTTTATAAAGAGGTAGTTAAATAACGGTTAAATTTTTGTACTCACCAAAATATCCACAGACAGGTCTTCAAGTTGAGTAATTTGGGAACCGATATTCAATTTCTTGTTGAATTGTTCTATTGTTTCCTCGGGGAGATCAACTTCCATATTACCTACTATAGCAACTCTTTTCCCACTCATTGACCGAGTGTATCGAACAACTCCAACGCCTAACTCTAACCCAGACCTCTTTCCTAACCCCATTTTCTTCTTCCAGTTCTTTAAAATATCTGTTTAAACCATTACAACAATAACACAAACGGATAAGATGAGTAGCTTAACTTAAATCAACTCACAAATCATACTCATTAGGAAATGTGAAATCTACCTCTTTAAAGTATCTGTTTAAACCATTAATCAACAATCACAAACATATAAGATGAGTATACCTTAAATCAACTCACAAATCATAATCATTAAGAAATGTGAAAATTTTCTCTTACAGTTTCTGTTTAAACCATTAATTAACAGTAACTCAACCAGAGAAGATGACCAGTTTAACTTAAATCAACTCACAAATCATACTCATTAACAAATGTAAAAACTGCCTCAATGTAGATAACTAAACAAAGAGACTAAATGAATAAACCAAGTACATAAAACAACTTTAAAGCAAACCGAATCGTTAAAATTATACTTAAGATCAACTAATCCAAACCCAAAAAAACCCAAACTAAATCTAAAGTGAGAAAAGCCTTAGTTCCCATTAAATCGCCCTATCTGTAATACCCCAAATGAAATAAACCAACGATAAGACTTTATCAAACCTAATAGGAAATGTAAGCATATATAAAGCAATTTGCAAATATAAACGAAACCCAAACACCAAAATCCAATCTTTAACTAAACACACAAACTAAATCAATCTAAGATGCAAAATCCCCTAGTTTTTTTACAAAAATAAATAGAAATCTAAATATAAAACTACCTAAATAATGAAAGCTCCTAAGACTTTATCAAAACTAATAGGAAATGTAAGCATATATAACTCAATATGCAAATATAAATGATACCCACACACCAAAATCCAATCTTCAACTAAACTCACAAACTAAATCAATCTAAGATGCAAAATTCCCTAATTTTTTTACAAAAATAAATAGCAAATCTAAATATAAAACTACCTAAACTATGAAAAGCTCCTAAGACTTTATCAAAACTAATAGGAAATGTAAGCATATATAGGTCAAGGTGCAAATATAAACGAAACCCAAACAAAAATATCTAATCTTTACCTAAACCCAAAAACTAAATCAATCAAAGATGCAAAATCCCCTAATTTTTTTACAAAAATAAATAGCAAATCTAAATATAAAACTACCTAAACTATGAAAAGCCCCTAAGACTTTATCAAAACTAATAGGAAATGTAAACATATATAAAACGAAACCCAAACAAAAATATCTAATCTTTACCTAAACTCAAAAACTAAATCAATCTAAGATGCAAAATCCCCTAATTTTTTACAAAAATAAATAGCAAATTTAAATATAAAATTACCTAACCTATGAAAAGCCTCTATGAGGACTATCAAAACTAATAGGAAATGTAAGCATATATATATATAGGTCAAGGTGCAAATATAAAACGAAACCCAAACAAAAATATCTAATCTTTAACTAGACCCACAAAATAAATAAATCAAATATGCAAAATCCACTAAATTTTTTTTACAAAAATAAATAGCAAATCTAAATACTATAAAACTACCTAAACTATGAAAATCCCCAAAATTATCTCACCATAGATAAACACACAGAATAAATCAACAATAAATATAAATATTTACATATGCAAAAAAAAATATAAAAAAAAAGAGAGAGAAAAGGGGAACCAACCTCTTATTATTCCTTAACCCTAAAGATTTGGTATCAGAGGATAATGGTTATCAAACGTAACCCCCATTTCCAACTTTAAATACAAAAAAAAAATGGGCTTAGCTTATATAAAAAAGATTTTTTGATATCAATTTAATTAAAGTTAAGAAGATTTTGTGCATAATATTTTTCCTTGTAAATAACGGAGATATTTGTTGTATCCATTTATATGTTCTATGTTTATATATAAACTAGCCGTTTGGTGATGGACACGTGTCAGAATTTTGACTATGCTTATGTGGATGATTTGGTCGGTCTAAATTGGTTGACTCACATTTATGTAGATAAAATATAAAATTAAAAAAATATATTTGTATCTATCTGTATACTATAATAGTTTACAGTATGTCTGCGCGATGCGTGGTGTAACGTGTAAATTGTTGTGAAATATCAGGTAAAAGTATTTAGCAACACAAACTCAATTTTTTAAACTATTAATAGTTTTTTATAATTATTTGTTTTAAGGCCTCGTACGATCTTCAATTCAGATGAACTAATAGTATATATATGTAAATCCTAATGTAAAAATATGAACTACTCCATCTATGAAAATGTATAAAAAAGGAAATGGGCTATTGAAAAATAGATATACTGATATAAAGAAAAAATAGAAATAATGAATCCTAAATAGAGTTTGGGTTCGAAATACATAGAAATTTCATATGGATGGGATTGTTTATAATGATAAACAAATGTAAAGAATTTATCAAGATTCTTATTAATTCAATTGATATTTTGAGAAGGGTTTGGTTGAATTTGAAAATTCACTTATCTTATTCAATTTGTTAACACGTTTTATGTAATATGTACCATTTAGATGGTGACATGTGTGAAAACTAACTAGTAGTGGAGATTTGTGATACTTAGCCGTGTTAATTTGGTAAATTATTGATTTAAGGGTATAGTTTTGAGTGAGATTGTATTTGATCCTATTTGTTGGGATTGAACAAGATTTGTGGGTTTGAATTTGTTTTCTTCTTAGTTTTATGCATGAGATTTTGATGGTCGTCTTTTGACTGTGTCATGTTCATTATTTTCAGTGTTTTGTCGTGTTATGGTGATATGTAACATGTCCGACACTCATACTTGTATCATCCTACATAGCTCTTCGAGTATTATTCATATACTAGTTTATTGTCATGATTTTCATAATTTAGTTTAAGTTTTACTATATCGACGTTTTAAATCCTTGATTAAATAATGTATTTATGTGTTGTCGGCTGGTGATTAGGGTTAAGGTGGCATTTCAAGCCCTAACAAGATATCGTTTGAACGGTAAATTAGATACATTGAAAATTCTAACTGAATATCAACTGCCTGTATTTAAACATTGATATGACCTAAAATCTTAAGATGTAACTCAACTTAAGAGAATTATATAACTTCCTTACAATGTCTTTCTTATAGTACCATTATAATTTTCATTTTATTGATGTTAAGTATCTTATGGGTAAATAAAGGTTTATTGGGTCAATTACTAAAAACTTGTAAACTCATATTATCAACTGAAGTTATGTGAATGAAATAGAAGTTTGGACAAAACAAGAAGTAGAGATACAGTAATAATACCTTGATTTCACTTTATACTTTACTAGTATTATTTAATTTCATTTTGTACTATTCCTAAAATTTCAAAGACAAGTCAAACACGGTTATGTTACAAGTTGTAAACTTAAGTGGAGTAATTATGTCATGTTCCATTGGACCCACCACATGTTTTTTTTACATTACATATGTGTCTACAGTTATTTTCTGATTTTTTTTTAATGTTTTTTTTTATCATCTTGCTTATTTTATTTAAAAAAAATATTTAAAAAAATTATACAGTTAATATAATGCATGTATTAATACATTGTAATAATTATTTTTAAAAAAAAATTTGCATGCAATTTATTTTGAAATAAATGTATAAATTAGTGTAAATTAAACATTAAATCTTAAAAAAATTGTTTAAAACAATATTAAATCCAAATGTTTTAAAATTTAAATAAAATATAATATAAAAGTTTATAAACTTGCGGAACAAGTTATGAAATTTTAAAATTTAAATAAAGATAAATTAAAAAACACGGAATGACATACATATAGAATATTTGAACTGAATTTCTAATTGACTAGTCCCCATCATATGGATGGGATTTTATCTTTTCACAATTTGGTTCACATTAGCTAACATTTTAGGCAATAAATACTTAGTTTGGGTAATGTTACAATTTCTTTAAGAGCATTTATATTTTATATATACCATATTTGTTAAAACTCACCAAAAGCTATCTTACACACTAGCTTCATAATCTTTGGCTTAGCTCATTTACAAGGTAATGATTCGAAAATGTAATATAATGAACTTGTATGGAGTGTTAATAAAGGTGATTTAGTTTCGTTTTGATACTCTCACATAAAAATAGAATGTTGTTATGAAGCGTAAAAGAAGTGAACGTACCGTTACTCGAATCAAATTAGCCCATGTTTTCTACAGTAAAATGTTATATGTATGTTGCCATGTTGGCTTGCTCATTCTCTCTATTCATTTCCGTGTTCTGTTTTTCATATAAGCAAGGGAATTATAAATAATTACATATAAATCAATTTAATTATAAAAAACTCACTTATGTGTAGTTATTTTAATTAGTTACATATACTTATTTACAATTATGTCTTAGAGTAGGAAATGTCTTAGAGTAGGAAATATCATTGTATTATTTTACAAGATTCATTTTGGTAACTGCTAAATAATAATTTATTCGGTTAATATAAAAATATTTAACCCAAGAATGTCGGAAAACAAATATAATCAAATTAATGTAATCGATTAGTTACTAGATGAATAAAAATTGGATTTAAATGTCACATTAAAAGTGGGACTTTTTTAATTTGCTTTTAATAAATGTTATAATAAATAATAAATAATAATTTAGGCGATCATTATTTTTGACGACTTCTTGTATAGAAAATGTGTAACTAGATATGTATTATATTATAGATGGTTTGTTTTGACAGGATGTGTTAAAAGCAATTTGTAAAATAGAAACAAGCTAGTATTATCATATATGACAATTTTGATTGTTCCACTATCATATTGTTAAATTTCCACATTAATTCACCCACCAATCACAAGACTTTTCTGGTTCCCACCAAACTTTGGACAAGTCAACAAACAAAATATGGTGAATTATAAATAGGTAACCATTCAACTTAATTATAAAAACTCTACTTATAAGTATTTTTTTATAATTATATACATATGGCATAAAAAATAACAAAACATACAACAACAAAAACAAAATTTGAAAAAATATATATAAAAAAATAAAAAAATGTATACATAGTATCAAACATAATAAGAGATGATCAAACAGTATTAAACATACATGATTGAACAAGATTAGACATGATCGCACATATTTTTATATAAAAAATATTTTTTTTTAAAAATTTTGGCTTTTTTAATTTTGGTTTTTAATTTTTTAATTTTTTAATATTTTTTTAATGACATATGTATCTATTTGTAAATAAGTTCACAAAATATGTATTTTTTTATAAAAGAGTCATTAAGTTCAAAATAACATGTTTTTTTTTAAAAAAATAAGTTTCTAAATAGTTACTAAATTATCATTTTCCTTAAAATGTAATTAATTAAAATTTTACATCTCCTTTTGCCAATTCCTTGGGGACAAAGGAATAGTAATTAATCTCACAAGTTATATATAGAATTATATATATATATATACTACTAGCTTGTATCACAAATATACTATAACCTATATTGGAGTAGCTTGAAAAGGTCGAAACGATGTCAAAAAATAGCACTGCTTTCGTCGATGAATCTTCGCTGAATGGTTTATTCAACGATAAGTGCAAGATTGTCGAAGATATTGATCACCACTACAAACAAGAGCTGACACAAGAAGATTTGTTGAATGCTTTATTTCACGATAATTGCAAGATTCATGACGCAACGATGGATCATCACGATAAACACGAGTTAGTAAAACACGAGTTTCGTAGTTGTGAAGAAAACATGGATGAAAGCGATGACGATGATAGCAATGATAGTGATGAAAGTACTTCGGGTATGGATTGTAGCGACAGTGAGAGCGACGAAGATGACAACGAGGAAGATACGGAAGAACTTATGGGGGATTATGGTTACTTTGAAGAAGGGGAAGATTATTGTTATACTGTCCTCACGGTCTATTATTAGCACAATTAACTTTTAACGAGATTAATAATCATGTAAGGGGGTCGAAAATATAAACTTTCTTTTAAATGTAAATCATATCAATGATCGGGTGATTTAGACATTTAGTTAATTTTGATTTTAAGAATGAATTTCTAAGGAATGTTATTGTTTCGTTTGTTGTTCCTGTGTGTTTCGGATGAATTTTTAATATGGTGCTTGCGTTAGGGACGCATACTTTCAATTTGTGTCGTTGATCGGTATATTTATATGATAAAAAAATTTAGCTTAATATATTTTGGAACAATTAATTGTGGAGATAACAGTTCGTTATTGCATATAGTATTCTGATATTGCTCATCAAATAAGTCTGATTATATTAATTTTCGATGTGTGGAGGTTTTACGTAAACGTATTACAGGAAATTTTAGAACCAAGCAGTGATATAAATAGCGACAGTATCGAGAGACGATTCTTCTTAACAAGACAAATCTAACTTACAAGTTTGTGTTATTTTGCGTGAACGGTATCGATCATTTAACAAACAAACTTTAACTGTTCAACGGACAAATCTGGGTCAAGTCGATCCATCACATGTAACCGATCGATGGACAAAATTGTACATCTAATATAATGTACTTTAATTATTATTCAATATCTGAGCCATTGAACGTTTAAAATGTGTAGGTTTACTATTAATTTTTGTTGCTTTTTTTGTTTAACTAGTGGCGGCTATGGTTTTGGTCTTTTGAAGTTTTTTTCCTCGTTTTGTTCTTTAAATTGCTATAAATAAGTGTTTTATGAATACTTTAATTGCTTTACTTTTAGAGAAGTGCTTTTCTTCCCATTATGTTAACCGAGTCATTTAATCTTATATTGTTAACTTAACACGAAAACGCTACAACGTGTAGCTTACTAATCAAGTCTTTTGCATTGAAATAGCGAATCAGTTTGTACCGAAAGCTCTTCTTGTAATACTGAATTTTATGTTATTTAGGTCGGTTGACCTGACGAAAAAGTCGGGTAAATTGACAACTCATACTTAATTTCTGTGTGTTTTCTATCTGCACAATATTTTAAGTAAGCTACACTGTTGAACTGCTCGATGCGGAACAGACGAACGCCATAGCAAACTTTTTTATAAAGTCAGCTTTTCATCCTAATGGATATCAGAAGAGCGTTAAAACTTAAATCTCGGTACTGGGTCGTAATTCTTTGCCTGACCTTTATATTAACTGGTGATGAAATTGAAATATTGAAATACTAATATGAATTTGTGTGGGACTTTTCTGTCCTTCCTATGTTTCTAGAAATTACTCTCTCTTTTTTTGCTTTCGCAGTTGAACTAAATTATTGAGAATGAACTTAATTTATCTTCTGTGATCCGAACAGATGGTAAATATTAACCAAAGGTCTTCTTTTCGTTATTTCACCCAATATCGTGAATGATAATGTTTAAGTCTTTAGTTTTAGATTAATAAGCCTTCAAGTGTTCCAAACCAGCCTTAAACACATCATTGCATTGATGTGTTTAAAAGCAACTCTACTCAGCTGCTATTTACAGTTCAATCTTCTATTGTTCTTATGCATGTTTTAGCATTATGTAAATCGTAATGATGGATTTCGGACTCCGTACTTATCATGTTTAATTGTTTATCTGGATCATTAACAGTGTTGCTCTTTTTTTGATTTATGTTGGACTAGAAAGTTAACAAACGTAACAGGTCTATTTTCTCATTACATGAATGCACTACAATGAATTAGATAGCAATTAAGAAAACTGGCTGTTTATGATTTTATTCTAGTATATTAGTACCTGTTTAGAGAAGAGAGATTAAGATGAAATTAGATGTGTGAATATTACTAATTATGTTGATTTAATTAACCACTTGGTTAATATACATATAACCATTGAATAACTTGTCTCTATCTTATTCACCCACAAAGAAACAGCATGATAGCAGCCGCTTTTAAGCAGCATAATATTCAAACCCCCTTTTTTATAGTATTATTCAACAGTCAATAGCAATTATGGATTTTAATTTTTCTAGCAAAAATGTATATAAAGTTCTTCAAAACCTTTCATTAACATTCATTCAAATATGCATTATCTGTTCCAACTTTGAAAAATCCTTTCCTTAAGTCCTACAAAGCATAAGCACTTTTCAACAACATTCACTCCAATATATATAAGCACTTTTCTATCATCTTTTTATTTACTCACCCTTTTATTATTTTTCTCCTATGGATTTTACTCAAGAAGATCTCAAGAAAATTGCAGCCTACAAAGCGGTCGAATTCGTAGAGTCTGGTATGGTACTGGGGCTGGGAACCGGGTCCACAGCAAAACATGCGATAGACCGAATAGGAGAGCTTCTTAAGCAAGGCAAACTCAAGAATATTATCGGTATACCCACATCAAAACAAACACAAAAACATGCTTCATCCTTGAACATTCCGTTATCGGACCTTGATTCATACCCTTACCTCGACTTGGCAATTGATGGGGCTGATGAGGTGGACCCAGATATGAACTTGGTGAAGGGGAGAGGAGGGTCTTTGTTACGAGAGAAAATGATAGAAGGGGCTTGCAAGAAATTTGTTGTTATTGTCGATGAATCTAAGCTTGTGAGTCATATAGGGGGAAGTGGTTTGGCAATGCCGGTTGAGATTGTGCCTTTTTGTTGGAAATTCACAGCCTTAAAGCTCGAGTCTTTGTTTAAATCTTCGGGTTGTGTTGCCAAGCTTAGGAATTTTAACGAAAATCATGAGCCTTTTTTGACTGATAATGGGAATTATGTGATTGATTTGTATTTTAAGCGGCAGATTGGTGACTTGGAGGTTGCGAGCAGTGCGATTCTAAGATTGCCAGGTGTCGTTGAGCATGGGATGTTTATTGGACTTGCTACTACGTTGATTGTCGCAGGGAAACTTGGTGTTTCGGTGAAGAACAAGTAAGGTTGGCTTAGTTTGAGTTTAGTAACTAAAGACTAAAGTTATTGTTACTGTGGTTAATTAGAGTATGCTTTTTGTATTCAATAGCAGTAATCTTATTTATTTTTTCAATTAGGAGAGATTTTGAGATGTTCTAGTATTAACGAATGCAATTATCGACTAGACTGAACAAAAGAAGACGGTACTAGTCATATAAAAAGTATTCATATTGGACAGTGCAGGTGTCCTTTAATATTTGTGTTGAAAATAGTTAACAAAAAATAAGATATATATTTGTATTGGAATTTGTTAAAACAAATTTTATTAACTATAAACTTATGTGTTTTGTTTGATTTCTCTGGCTTATGGTTTTTGAGTTTTTCTCCTGGTGTAGTTCTATTGTATGTCTTACTTTGGTGAAATCATACATTTGATAGTTCCAAATAAGTGTTATGATGCATGCAATACTTTTTTTTTGTTACTATAAAAAAGCTTTCTTCCCGTCGTATTACCTCGCCATTTTATTTTATCTTGTCCTGTAGAAAAAACGCAGAAAGATGGCGTGCTAATTTAATGTTTTGTACTGAAAGCACGCAGGTTAATTCCGACCACAAGTGTTACTTGTATAGTTTTATAAGTGAGATTACGCTATCTTTATTAGGTTGATCAAAGTGTCGAATAAAATGGCGGTACATATTTTCCCTCATCTCCCAAAAGCAAGATAAGAATACAAAAAAACTTCATGGATCTCGGAGTCTTAACTTTTTTCTTTTATCAGCAACATTCACAGTGTTCTTTCAATGATTTATTATGGATTTGGAACCTTTAATATATATCATTAGAACTCAAATGGTACTCGGTTTGCTGGTTCAATTATTTTAGTTTTTCCACATTACGAAACTGTATTACAATGGAAACACTCGTAAATCGTAAGCAACAGAAAGTAAAGTAACTGGTACGAATAAATTACGAGCTAAAAATAAAACATTTATCGAAAGAATTCAGCACTGTCGCTGCACAAGTGCACGCGGAGTGCACAAACTCCATCTGATACGCAATGCATCATAAACCACTCCCAAGATTACCAAAAATCTGATATGGAATATACTTGAGCTTCTAAGAATCTAAATGTTATTTATGTACTCTTTCGCGTACCTATAATTACCATGGTGATGCTTGCTAACAAAATTGCAGTCATTCTAACTTCACTCAGCTTCCAATCTTTTAACATAATGGGAAAAAAGCAGATAATTCCTTAAAGGTCTACTAATAAGAATAAATAAAGCGCAGAAAATGCATTAATAAATTCTTAATATCTCATATAATCCGAGAATATACTGTATTACGGAATAACAATAACCCACCAGTACTAGTACTTCACGACTGCTAATACCTTAATGAACTTCAAGCAAAGAATCAAAAACAGAAAGAAAAAAAGAAAAAGAAAAAACTCCGATATCATCAGATAAAAACCTCTACTTTAGGAGAGCACCTTCGAAATTTCATTATCTTTTGAGTTAACTGGATGAACCTCTGTGATGCCAAACAGGAGGACCACTTAGAGTAGTCTGGACTTGCAGTCTTGATAACCATATTTTCCAACTCCTTGGCCTTCTCAAGAACAGTTTTCACTAGTCGCAGCACAGATTCTTCATGACATGGACAAAAGTTAATGATATGTACTGTTTTCAGATGTGAGGAGACGGAAAGAAAATTATTCTCGTCTAGTTTATCATTGAGTTTCTCACTATCATTGTGCTGTAAACATTCAAAAAAGAAAATGATTAATTAGAATGTTACACTCACTGTTTATCTACTTATCAACAAAAGTAAAACTGAATCAAAATCTGGAACTTACATAGCTCATGTCTACTTTTAAAAACTCTAGATAAGAAGAGCCATTTAGCAGAAGTTGTATGCCTAGGTTGTACTGCAAGTTCATGACATATGGATAAATTGACAAAGATTTGCATCTTAATGTCAAACGACGAAATTGATCTAGGTTTTTCGACAAAACCTGTCAACAAGAAAAAGCATATAAATTAAACAAATTAATTACAATTCTAATTATACAATTCAGGTAATAAAAGTTTTGTAAGGCTTACCTGATTACACCAAGTTCCCAATGTGAGTTCTTCAACATGTTGAAGGTTTTCGAGAATGTGTAATAAATGGTTGCAATTTTCTTCTGAGTCACTAGTTGCGTCACATGTTAAACTAAGATCAGCTTTAACCAGAGATGAGACGTTTGCTAAAAGACAACGTCGTCTATAAAAATTTCCGAATAAAACTAATGATGTTACATAAGGAGCGGTTATATTCAAGACAGTCGTATCACCCCAATCAAGTTTGTTACGGAAACTATGTGTTATCACCAGCTCTTCAAGACTCTTTGTTTGTATATCCAAGAACTTAAGCCCAACACAGGAAGTAATCTTAAGAACTCCCAAATTCGGACAACCTTTCAATATTTCCGAAACTAACCCATTGCTTAATTCAATATATTCCAAAGATAGACTCTTGAGGTACCTCCAACGTATATTGTCAATAGGCGCGATACGACAATTGAACAAACTCAATTCTTTTAATGAGGAATTATTAAACAGATATTGTGGCAATTCATACCCATATAATTCATCAGCTCCATGTGATCCATAAATATTAAACCTTAAATAAACCTTTTCAGTTCCACGCTGAGTTAGAGAATGAATTATACGATCAACCCACATATCATGGTCATCTATATACCCTCTATAATTCAGCACAAATTTTCTTATAATACGGCATTTACATGACTTAAGCGTACAATTGACAAAATCTAAGAATTTTAGAATTTCACCTTTATCGATCATATGGTCTTGTTTGAAATCAAGTGTCGACAAATCTTTCCAGAGGTGTTCCCATCTTTTCGATAAAACTCCGGTTCTCACATTATCTTTCATAGGCAAAAATGACATGATGTGATGAAGTGTGTCGTCGTTTAAATCACTGATTCTATCCGCGTTGTAATTAGTCCTCCACCTTTTTCTAGAAGGTTGAATAAATATTTCTCTTGTTTCGTAAATATTCTCACCTCCTCCTTCTTGTTCTCCTCCACCATCATCATCATCATCATCGTCTCCTTCTTCTGCTTCAACAGTATTTATTCCAATATATTGATTGGGTTCGTCGTTATATATCCATCCATCTTCATCTTCATCTTCTCCAATATCCTCAACTACGTTTGGTTTTTCATCATAAAAAGCTCGCTCTTTTTCTTCTGTATCATCATCAAGTTCTCCACATTCCTCTTCTTCACTGAGTACTACTGTTTCATGAACATATATTTGATCATCTTCTTCTTCATCTTCGCTAAAGTGATCATTACAATGTATGTAATCATCTTGGTTTTCTCTTTTTTCCGAGGCAGAATTGTCTTTTAACAAAGAACCATTCTGAAAATCGGTTAATAATTTGCTAATGAAATTATCATTTTCCTCCATGATACTAATTTATAAAACCCTAAACTGATTTTCAAAGACTCAGTATTAATATCTCATTAGCCTCCAACATATGTGTATAAATATACATGTGTGTGCTGATATTTTTGCCTATTTACCTGATATAGATATGTCAACTAATTAGGAAAAAAGATTAAACATTAAAGTTGAAGAGTCATGGTACAATGCATACTTGAATTAGGATTAGGAAACTTTTTCCAATAGTAGTCTTGTTTCAATTTAATCATGACAGTCATAAATTTGTTGGGAAACAAATTAAATCTATTTTAGTATCTTTCTAAACACGGTTAAAGTACATCAATTAATTGTGAATATGATCCTATACAATGATAATAGAACAGTAATTCCTAAAGTATTCGAAATAATCGTTGAGTATATATTACATACAAAAAAAATTGAGCTACAAACTTTAGGTCTAATTAATTATCACATCAAAGTTAGTTTTATAATTATACACTGTATTAGCTAGAGTGCCTTAAAATAAATTAAAATTATCGTGGTCAGATTCATTCAACGTTATTTGCAAATTACTTGCCCGAGTTGTATAATTTATAAAAATCTTGTATCTATGTAAGGTGACGAAACAAAAATTTATAAATTAGTGGTTAGTTCAACATTTAGACTATTTGATTTTAAATTTTAAAAAAATGTTTAAATATTTTTTCTAAGTCCAAAGTTATCGTTAATCTTGTAGTGATAAATTATTAACTACTCCTATGATTCAAGTATTTAAAAGTAGGCCTCCTTTAATTTGGTCACCTTATATAAATAAAAAAGTATACTTTGTTTATGGATTTCAAAACGTATGCTTATTATTGTATTTATAAGTATTTGTAAGTCTGTTTGGTAAAAGTTTAAAAAGTATATCAGGAATAATGAAATATAGTTGGAAGTAGTGTATAAATAAATAAAAAGTAGTAATACTTATGGAACAAAAGTATCAATGTTGATATTTTTATAAGTATACTTATTTTCTTATAAAAGTAACTAAACAAAATGTTTTACTTTTATATTTAGAATAAGTTATAGTATAAGAGCATTCACAGCATGCTCAACATTTTTTTTTTCTAAATACAAAATAAAAATTTAACTTTTTAATATTTAAAGAGTGATGTACATTTTATACTTTCATCAAAACACCATCTCTATCAATAATTAATTATTTTAACATTATATTTAATTTTAATATAAAAATTATATTTGAAGGAATAACATACACATGATTAAAGTGGTGTTCATTACTTATTAGTTGACGAAGAGTCTTATTTATTCTCTATTTGTAAAGGGTCATAGTGTTTTTCTTTAAAAATAGAGAGTTCATTGTAACCTTTATATAGTTAATTTTTTGAGCTAAACTCATCAAAATTATATATATAATTTGGTGCATGAGATGTGAATGTTAGAAGTAAAATTAACTCCAAACCAAACAGGCACGAAGTAAAGCAAACGTGGTTGGTATCCGAGTATACCACGTTCATCATCGGGATTCGAACTCTGACGTCTGCGAAACAGGTTTACTTTCACAAGAGGGTTACTAATTTTATTTTATTTTTAAAAAAAAGACAAGCATGAACATGGGCGGACCCAGGAATGGCTGTGGCCACCCCGGCGGTAATTTTCTTTTTTATTTTTATTTTTTTTATGTGTAATTTAAATTTTTCTAATATATATATATTGATAGTCCACCTAATAAAACAAAAAATTTGTTGGTGTACTAGTAAAATTGGTTTTAAGGTAGTGGAAGGTTAGAAGTTTGTTCAAATCACGTTAGCTGTTTTTTTTCTAAAATTTTGTAAATGACCGTTGTATTTTTTCAAACAATATTACTAAAAAAATATTTTATTACCTAATTTCATTTGTTTTAACTTCATATTTATTTTATATTATATTAAACATAAAAAAAATTATTTATTTTTATATTAAAACTTATTTATTTTATTTTTTATTCGACATGTTTTTTATATTACGTCCGTTTAAAAAAAAAACTATCCTGATTCCGTCCTGAGGTCAAAGAAGAAAAATGCTAAAATGGTACATAACCTATCAACTTTTAGTGGTTTGATACCCAACCTAACACACTTTCTAATTTGGTACCCAACCTATACATTTCACTCTAATTTGGTACCCTACCTAACACTTTTTCTAATTTGGTACTCAACTTTATACGTTTCGCTCTAATTTGGTACCCAACATATACGTATACAGTCCAATTAAGGGACTCAATCTGTTTTCGATCATCGGTTTTTAACGTATAGGTTGGGTACCAAATTAGAAAAAAAATGTTAGGTTGAGTATCAAATTAGAAAAAGTGTTAGGTTGGGTACCAAATTCGAGCGAAATATATATGTTTGGTATCAATTTCGAAAGTGTGTTAGACTGGATACCAAATCATTAAAAGTTAATAGGGTGAGAATCATTTTAATTGGCTAGGTCAAAGTAATAAAAATATGCAATCTAGAAGCAAGAGAGGGGATAAGAATAAAATAAACAAAAAAAAGTAGGTAATTTAAGTCTAGATTCGTGGATCCTATACAATAAGAGCAGATCAAAGCTCATGAAGCGTACGGAACCGCCACGTGTACCACCACCGCAAAAAAATATTACTACTATTATTTACTTACTTATTACAACTTATTATTACAAGCAGGAGAAGTTAAGTGGGAACGATCGGATGTCATGACACCCTTCATAATTTTAGAAATCCCAAGTGACGTAATTTTTTTTTAGTACAATTTCTTTTTAGGTGTAGATTTGGCACCCCCAATAAAAATATGTTACTTGTACATATATTTTGACACCCCCATTTACACATCCTGACTTCGTCCTGATTACCAGTTACAAAAATAAAATAAAAATGAAATAAGCCAATTAAATTGTTCAAAGTAAAACCAGTGAGTATAGGTGTTTCCTCGCATGTAGGCCCGTACCACACGTGTTCACTTATTCCCATTCGGTGCATTTCAATTTTTCATTGAATTTTGCTCACTTTATAATTGGTCATTTCTTTTTGCTACAAATATTATTAACTTACTGTATCTCACTACTTATACAAACTTATACAAGTAGCATAAGAAAAATTAAATAAAATACCAAGTAGCATAATAAGAAGGGGAAAAAAAATGATGAATAGTACTAGAGGTGTGAATTTGCGTTCTACTGCTAAAACAGCTGAGATTATGTCAAGGTACGTAATTAATATTTTTTTTTGTGTTTTGTGTTTTTTTTTTTGATTTTATGGTTTATTTCAGTTTAGCATGTTTTTTTTTTTAAGATTAAGATGATTGCATGTATTGAATAACGTCTTCTTTTTGCATGATCGGGTGTTTTAGTGAATTGTTTTGGAGTTACATTTCATAGGAATTACAGATTTAATTATAGTGCTAATTAAATGAGTATTTTTCTTTTTGGAGGTTAAAATGGATGATATTGTAGTTGTTCCAAAATCTTGAAATATTTTATGATCGTTGGCAGTGTAAAAGGGACAATTTTGATGGACTGTAGAAGTAAAAATGGTGGTGAAATTAATCATAAAAAAAAAAAAAAAACATGATCCATAATTTTCCGTTTCTTATAACAATTCCATTGCATGGTCACTTAATATTGGCCATTTAGTTGTGTTATTTTTGAAGACTTGAAAAGTTAAATAAATCAAAATATCAGTCTCTTACTAGTTATACAAACCTGTACAAGTAAACATAAGAAAGGAAAAAAAGATGATGGGGGTGTGAATTTGCATTGCTAAAACATCTGAGATTATGTCAAGGTAATATTTTGTTTTGTTTTATGGTTGTTTTTCAATTTAACATAGTTGCATGGTATTTTTTTTCCATTGAATTGGTCAATTTAATTGGTCATTTGGTTGTTATAAATATTATAACTATCTCACTACACTATAAGAAAAAGTTCATTTAGTATCATAAAATTTTTTGAATTATGTTACTAAAGTGTTTGTGGCTAAATTTTAGCAACAGTTTAGCAACAAACAACAACATAATTTGTTGTTAAACTGTTACCAAAAATTTAGCCACAACCAATTTAGCAACATAACCGAAAAAAAATTATGATGTTAAATGAACTTTTTATTGTAATCTTATACAAGTAGCATAATAAATAAGATGATGACTAGGGTTTGAATTTGCGTTCTATTGCTAGAACAGCTGAGATTATGTCAAGGTTTTATTTTGTTTTATGGTTTATGGTTTATTTCAGTTTAACATGGTTGCATGGTTTTTTTTACATTGAATTGGTCACTTAATATTCATTGTACATAAATTGGTCACATAATTGGTCATTTGTTTGTGTTACAACTATAACTATCTCACTTATGCTAACCTTATACAAGTAGCATAAAAAAGAAAAAAAAAGATGATGACTAGGTTTGAATTTGCGTTCTACTGCTAAAACAGCTGAGATTATGTCAAGGTAATATTTTGTTTTGTTTTGCTTTGTTTTGTTTTGTTATGTTTTGTTTTGTTTTGTTTTATGTTTTTTTCTTCAGTTTAACATGGTTGCATGCATGGTCTTTTTCCGTTGAACTGATCACTTAAATTTTCTTTTTGGGTACAAAATTGGTCATTTGTTTGTGTTACAAATATAACTCTCACTAGTTCTACAAACTTAAACAAGCAGCATAAGAAGAAGAAAAAAATGATGAGCGGGGGTGTAGATTTGCATGCGTTTTACTGCTAAAACAGCTGAGATTATGCCGAAGTAGTAATATTTATATACATATTTTTTATGGTTTATTTCAATTTAACATGGTTGAATGAATTGAATAACATCTTCAGTTTGCATGGTTACTGTTTTGTGGTTTATTTCAGTTTAACATGATTGCAAGAATTGAATAGCATCTTCATTTTGCATGATCAGTGTTTAAGTGAATTGTTGGAGTTATATATTTCATGGGAATTTGAGATTTATAATGCTACTAATATGATTAGTTTCTGCTTCTGCTTGTTTGTTTCATTCAACTTTTCTTTACTTTTGGGAGGTTAAAATGGATAATGTACTTGTTCCAAAATCTTGAAATATTTTATGATCGTTAGAAGTGTAAATTATGACTACTTTCATGGACGATAGAAATCAAAATGGTAGGTAAAATGATTTATATATAAATAAATAAAAACTTCATTTTCATGCACTCTATCAGGGTTCATCATACAGAAAAACAAAAGTCTCTTTTTTTTACCATGCAATCTTAAAAAATTACAAATTTTGGTAGTATTATAACACCTATCACTAGCTATTTTTGTAACTTAAGATATGCTTTGTGAATCTGTAACTACAAGCTATTTTTTTTACTTATTTGTCTTTTTATTGTGTGTCAAGTCACCGAGCTTGCGACTTCTTAAATTAATGTTACCAGGTATAGGCCTATCGCGCCAAAGCCCGAGCTGTCAATGGGCCAAGAGCCGAACGACAATGGAGAGCCTCAAAAGATCAAGCAATCTCCCTACCTACAAAGTGTGTGGGCCGATTTACAGGCCCGGCCTACTAGGACCCGTAAGAGGGGTCGAACCTCACTCGGCCCAACCACCATCAAAAGGCACAAAACGACACAGTTCTTGCCTATATACTCTCATGGGCCAAATGGGTTTATTGGGCTTGGCCCGGATAATTTTACTCTTCCTATTTTACAGTGCCCGGTTTTCACCATGGGCCAAGATCCAAGTCATGGGCCTGATTGCATGGAGAGGCCTAATGAGGAATGTATTGATTTGAATAGAGTTCCCGAAGAAAAAAATTTGATTCAACAACTGCAAGGCCCGGTTAGCCCGAGTGTTATAACTCCGCAGCCCATTAGGCCCGTTGGTTCGAGTATAAGTGTTGAGTGCATAAATGAAGAACAGATGAAGGGTTCGACTCCGTTCGCTCAGATCCCGAAGAGAAGACAGGAGGTTGGGTTCAATCTATTTTTTAAGCTAATTTAATTAAAAATAGTAAACAACAAAAGTTTTATTGTGAAAGAGTTGATTCTAGTTTCTCACAATAGTCTCGAATACAGCAAAACACAACATTAAATATAATAGGGCAATTAGAGACATATATTAGCAACAGAAAAAAAAAATAGTGCTTAGATTTGAGTATACCATCTTTTTCAAATTGTCATTTAGGCAACGTAGGTGCGAAAATTTTGGAGCTCGAAATGCACGTACTTGTTTGAGAGTGGACACTTAATATGAGGGACGGGACGAGTAGTATTAATTAAGAATTTCAACAATGTAACAAGGAATATTGTAAGTTTTATTGATGATGACTCTTTATATAATTGGAAATAATGACCAATGAGAAAATATAATATTTAACTAACGTAATTAATCTAGTGTTGTGAACTAATTCTTAACTAGTCGAGTCAATATTTTGATGATGCAGAACACTAAGTTTGAACCCATTTTGTCACATTCCATATTATTTGGTGTATGCAGTCTTGTCTTTTCTGTTAATATTTTGTCAGGGAAGTTGTATTTATTGCAAATTATGGTATGATATAATTCAGTAGAGAGACCTGCAATATAAAAAAAAAAAAAATACACAAATAACGATGGGATTAGTGACGTTATTTTTTGTTATGAGCTTATTAGCGACGGTTTTTATGACGGCTTTATGACAATTTAGTCAATTTGTGACAGATTTGTAACAATTTTTTAAATTAGTGACAGACTTGTGATAGTTTTTGACTCTCACTAAATCAAACATTATTTTGTAGTGTTAATTAATAGATAGTTATATTGTTGATGGTGTATGATACTTACTTGTAGATAGTTATATTGTTGATGAAGGGAAAGACTGTGAAACTTACTCAAGTGTAGCAATTAGTCCTTTTGAAAAAAATCGTTTTACTTGATAAGTCATTCACTCATTTTGCATAAATTTTTATTGCAATGTAGGTAGAGGATGAGGTGGAATCGGAAGCCTTACCAGCGGTGGTATCGGACACGAACAACAAAGTGAGGCTAGCGAACGCGGCCTATAAGGAGATGGTGGGCCAGCCCGAGTGCTCGTGGCTCGATACCATGGCCCACCACCACAGCACCAAGGTTACTCGTATTTGCGGTCAAGTCATGCTCCATTTCTCACACGACGATAGTCCACCTCGCCAGGATTTGTTGTCCTCTAACGGGTTCTCTTGTTGGGCCACTATAGAGTGGGGTAGACCCAACGAGAAGAATTGTTCCGTTCATGCCCTTTGTGATGTGATAAAGTTGTCTTGCGAGAGTACAGACTATGCTTTCGAGTGGAGGTTTCATCCCCAAGAAAAAAATATACTATCGGAAATTACTCTATGATGCTTGCGACGATATACATACAACCTTGGTATGTATGTAGCTACCACGTCTTTGAAGATTTTGCTATCCCAAGGAGCTATATGAACACCGGTGGCTTGGTTTTGCTACTACAATTGCCACTTACCCGATGTGCTTAGTACAACACATCTACATACATGATAAATATGTACTTTGCTATGTATCTAGTAGATCTAGAAGAAATCTAGACATATACTATTTTGTAAGTTCGGCTTTTAGTTCCTTGTAAGTAAAGTAACGAGACAATAAGTGTATTTACCTTTGGGGTAACTGCATTTGTTATTTTGCAAGTATCGTTCGGATTTTCTAGATTAGCACTTGGAGTGGAATCTCGAATTAGTTGATAACTTCTATCGAATAGCCCATGCAAAGTTACATATTTGATTCTTAAAATTCAGCATCTTTCAATATAATGTAACTGTGAATTGGTAGAGAGGGAGATCGGACAGTTCTACGATGCACTGGAAATTTGAGCTCCGAACAGCCTGCCTTTAATTATTATCGCATACACAACATGCTGGCTTAGGTTTGAAAGCGGTTTCAAGTTCAATAAATTGTATCGGACTATGTTATGATTGGATCCAGAACTTAAAATTATAGAATGCTAATAACTAGAACTACAATGACATATTCCGAAATCAAACGTTATGTACATATAAATTATAATGGATACACGGGTTGGATTGAAAAAGGTTCGAGTTCTGCATCAAATGTACAGATGGTTTTGGATATAATCGACTCTTTAGCAGCAGTCTGAGTTAAACAAAAGAGCTGGGAACCTACTGTTAAGTGGTTCATGAACAGTGAACAAGAAACCGAAAACCAATAGCGGTTTTGAATTTTTTTAACCGAGCCAAGACCGATAAACTAACAATATTTGGGTAAAGATATAGAATCTTAGCTGCTGCCAAGAGAAGAAATGGAAACGCACAACGAAATAAGGAAACGACAACTTTAAAAAAAATATATATGAAATAATAGGGGTGGGAAACGAGAAACTGGAAGTAAGAAGCGGACAACGTGATTTTTGAAAAGACATTTTTTATGATATAGAGAAATGCTTTTCGACACACCCCCATAAAAAAAACTCGTCTCGGCATTAGATAAATCAATGGACATATGACCACATAGAGTCTATGATAAAATGTGTTTTAAAAGGTCTCTACCTATAACAAAACTCATTTTAATTATCAAATCTCTAACGCATCGTATACAAAAAATTCCGTTAACCAGTGTTCTAAAAGTCGAGCTGACGGATCTTACGCACGGAGCCAAAAATCAGCCCGGTTTAAAGTAGATGCGAACAATATGAGCGGATTGCGCATCCCACCCTAAAAGCAAATAATTTCATAAAAAATTTAATAAAAGAATTATACTGTTTTTTCAAGGTTCTCTGATTAACGGAGCTTACGGAGCCAAAAAATTCCGTTAACTAGTGTTCTAAAAGTCGAGCTGACGGAGCTTACGCATGGAGCCAAAAATCAGGCCGATTTAAAGTAGATGCGAACAATCTGAGCGGATTGCGCATCCCACCCTAAAAACAAATAATTTCATAAAAAAAATTATACTGTTTTTTTCAAGGTTCTCTAATTAACTGGCAAAACGATTTTGTTTTTCTTCTAGTATAAACGGAATTAGGAGAGATTAGCGGCTAGACAACCAATATCAGTCTAAAATCCGCCATAACACCTTTTACAACATTGGTGTTAACGGATGGTTCAAATTGGGTAATCTTTTAAAAGTCCATCCTCGAAGCGGTAAAATTCATAAAATTGGAACCAAATTGAATAGCTAGTAAATAAACTAGGAACTATATGTGAAATTTTCTCTTTAAATTTACAAAGAAATAAGCTCATAAAACACAATATAAATTCTCTAGTTTTTTTTTTTTTTTGAAATAATATAAAAAAAAAAAGTGTCTTTTTTCATCTGGGTATTAATAAAAAAGGTTCCTTTTTTTGTCTTATAATTTTTGTCATCGAATTAGCCGCCCAAAGACTAACAAAGTTGCAATATTGCAATTTTCTGAAAACATTTATATCACAGATAAAGAGATAATCAAAACCCATTTGGCAAATTTCTTGGTAAATCTCCTATGCTCTACTTACTAATTTTTTAGCTTAAATATTGTTGCAATTTTGTTCTTGCTAATTGGGTTATTCTTCATAATGAAAATGAGCACAGTTTTGTGCTAGTTTTTTTTTTTTATCTGATTAAATGTTGTTTTTAGCTTAATATTGAGTTAATAAGTTTCTTTTGTGCCTGTGTGAAAGACCCAATTTTGGTCTTTACATAAATAAAGTTATAATGGAAGATTACTTTTTTGTTTATTCTCAAAGAAGGAAATTTGAGCTTAAATATTAATGCAATTTTCTTTTTATTCAGTGGGTTCTTTTTCATAATTAAAATTAACATAGTTTTGTGGTAGCTTTTTTATCTGTATATTTTTGTTGTTTTTGGCTTAATCATGAGTTGCTATTTCTGTTTGTCTGTATGAAAGACCCAATCTTGGTCTTTACTGTGTGTGTGTGTGTGTGTGTGTGTTTTAAAAAGCGAAATCTTAGCTAAAGTGTTTTTGCAATAGATACGTAAAAAGCATAAGCTTTTAGCGGCCTAAATAGGGGGAAAGCAAGTTTTTTAAGCTTTAAGTCAAGCTTTTATACTAAGAAGCGTGCTTTTGAAAACAGTGTGTGTGAAAATATGCTCTCACTGAATTAGAGGAATTTCATAAATAGAGTTTTAATGGAAGAGTGACTTTTGTGTTTCTTCTCAAAGAAGGAAATTTTGTTGACAAATAAGAAAAGATGCGTGTTTGATGAATGGTCTCACTAAATTAGAGGAATTTCGATACTAACTTGTAATTGGAGACGACTTTTGTCTTTCCTCTCAAAAAATGGAATAAATATCAAAATTTTCAAGAACTTATTTGGTTGCAGCTCTAAAAATTGTGTTGTTATTTTCTATTCGCTTATAGGCTGCAATGACTTTGGTTCACCAGCTAATAATCTGGTTGCTTTTGAATTTTTTGGCCTAAAAAGGCTAAAACTCTTAAGCGGGATGGAATCAGTTTTTTTATCAACCAATATTCAGTTTAAAGTTAAAGAAGAACAGACACATTACCCTTATATTGATCGGATTTCAATTTTTAATTTTTTCACAGGAAGTACTCTACTTTCTCGTTTTCACATTGGAGTTGTTAAAATTGTGTGCTATTTCCTTTCCAGCGCATCTAATTTTGTAGCATGATCTCAATCTGAGGTGTCTGTGCATTTGTTATAATGTCGATGACGAATTCTTTGAAGAAGTTAGTGTCCTGTGTCATTCTTGATTTGGATGGTACACTATTAAATACAGGTACTTTTGCTTCCTCAAAATTTATTTTCTTGTTGGATATAATTAACTTCAATTGCCAAGTATTTTCTCATGTTTAAATAAGTTTCTGTGTGCTTTATTGGAAAATATATGAAATTTGTGAGACTGATTATAAGTTTCAGGTTGATTACTATTGAAACTTTTGGAGAATTTTGATTTGATTGGATCATAAAATCCCCTTGTATATACTCCATATTTCTTCATCTCGATTTATTTTATATTAGATGAACATTTGACGAGCATTTCTTTTTACAAAAATCAAACTTGACATATTTCTACTACTGCTTTCTTTGTTACTTTTTAATTGTCTTAGAACTTCCTAACAGATGGACTTGTGAGTGAAGTTATGAAACTTTACTTAGTTAAGTTTGGGAAGCAATGGAATGGAAAAATTGCTCAACGGATAATAGGGAAGACGCCTTTAGAAGCTGCAACGGCAATTGTGGAAGATTATAATCTTTCATTATCTGTTGATCAATTTGTTTCAGAAGTTATGCCAATATTTAATAAACAGTAAGTTGTCACAAATTTTCATTGTGTGTTTATCTCTTGAGATCCAATTGTTAGAATTTGTTTTTCATTTTCCGAAATTATCATATTGTTATTTTTGTAGATTGGGTAATATTAAAGCCCTTCCGGGTGCGAATAGATTGATCAACCACTTGAAAAGACATAATGTGCTTATGGCATTGGCTTCTAATTCCCCTCGTAAAAGCGTCGAAGCCAAAATTTCTTACCATGCTGGTACATTTTGTTTAAGCCTTATATTGTTGACCACTAATGAAGAAAAAATAATTGACTTAGTTTTTTGTTCTTTCTTGTTTATTAGTATTTATTTTGTGTACTCATTGTTTTCGTAATAGGTTGGAAGGAATCTTTCTCAGTCACTATTGCCGGTGATGAAGTGACAGAAGCAAAACCGTCTCCAGAAATGTGAGACTTGGTATTGTTTATGTTGCATTTGGGGAATAGAGGATTAGAGTATTTAGGCCTTGATTGCTTTTTCTTTAAGAAAATAAGGATCTTTTTAGGTTGAGAAAACAGTCTCCAGCATCAAGTTGTAGCATTTTCAGGCCAAGAAAACAGAAAAATTCAACTTTTAAACTGATCAATGAAAAGATGATTCCAGATTTAATGAAAACAAACTTCTTACAAACTGAGCTTAAAAGCTACTATCAGAGAAGGGCTTAGTGTGCGTTGTCATTGGAGACCTATTATTCTTAAACAAACTCCAAGTTTCAAATGCAACCTAAGGGTCTTATATATCAATTGGAATTTAGATAGACACGAACTAAATTTCCCGGATATCTAATTATTTGCATCTTGTTATTTTAAGATTCCTTGAAGCAGCTAAAAGACTAAACATTGATCATTCCAAGTGCCTAGTCATTGAAGACTCCATGTAAGCAAGTCCTTCTCTTCCTCTCTTTGTATTACGATATGCTAGTAGATGCCAGATTTGGAATAAAGTATGATTATTTAACGTAAGTACAAGTTAATTATTAATGTACCTGCACCACCAAAATTAAGAAAGAAAAATTCTTTTTTAAGACACCTTTCAGTGATGCTTTTGTGTTAGTCTTCCTTTAGAAAAACGGTTCCAAACAATCCCTTAAAAGGGAACAAGATGCAATAGTGTTTTATGTTTGTTTATTTTGAGGTAATAGCCTTTACTCGGATATGATCCTTTTTTCTGTTATTGCAAAACTTGTTGTCTCTTCTTGAACTTGGCTTGAACTTTTTTCACAGTGAGAATAAAAGACATTCTTTTTAAAAAGTGTTCTTTCTAAAATTTCGGCAGACCAGGCATAACGGCTGGTAAAGCCGCTGGTATGGAAGTTGTTGCGATTCCCTCCGTCGCGAAACAGACCCATCTTTACGCATCAGCAGATGAAGTCATCAACTCTCTTCTTGATTTACGGCTAGAAAACTGGGGCCTGCCACCTTTTCAAGACTGTAAAAACCTCTACCACTTGTTTTTCTAAATGTTTTACATCATCAGTGGTCATTTATCATTGATTTTGATGTCCAATAATCTTGATATTTCAGGGATAGAAGGCACGTTACCCATTGAACCTTGGTATATTGGTGGTCCTGTTATTAAAGGATTTGGCCGTGGCTCAAAGGTGCTTGGGATTCCTACAGGTGCCTAATCTTATTTTCTCTTGTTAAATTTTTGTTTATTCTGATGGAACCGTGAAAACAGCTTAGTGTGGCCTTGAAGTGGTGTTTTTGTTATGATTAAACCTGGAAAGTTTTGTTTGTCATTCAGTTGATTTGAGGTTCTAATACTTTTTTTCCCCAGCTAATTTGTCAACCGAAGGCTTTTCTAGTGTTCTCTCTGAACATCCCTCGGGGGTATATTTTGGTTGGGCTGGATTACCGATGCGTGGCATTTACAAAATGGTTATGAGTATTGGTTGGAATCCCTATTTCGACAATAAAGAGAAGACGATTGTGAGTTCCTTTGGATTCTGAATAAAAAATTATCATCTTTGTTTCTTTTCTGCTGATTATCTTGTTTTTTGTGTTAGGAACCATGGTTGCTTAACAACTTTGATGATGATTTTTATGGCGAGGAACTTCGTCTTGCTATTGTCGGTTATATTAGACCTGAGGTATCATCATTGTTTCTTTTAACTTTCTTCAAGTATGTTTGGTTACCGGATTTTCATTTGACTCTAGACGAAATTAATATAAATTGCATTTTCAACCGGACCTTTAATTCCTGCCACACTTTGGTGCTTTAAGTTTTCAGTCTAACAGTTAAAGCTGGATTGTTGAATAAAAAAAAGTGGTTTTAGTGGTATGGGATTCTTGTAAATCGAAGAGAAAAAAAACATCTTTTTCGGGGCCAAATTAGGACTTAGGACCAATGTGACCAGTTGAATTTTGGAAAAATTTATTTAGTGTAATACTCCTACATGTTATTCCAAGTTGTTGGCACATTACAGGCAAATTTTCCATCATTGGAGAGCTTGGTAGAGCGAATTCATGAAGATGGACGAATTGCCGAAAAAGCTCTTGAACTTCCATTGTATTCAACGTACAGAGAGGACCCATATGTAAAATTCCCTTTGAATGGGGAAAAGCAATAATCATCTGTAAACATTTAAGCCTATTGCTAAACTGATTTGAGTGACTGTGGCTTAAAATGTAGCATTCATAAGGTTTATATCTTCATAAGGTTTATGCCATCAATGGATGACAATCAATTACTCTGGTAAAAATAATTAACAGTATGTTTTCAGCCTTCTGTCCTTTTCACATGAGAATTTGCAGAAATTGGAGAATTTGAAGAAGTAAAATGTATGTTTTGCTCATGCATTTTTACTACCCAAAAAATCAACACGCATTACATGACATATCCATCTCATCAAAAGTTTTGATTTTTATTAATATTTGATTTAACAATTTTTTTATTTTTAATTAATATTTAAATTTATGGTAGGTTCAATTAGGGTTCTAGTATATTTTTATTTGAGTTTTTAATGGGTTGTATTTTTAGATTTAACAAATTTTTTTATTTTTAATTAATATTTAAATTTAGGGTAGTCTCAATTAGGGTTTTAGTATATTTTTATTTGAGTTTTCAGTAGGTTGAATTTTTATTACGTGATTTGTACTGGTATCTTCTAATTTTTTATTTATTTAAATGTTAATGTCAAAATTTGACCACAAGGAACACAAATAAACGATATGTATAAATGAATAACCAGAAGCATTATAGCTCTCTTTTCTTAGTAGTATTATCGTTTTTTTGACACGTGTTTAAAAAAATTAATTAAGATTGTTTCATATCATTGGATAGACTTTTGGGATGAGTCATTTGAGTTGCTATGTCATCACTCTTTGAAGAATACTATGTTTAGTTGTATTCTTCTAAGTTTTAGAAAGTTAGTTTCAACTTTAGAATCTTATTTTTCAAATATTTTACTATCAATATTTGAAAGCTAAATTGACGAATAATAAAATTTACAAACATGACATAAATTGAGGAAACATAATACGTTTTCGTAATTTCCAAAGCATCTCGTTCTGGGAAAAATGCTAGAGCCCTCGAATCCGTGAATTGCTAGCAATCCACACATTGAGTATTAGTTTATATCGTTGTTTTCTTCCTGTGGCTTATAAACAGTTTTCAGTTTATCTCTAAGGCCATTGTGTGTGTGTGGGCGCGCGTGTGATTCGATATCTCTCAACCATTTACCATAACAGTTAAAGAAAATGATTTATCAATGAACTAAATAGAATACAAGAAGAAAAATCAAAGAGGATAATCAAACATTAATATTTGATAATTAAACATAGGACATGAGAGCATATCCGTTGGAAAGGGACATAGAAGCGGAGAACGGAAAAAAAAAATGAATTATTTTAGAATTTACACGTAAAATAAAATGAATCAAGAAACGAAAAACACGACTTCTGAAAGGAGAAACTGAGTTTTTCGTGTAACCGTCGCTGTGCATCGGAGTAATTTGTAAAAGTTTGAAAGTTTTATTTGGTTAATTGGAAAAATTACTAGGGAAGAGTCGTTCTGTATGACTGGTTTACAACCCGTTAGCATAAAAATGTGTCTAATGAATAAAATTTTTTAATTTTTGATTAACATTTAATTTTATTGTAGCAAACCCTATGGTTATATATTTTTATTTGAGTTTTTAGTGTGGTGTACAATTTATTATTAATTTATTAAATTTTAATTTATTGAAAATATAAAATATAAAATAATTATTGAAAAACATTATCTAACAATCGATTTTCTAATATAACGATGGTTAATATGACTGTATCATAAACAGTCGAATAAGCTAACTATTCCAAATATGCACCCGCACTCCAACTAAAAACCAATAATAACGGAGGAGGAGTGCCAGACTATACTTTTGGTATAGTCTGGAAAACACTCCTTGTGACAATCTTACAGTCTGTGTGGACCCCACTGTTGATCCAATGGTTACACAGAGGAGAGGAGAGTTTTACAGACTATCACGTAAAAATAAATAAATAAATAAATAAAACAAAACAAAACTAAACTAAACTAAACTAAACTGTAAGAGTTGAGCTCTCTAAAAAGGTAGTTTAGCTATGGTGGAAGAAGAAGAAAAATACACAGAATATAATAATAATAATAATAATAAGTGGTCCCCACAAGAGCTTGTTGTAAATGTGCCTCCAGTAAAAAATTACCATTTTTACCACCACTTTAGAGCCTTTTCCTCTAACCCTAACAACTTCTTACAAGGAATTAAATGGTACAATACTGTTTTTTTTAATTTTTTTTTTTTTGAAATTTTATATTTACATCTTGTTATTAGTTTCAGTAACTGGGTAGGTTTTTTTTCTTTTCTTTTTTGTATTCTTTTGTAACTGGGTAGGAATTAAATGGTACAATACTATTATTTCATCTTTCTTTCTTTTTTTTTATGTTTTTGAAAGTATTGTGTTTACATCTTGTTATTAGTTTCAGTAACTGGGTAGGTTTTTTATTTTTTTATTTTTTCATACTTCGTAAGTACATTACTATTATTGTTTTATATATATTTATAAAAATACTATCTTTATATGCATGTTTGGCAACAGCTTTTTTTTCTTAGGTTTTTGATTAAAAAAATTCATGGGTGTTTGGTATGTCAGCTTTTTTAGCTTTTTAAAAGCTTGGTTTGGGGTCAAAAAGCTATAAAGAAGCTTAAAAGCAGAGAAGCTAGGAATTTGCGGTTTTTCTTAGCTTTTTTACGTTTAATTCTCCAAAATTGTGAAATAGCAGAATTAAATGGTTAATCTTTCTATATTTTTATATATTTATAAAGGCATTATCTTTATTTGCAAATTTGACGACAATTTTTTTTCCTTGGCTTTTTGATTAAAAAAATCCATGGTGTTTGGTTTGTCAGTTTTTTTAGCTTTTAAAAAGGCTAGATTCGGGATGAAAAGCTCAAAAGCTAAAAAAAGCTTAAAAGCACGGAAGTAGGAATTTGCGGGTTTTTTAGCTTTTTCATGTTAAAATTTTCCAAAAATAAAACTTCCTAGTAGACTTTGTTTATGTATTTACAATTGACTTCTAAGTTAAAATAGGTGACCAATGTCTTATCGTTAAAAGTAAGTTATAAGTCACTAATAAGTAAAAAAGTTACGGTGGTGCAATACACTACACTGCAACTTTTTTTAAGCAAGCTTGTTTCTCATTGTTTATTTAAAAGCAGTTTTTTTTCCTAAAAAATATTTTTCATGATTTCAATAACTGAGTACATTTTGTATTTGTGTTTTCTTTTGTAGGTCTCCTGATGGGTCATGTTTTGTTACCAGTACTAATGACAACACATTACCTATATTCTCATTGTATGTATCTATATTCTATCTATGTCCATTCTGTTTTGGCCTAGTTTTTCGCTTTTTTTCTTCCTTTTGATAAAAATAAAACCATTCCCTGTGTGATTTGGTTACTTAAGTGCTTGTTTTAGTTAAGGAACTAGGAGATGTTTTATTTTTTTATTATTATTAGTATTAATTTGGGGGTTGGGGGTGCTGAAGCCTAAAATCTGTGATTTTGCTATAAAAATATCTACTTGGTAAGTCCCTTTTTATTTTCCCTATTCTGGGTATATTCATTACTACGGGATCGTATAATTGCAACTTCTGAGCAAATTAGGTGGAATTTTTATTTTGAAAAGTAATACAGCTTAAAGATTCTAGCTCTTTTATGACCCAGCGACCAGCACTAACGACAACACATTGAGGTTGTTGTACTCATATACAGTAAACTTGGGGCAACTTATCAAAACCATTACTATATCAATATCTAATAAAACAAAAGTGTGTAGTTTTGCCGTTCTGGTTCTAAATTTGCTCCTACATTGTTAGCTATCAAAATGTAAAAAAAAATGGCTTTAAAATCCTGTCATCATGTTAGATTGCCGAGCTATTACACTTGTTGTTATCAGGAGGAGTTGTACTGGGTTGGCTTTACAGAAATTGAGGATAAACGATTGTTTTTGTTTTGGTCATAGTCTTATAGTACACGAGTCTTAGAATTCTAGCAGGCTAGGTCAAGCTTCTGCTTTGATCTTGGATTTCCAAAAAAAAATCCTCTAACCCTGCTCATATCTTATAAAATTTGTTTATGTTGTTTTTAGACCAACTGATGGATGTGGCTACAATGGAAGTGCTGATGATACAGGTAGGTACCTTCGTCTATTGAGCGTAAGTTAGTTAATCTTGTTTTCCCTTTGACTGCTCTATCTAGTTTTTTTGGCTCTCGTTGTGAACCTTGGTTGCCCGGCTTTGGCCTCTTTCTTTCAATTTTGATTAGAAAAGAAACTTTGACAGTCTGACAGTTCCTACTTGTCTAGTTATACTAATGTCTTTTAATAAATTTAAGTTATTGCCAAGTGACATTTTTGTTTCAAGATTTGCAGTGGTGCCGAATTGCCTGTAGTTTAGCTCATTCCTTTTTCTTTCAATATTTTAATCATACTTTTTCGTCACTGGTGTTCACTGCCTGAAGTTCAGCTGATTCCTTTTTGTTAATTTTATTTTCCTAAAATGATGGTTAGGAGATGATTCTTATAGTCCAAGTATAGTTTTAAATGAGGGAGAGGCTATATACGACTACTGCTGGTACCCTTACATGTCTGCTTCAGGTTCGTCCCTTACCGTTGTTATTCAAAGTGTTAGTTTCAACTTAAAGTGAGACTGAATTGCAGTTTGGTTAAACCGGCACTGTTTATATTGCAGATCCAGTTACCTGTGTTTTTGCAAGTACTACACGTGACCATCCAATTCATCTTTGGGATTCTTCTTCAGGCGAGGTTTTGTGCTATTTTGTGTTCTCTACTCATCTTTTACAAGGAAAATGCTATTTGTTTAATGATGGCTTTATTATTCACGTGATGTTTGGAATTTCGATGCTAACGGCCATCTTTTGACTTTTTAATTCATCTTTGGGGTATGGGAAACTACTGAGATTAGTTCTATTTATTCATCTTTTTTTTCCTCTCGAAACTGCAGCTTCGTTGCACCTACCGGGCATACGATGCCATGGATGAAATAGCAGCTGCATTTTGTATTGGCTTTAACCCTGGCGGGACAAAGTAAGTGCCATTTTTGTTTTTCCGAGGAATCGATTTTCCCGGTTGTTTAATTGGCTCTGCCTCTGACTGCTTCCCTTCAGAGTTCACACATCTGTTTTACTATTTTCACTCATTGTAAATTTGTCTAATAGGATATATGCCGGATACAATAAGGCTATTCGTGTATTTGATATCCATCGTCCTGGTAGAGAGTTTAAACAACATTCAACTGTTCAAGGGAAAAAGGAGGGGCAAGCAGGTATCTTCTTTTATGTAAATACAGTGATTTCATATACTAATTTTAATAACACATGACACATGTTATATAATTACTTAATGATCAGTAAAGGAAAAAACTGCAGCAATTTTAAAAGATCAAAGATTACAGTTTCTTGTGCTGTTGAAATTTCCTAGGAATTTTCTTGGACAGCTTTCTACTCTCTTTTTTTAAGTCAGATGATATGCTTTCTTACATATTCTATCAAGTGTAATGCAAATTTATCTATGTAATCTTAAGTTTTTTTCTTCTGCAGGTATGATATCAGCAATTGCTTTCTCTCCTGGACACACCGGGATGCTTGCTACCGGGTCGTACAATAAAACTACTGCAATATATCAGGAAGACAATTTGGAACAATTGTATGTGTTACATGGCCAAGAAGGTGGAGTTACACATGTAAGTTGCAAATTATATAATCATATCTTCTGCAAAAGAAAAAAAGGAATAAAGCAATTCTTTCTTGTTTGTGACCTTTTGACTTTTGACAGATACAATTCTCAAAAGATGGTAACTATCTATATACCGGGGGAAGAAAGGTAAAATTTGGTAATTACGTAATTTGCATTGGCATACATTTAAATTAGTAATCAAATGTTATTCTCGTGTTTTAGTGTTTGACAAATTACTGGTATTTATATTGGTAATAGGATCCATACATACTTTGCTGGGATATAAGAAAAGCCGTTGACATAGTCTACAAGTAAGTACTCCTTATATTGTTTCAATCCAAGTTCCATGTATGCAGTAACAGAGCCAGCAAATTTATTATAGTGTTGCTAAATGTAATGTGTTTTTACTGGGCTGCAAAACACAATATTTTTTATCTATTTAAAATTTTCCTATATAAAACCTGGCAATTTTAAAATTTTGGGGTTGCGCCGGCAAGCGCGGGCCCCTACATAGCTCAGCTCATGCCTGTATGTGCAGTCGCAAGTTTTGAAAATGAAAATGTAGTAATTTACATTTAAGGCAAGGAAACTTGAGTTTTATTTACACTGGTTATTACCTCCACTTTTCACTCGTTCTTTGTGTTGTTAGGGTGTATAGATCATCAGAAAATACGAATCAGCGGATATTGTTCGACATAGATCCCACAGGCCAGTATCTCGGTACTGGTGGACAGGTATTATTGTAGCAGTTATCTTTCCCCCTTAGTCCCTTACCAGATTTCATGTTTCTATTTTTATTTCGAATACTTTAATGCTCGGATAATATTTTATTTCAGGACGGTATGGTCCATCTATATAATCTTCAAACAGGACAGTGGGTATCAAGCTTCCAAGCTGCTCTTGGTAACAACCTGAGATCTTCATTTTCTTTTTTCATTTAAAAGAACGGATATATCTTCAAAACATTAATATCCAAATTTTGTACAGACACTGTTAATGGCTTCTCCTTTCATCCATATTTGCCAATGGCCGCATCGTCATCTGGGCATCGAAGATATGTAGATGTTGATGATTCTCCAAAAGAATTGAACTTAAGTGGTAACCCTCTGTACTTTCTATAAACTATAACTATACTGGAATTTCGATTACTGTTGGTTATGGGTTTTACTTGATATTCTTTTAAGTTTGCAAGTGTTGGCCATTGTTCCTTATGTGTCTCTTTTACCTTGAAAACAATTGACGCTTAATTTGCATGTATGATCAACTTATTCTTTCTTGTTTGTTGTGTGTAGCGGATGAAAACTGTGCATCTGTTTGGAGTTTCTCTGTGGCATCAACAATGGATCAAGTTACAGACCACATTGATTCTGCAGATTTAGACAGTTGACAAGAAGATTGAGATCCTCTATAACTATAAGGGAGATTATCGCTTGTCATGGTAGCAAACTAGCAACTCAAACATTGTTTACTTAACCGGCCCAACATGTCAATCAGCAGAATTAAATTATTATTCTCAGTTTGAAATAGGTCTGAGCTGATATTTATTTTACAATAGACAGTATGTAAATGTATTACAGTGAGTAATTTCCTCTGTTTCATCTTATTAATCTAAATTTCAAGAGAGGGTTGTTCTATACGTATCTACTTGAACACCAAGAACCAACATAAAGAAAGAACCATTCAAATACCTGGTCTGGCTTAAAAGAATATTTATGAAAAGTTGAATAGGTAATAATACTTGATGTAACATGCTGGTAAAAGTTAAAATTTTCAGTTACAATTACTTACCCTGCAGAAATAAAGACTTAATCACGATACATAGGCAAAAGTAGCTTGGCACCATAAACTACTGTTCTGGATATGAGAAAAACGATAACATACAACCATAAGCATATCAAAACACAAAGAAACTTGCTTTCAAAGAGATCATCCTCCCAGATTCTTATTATGCATGACTGAACCGGGAGTTGATGAAGAACGAACATGGAAGGATATGATAACACTTGTGATTATATACTTTTCTGTGCACACAAGCTATCTACTTACTTATTTTGCCTTTTGCTTCACAAATCCAGTTTTCCAGAATCAATAATTTTACCGTTTCTAAACTTCATCTTCCCCACCATCTTTTCCTACTCTTTTTTGTTTCCAAGTGGCCAAGATTCTGTAGCATTGTCTTTGCCTCTTGTAGCTGAACTTTATAGTCTTTTTTCCAGACTTCAAATCTAACCTTCAAATTTTGAAATTCTCCGTCAACTTTCTTTCTTGTATCATCATCAAATGAGCTTCTACTTGGATCAATGTGTAAATTTGCATCATCTACTCTGTTGTTTCTTAGTTGAGTTCCAATATCATTACGTGCATATAGAAAATCGTTCATAGTTCTCCCACAAGTAGAGTGCACTTTGTTAGGTACTATTTCACCAATATTTGAACAGGTATGTAACGGAATAGGAATAAAATTTCCAAGTCGATCTCTAGTGCGTTCGGTAGCAAGACTATTCTGTGCTGCTAAAAGACTCATCTGGTCACAGGTAAAAGAAAAGGAAAAAAGGCATAAGTGAATGAGTACCAAATGGACCATAAAAACTGTTTCTAGTATGCAGCTAAAGTTTCACTTATAATGATCACATGTGCACAAAAAAAATTGTGATTACTACCAAACGGATAAAATGGGACTGAGTGAAAGAGTTAATTACAGTTTCGTACGCTAATGTATCACCTTATTCCGATCTTGCGCACCAAGCTACAAAGTTAGCGATTAATGCAATATGATATTTCTTGGGGATTAGAATAATTGGTGTATTAAATAAGATAATACAGGTTGGGTGTACTAATCAATTGAGAAAATCAAATATTTTGTCCAGTTTCTATCATCTTTTCTCCCTTTTGGAACACTGATTCTTATTTCCCACCATTTTACCAGTGTACACAAACGAAAAGAAATGTTAGGTTAGGGTCCTAATTACTAACTTTTTTTAGGTTGGTATACGAAATGGTAATTTGATAGTAAAATGGTGTACAATATTGTAAGTAATCCTAACACAATTCTCAATGTAACCAACATTGCAACAGACTTATTTGTTACTCCTATTTAACTGTGAAAATAATGTGCATAGGATAAGCAAGTGCAAGTTCAGAAACTTACTTGCAAAGTAGCCAACTGATCTTGCCACTTATTTTCCATGGCCTTCATCTTCTTCTCATATTGTAACCACTTCTCGTTATGTTGGTGAAGTTGTCGTTTTATAGCATCATTTTCCGCTTCCTTGTTTCCTAATTCCTTTTCCACTATAGTGAGCCGTGATTGAAGCTCAGTAAGAGCTGAGGGGGAAATTTGAATGTGTTCCTGTCAAAAAAACAAAATTACAGCAGAAATATTAAGTAAACCATCTATTTTATGGAAACCCTTTCATGATTTACTTGAACTGTATCATGAACGCAATCACAAGGACAATATTAAACTCGCCACTGTTCTCTTTTTCTTCCTCTGTAAGAATTATTGAAAAGCACACGCTCACGTATTTATCTCCATAACATACGACAAAGCAAGAGAAAATCCTACTTCACGCAAAACCACAAACAGATATCAAGATACATACCGTAGTTTCTGGATTTCTCCATTCTGGCTTTCTGATATCTTCCTTATCATTTCCAGGCAACCCCAACTTCTGTTTGTGATTATATCCTCTTCGTGTCAACCAACCACGGATAGCTATAAAGCGTTAAAAATTAGAAATTTAATATATGGGATATGGAACCAAAAAGTTTTGTAGAAAATATTAAAATGATTTACCAGATTGCAAAGCTATAACAGCTCTTTGTTTCTTCTGCATTATTTTCCACTCAACAAGCTGTTTGGTATGTCGCTGTATCACAATAACTGCTTCAAGCCTTTTACTCAAAAGCTGAAAATTCTTTCTTGCTCTTTCACCACGAACAACTGCAACGTAGTTTAAATTCAGTGGAAGTGATAAAAGAATAGCGTCTCTTTGTATGGGATATTGTAACACATTTAACCCCAAACCAAGGTGAAAAGATTAATGAAAGAAAAATTCAAAATCAACATAACTGAATGGATATCAAAAGCAGTCATCTGTAAGAGGATTGTAAAGATAAGAGAGTATTTGCATTACATGATTGAAGTGTAATTGTTCCTCTTTTCAGCTCAAGATAGTAGCAACGGACTTGGTGACCACGAAATGACTTCTGAATCTCAAGTATTTTTTCTACTGGCTTTTCTCTTGTATTATCCTTCAAACCCAATGAATCAACCTACAATCCAGAAAGAAAATAACTTCAGATCCAAGGAACACAAAATGGAATTATGATGAGAAACTAGTATTCTGTTGTATTTTCACTCATCCGCAGCTCCGTTAAGTTTCAAGTATATACTAAAAACTGAACATTTGACTTATATCATCATTTGATTATAACTTAGAGTAATGATATAAGTAGCAAATAAACAATTCACACTCGCTCGTGCAAAGACTAAATACATTTAGTCTCTACTTATGTCATTCTTTGCAACAAATCATAAAATGAAAATTGCAAGAGCTCATAAACCTTCTATAAAATGATCATTGCTGGAGATCTGAGACAATTAAGAAAACCTACGACTCCTCACGATTCCGTTAAAGGGTATAACCCAAAGCTGACATCCGCTCCAATATCATGTTAAGAAGAACCCACAGACCTTGAAATTAACTCTCTATACCTCAAATCTCGATTATAACATGGAATTTAATTTCGCATAAACCATATGAATCTATGATAGTCCATTAAATAATAACTTGATCAATTAACAAACTTTAACAGAAATCAGAGATCAAAGTTCATTATAATTTCGACAAAAAACACTTCCTTATTTTCGACTTCAAGTCTTGGTTATAACATGCAATTAAATTCCTTAGAAACCCATATGATAGTGCATTAAGGAACAACTTGGGCAATTAACAAACTTTAACAGAAATCAGAGATCAAATTACCTTCTTCGTTACAATTTCGCCACAAAACCTTTCCTTGTTTCCGTCGTCGTTTTCTTTGGGACATTCAATCAAACAACTCGTGTGCAATTTAAATGGTAACCTTCTCTTCCCAGTCGGCAACCTCGCCCTAGAAACAGGCCTAATCGGCAAAGCAGGTGGCACATCAACCGGTTGCTCGTCTTTTAGCTTAAGAGCATCTAGCATAAGCTCTAATGAGCTTCGATTACTTATCGAACACGTCATCGTTTCACTCAAAAATCACACTAAATGACCTCTACCCACAAATAAAAATCACTTAAAACAATCAAAAGACTCAAATTTTTAGCTTCATTTAGAAAAACCCTATTATGAACATTTTCAAACTTATTACCATTTCACAGTAAAATCACACTATATGACCTCTACCCACAAACAAAAATCGCTTAAAACAATTAAAAATTCCATCTTTAGGACTATCTAGAAAAAAAACCCAATTGAGAATTGAGTTTAACAAATCAACAATTTAGTGTAAAATCACACATAATTGACTAAAACCATCAAAAATTCCATCTTTAGAGTGATTTACAAAAACACAAGTAAAAAAAAAATGTTGAACAAAATAAAATCACACTAAAGAAACTAAACCCACAAAAGATAAATAACTAAAACCAACAAAGAACCAAGCTTTACAGCAATTAAAGAAAACCCATATAAGATATTTGCATATAGAATGATGGGTTTTATTTAAATGACTAAATAAACTATTTTTATTATACTTTTATTTTAAAGCTGTAAAAAAAAAAGGGAATAACTTGAGGTTTGAGAAAGAGAAACCTTGCATTGGAATTCACGTTTTTAAATAAAATAAAATAAATAGAAACTGAGAAGTTAAATAAATCTGGGGAAAAGCTGTGGATCTGCTTTTGCTTTAATTGGAATTCAAATATCGAAATTGGCCCCAATTTTTTTTTTAATCATTTTATTTTTGTTAAACCAACCGTTACTAACTAGGTCTTATTTCACTCATTTCCTTTTTCCCCACATAATATATAAATATTTAATTTATTGTATTAACTGTCCCCATAGTTTTCAGGTTATAGTAGTTATACCGAGACCGGGTTCGGTTCGGTTTATTTCGGTTTTTATTAAAATCGAAACCGAGTAAATTTTTTTGTTTTAGTCTTTTTATTTTTTAGACCGAACCGATCCGGGTTTTTTCGGTCCAGTTTCGGGGTTTTTTAGGGGATTTTGGTTTTATTTTTTCGGTTTTTTTCAATTTTTTCGCTTTTTTATTGTAATTAGGTATTATTTCACTCCTTCCTCCTCCTCCTCCTCCTCCTCCTCCCTCCCCCCCCCGCGATAATATAGAAAATTTAATTTATTATATTAATTGTCCCCATAGTTTTCTGGTTATGGTAGTTTAGTTATAGCTAGATTTGGTCCGGTTTTTTACAAAACCGAAACCGAACATATTTTTCGGTTCAATTTTTTCCGGTTTCGGTCTTTTTATCTTTTGAACCGAACCAGACCGGGTTTTTTCGTTCCAGTTTCGGGTTTTTATGGAGGGGTTTCGGTTTTATTTTTTCGATTTTTTCGATTTTTCGGTTTTTTTTGTTCAGTTTTATTATAACTAGGTCTTATTTCACTCATTCCTTTTCCCCCAGATAACATAGAAAATTTAATTTGTATTAATTGTCCCCATAGTTTTCAGGTTATGGTAGTTATACCCAAGCGCGCGTTCAGTTCGGTTCGGTTTTTATCAAAACTGAAACCGATCAGATTTTTCGGTTCGGTTTTTTTTTTTTTTTCGGTCTTTTTTTTTTTTGAACCGAACCGGACCGGGTTTTTTCGGTCCGGTTTTGGATTTTTTGGGGGGTTTTTCAATTTTTCCGATTTTTCGGTTTTTTTCGATTCGGTTTTATTGTAAGTAGGTCTTATTTCACTCGTTCCTTTTTCCCTGGATAATATAGAAAATTTAATTTACTATATTAATTGTCCCTATAGTTTTCAGGTTATGGTAGTTCTAGCTAGGGCTGAGTTCGGTCCGTTTCGGTTTGGTTTTTAGCAAAATTGAAACCGAACAGATTTTTCGGTTCTATTTTTTCCTGTTTCGGAGTTTTTCGGTTTTGTTTTTTGTTTTTCGGGCTTTTTCGAAAAAAATTCAGGCTTTTTCGGGGTTTTTTCCGTTTTTTCGGTTCGGTTTTATTGTAAACCGAAACCGACCCGAAAAAGTTTCGGTTTTCCGGTTTCGGTCTTTATCGGTTCGGTTGGGTTTTTCCGGGTTTTCGTCCAGCTCTAGTTCTAACGGTCGAGTAGTCTGTTTCTCGATATTAAGAAAATGTAATATTGATAAAGTACGAGCTTGTTTTATAGCAACAGTAATTAATCGTTGTTGTTTTTTTTTATTAAATTTTAAGTGATCGTCATGTTTTGAAAGTGTGGGAAAGTCTCAATTCTGATTTCGTTTAAATATCACTTATAAATGATGTTTTTTTAATAGTAAACCATTATACTAATGGTCCTCGATGGACTAGTCCTTTTTCAAATTGCTTATCATTAAGAAAATGCAATCAAGATATAATATTAGCTTTTTTATAGCAATAGTATTAATTCATGTTGTTTCCTACCAATAAGCCATTTTGTTTTGTTATATTCAGTCACATAATTTTTATTAAATTTTAAGTGCTCAGTGAAATAGTTTGTTAAAATCATTCAAATATGAAAATCGCCAAGTTATGATTTCATTTGGAGGTAATTTTCTCTTACATGGCACTTATGATATATTATTTACTCTTACAATTATAATGAAAGGTGATTAAACATGTTAATTCTTCGGTTATAATAAGAGTCGTGAATACACTAAATTACACTGTATTTTCTCCATATTTTGCCAATTGACATAGAACACATTGTTCAGCATTGTCACGTTATTTTTTCCCCTATAAATTGTTTCATTTTCTTTAAGAGGCAGGATTATATGTCAATTTTTCACTGTATTTGTGATCTATATTGAAACTTTTGCTAAGATTGTGTTAAAATTTAATATCTTTAAGTGCCTAAATTGAGAATATGAGGACCAAATATAATGTTTGTCCAAAATATTCAGGACACGGCACAAGTCACTAAGTCACCCTTAGAGCATACACGTTATACTTGATAAATTTGTCTAGTTAACTAATGCTAAATAAGCAAAAAAAAACACACACACACTAACTAACATTCATACGGCTAACTTTAACTTACAATTTTTTTTATGTACATTGTACTAACTATTTTTTGCTAGCAAAAATATATTTTATTAATATATTGGTATTATCTAATGTGATAGGTGACACATATGATTATTAAATAATTTAAAATAGAATAAAATGATAAAATGATTGTCACCTCACCCGTTAAGGTGTTTGCTAACTTTAGCACAAAAGTTAACAATTGGTTATTAACATACCATTTAATGAGTGTGTTATCAAGTCTAACGTGATCTCGTAATTTAAAAGCACCGATCAGTAATGTTATAGAACCAGACTGACTCAACCAGACTGATTACCAAACAGTCCTTTATGTAATTTTTAGAATTATTTTAACACCCAACCAAAACAAAAATAAAATCTCAAATATAATATTTATGAAACCCTAGTTGAGACTACCCTAAACTTAAATATTAATTAAAAATATTTAAAATTTTAATATATTTTATTTGACGATTCAACAAAATAAAAACTCAAATATAATATTATAGAACCCGAGACTATCTAAACTTAAATATTAATTAAAAATATTAAATATATGGCCGAATAGCAGACTATTAAATTTCGGGGTGAAACTAAAATTCTAAATTTACAGTAAAGACTAATGTGTTAAGAGTCTGATAGAGTCTATCTGACTCATTAACATTATTCAGCACCAATATATGCTCTAGATTCATTAAAATTGGAATGAAAAAACTACTCCTACTGTCTTATAGGGTATAGTACTATTTCATTCCATTTGGCAAGGTTATGATTAAAATAATATAAAAGAGAAAAAGATGCAGTATTCCATTATGTGTGTAATTATTATATAAAATTAATTTCAAGAAAAGTGTGGGAGTAATCATGTTTCATGATGGAATAATTCATAGTACTAAGTATTAAACTTAGATAGAAATCATTATACTAACGTTACACTAATGATTTACCTTTACTTGACCATAAATAAAGGTGTATGAAATGTGCTTCCATATATAACTACTATTAATCATGTCTCACACGTTACGTGTGTAACGCGTAATGTAATTAAAATATAAAAAATAAGTGTAGTTATGATACAAATACATGGATAATGAAAAAAAAAATAGTATAAGACTTAAAATAATGTTTGGTTGTTAAAGAGGGACACATATTGTTATTAATTGCTATTTTTTATTTTTATTTTTTTATGTGAGCATGGTATTATTGTAATTAATAAAAAAGTATAGGGGTATCTTTAGAAGAAAAAAAATGGCTAAATTTGACAGGCTTATTTGACTTGAGTTGACTTATTATAATAGAATGATTAACATCAGTAACAAGTTAAAAATTTTAAGCTTTGTTTTGCTAATTCCAAACAAATATCTTACTTTGTTTAAAAAAAAATAAAAAAATGCTCATTTTAACTAATTTTACGAGGTACATGATTAACTGGATAATTAGCAAGTCGCGCCTAAGGCCGAAATGTGTTCGCGCCTAGATTTGGAATATAAGAATAGACCCAAAAGATCAAATAATCCTAACATGTGGCCTGCCCCACTAGGACATGCAAGAAGGGACGAAACTCGCTCGCCCTGCCCACCATCAAACGGACACGTAACGGCATAATTATTGCGTATATATACTCTCACGGGGCTTCGGCCTTTGCAAAATCCTGAATATGTTTATTGTTCCTGTATTGTCGAGCCTAATTTTTTACGGGTTGTGCTTGAAGAATGGGAAAATATCCATTCAGACGGAACAAATTCAATTGGACCGCTGGATTAAACAAATTCAATTGGACCGCTGGATTAACACATCGGCTTATAGGGCTCGTTGATTCGAAGAGCAAGAATCAAATATCAAACTACACAAAACATAACAACAAACTTGCATGGAGCACAAGTGATCACTCTCAACCGGGTTATTTCAAGTTAATACGCTCTCCGAATGGTAGCCTGAACAACAAACTACACAGACTTGCATGATCATATTTTTGCTACAATGTATCACCTCGACCTCGCATCAAATTTCTTCAACTCAATTTTCGATACACATATTTGGTATTGGAATTTGTATTTGAGTGAACTTTTCCATGACTATATAACCTGTAACATCTAAAATTAAAGGATTTTTATAGGTTTAGTACACCAAACTATCTGCTTTTAACGATTTCGATACCCACCTTTCAAATTTTCCAATTTAGGTACCATACTATAATAAATTTCTAATTTAGGTACCACCGTCTAAATAAATCACGGAATCATGTCACGTGACATTTGACAAACATTAATTTGAAAGGCTAATTTGATAATTTTGCACAAAAATATGTCATATTAGAAAAAATATGATTCCGTGATTTATTAGACGGTGGTACCTAAATTGGAAAGTTATTATAGTGTAGTATCCAAATTGAAAAATTTGAAAGGTGGGTGGGTATCCAAATCGTTAACAGCACTACGTGACATTTGACAAACATTAATTTGAGAGGCTAATTTGATAATTTTGCATAAAAATATGTCATCTTAGAAAAAATATGATTCCGTGATTTATTAGACGGTGGTACCTAAATTGGAAAGTTATTATAGTGTAGTACCCAAATTGAAAAATTTGAAAGGTGGGTATCCAAATCGTTAACAGCACTATAGTTTGGTGTAGTAAATGTATTTTTTTCCTAAAATTAAACTACTTACATTCACAAGGTTGCATCGGGTTAGACAGATCAAACAATTCGGATCCAACGAGTCGAAAGGTCTAACAGTCTAGTTTGCTTCGATTTTCAATGAATATATAATGAAACCCGACTAAACCAATAAGAACTGGTTTTAATTTTCTCAACCATATAGCCCATACCATTTTTTGCTATAAATCATATCAATCCATATTCAAGATCTTATGGTTTTTTCTAATGACCTACAATCGTACCATAAACTAATGCTTAATTATTGAAAATTAACGAAAAGTAATATGACCAAATTGAACTTTTCATCAAAACTTGAAAAGGAAAAAAATTCACTTTGCCCCCCATATTATACTATTTCTCACAATTTAGTCTCACGTTATTAAGTGTTGGATAAAATAATTAAGTGGTAGTGACAAAATGACAAAAAAATGCCCCTTCATAACAAAAAAGAATGATGGTGATATCACTGCCACATCATAATTTCATTTAGCACTTATAGCATCTACGTTTATTAATGGAATTTTATTTATGTATTAAAGTTTATTTTATCATGGAAAACCCCTTTACTAATATATCTAATTATCTACTTCTTTTGGAGTGATTCTATTAATAATTTTGAAAAATATATTAAAAATACTTTTGAAAACAAACTAAAAAGTAAAACCTTGTATTTTTGCAGTTATTTAAAGAAAAACAATTTATTCTTTACTAATAAACATTAGATAAACGATGCCAATTAACTTCACCGAAATGGAAAGTGTTGAAAGCTAGCGCGTTTTCATCCGGTGGGGTATAATAAATAATAATCGATGAAATTCTTAGTATGAAAAAATACATGAACGTAGTAATTTAATTCACATAAATAAATTGTCATCTTAAATGATAAAACACTAAATGAAAACATAACATGATTAGCCACTTTTGCAATGGATAACACTTAAATTAATGCATAAAGTCGCATCACTCGTTAAAATGGTTGCTAATATTAACGAGGTTTTTAGAGTATATCACCAAATTAATGACAAATTAATGACTTAGTGGGTCTATTAACATCTCCAATATGTACTAAAAACAATGTTCTAACATGCCAATGCGAGTTTTAGACGTCTCTTGCATAGTTTCGCTTAGTCACATAATCAGGGGCGAAGCCATGATGTGTAAATAGGGGGTGTCAAAATATATGTACAAGTAACATATTTTTATGGGGGTGCCAAATCTACACCTAAAAAGAAATTGTACTAAAAAAAAATTGCGTCACATAATCTCTTAATCTCACATAATCAACCAAACGTCCAGGATCCGCCTAATTTCTAGCGAGACTTGTCTTTTTTAAAAGGCTATTCAATACGAAAATCAATGCAAGTACGAAAGATAAAAAAACATTAAGAAAAAAAATCCAAAAGTAAGACAACCAAATGGACAATTGTTATTAAAACTATTGTTTACCCATTTTTGCATTTATCCAAAATATTAAAATAATAAACAGTCGAAGTTACTCGTATTAGTCACATAATCACAAAATCGCTTAATCTCACATAATCCACCAAACGTCAAGGATCCGCCTAATTTATAGCGAGACTTGTCTTTTTTAAAAGGCTATTCAACACGAAAATCAATGCAAGTACGAAGGATAAAAAAAAACATTAAGGAAAAAAAATCTAAAAGTAAGACAACCAAATGGACAATTGTTATTAAAACTATTGTTGACCCACTGTTGCATTTATCCATAACATTAAAATAATAAACACTCCAACTTACTCGTCTTAGTCACATAATCCACCAAACGTTCAAAATCCGCCTAATTTCTAGCGAGACTTGACTTTAAGAACACTATTCAACACAAAAATCTGTTGGCCCACGTGCTAACCTTAGAGGGGGGGGGGGGGGGGGGGGTGAATAAGGTTTCTAGGCGATTTCGCCTAATTAAAAATTCTAAGCAACTAACACCCCAACTTACGCAATTCTAAGCTTAAGCGTTAATAAACGTTAATTAATTCAAACGCAAGCAAGCAAGAATAAATAATTGCGGAAAATAAAAGTTTAAGGGAAGAAGATGACACCGTGATTTATAGAGGTTCGGCAAAACGCGCCTACGTCCTCTCCTCGGTACTACCGAGTATTTTACTAAAAATTCTTCTTACGGATATTACAATCCTTTTGAGCTAATCAACCGATTAAGCTCCCCCTCACTTTATGAGTGTCCCGAAATGAAAAGACCTAGAGCTTTTAAGCAACTCGCTTACAAAGCCTCTACCCGATCACTCGCTCACAAAAATGAGTTTATAAAACACTCGATACAATTTTGTTACAAAAATGTAACTACACTCACTATTCTATTTGCTTCTAAATAAGCTAATTGGTGAGTCTTGGTTGTTGATCGAGCTTGAGTCGCTTTCTTCTTTGATTTCCTCTTTTTCGAATATTTTCACCAAAATGGTGATAAATTGGGTTTTTATTGAAAGAGGTATTTGGATGATGTATTTGTGTTATATTTTGTGACTTTGGAGAGATGATTGGGCTGGTTTAAATAACAGCAAAGTCTGTTTTTCTGGGTTATGACCGTTGAAAGGTTTTAACAGCTATTTTCCAGAATAAGCTGAAAAGCTGTTTTCGAAAACTGCAGAAAACGATCGGTCGTTTTCTACAGTCGATCGGTCGTTTTACAGAAAACGATCGGTCGTTTTCTGAAAACGATCGGTCGTTTTTATACTGGACTCACTGGAAGAAATTGGATCAAAAACGATCGGTCGTTTTTGTCCAGTCGATCGGTCGACTGTAATCCTGGTCCCGTAAATCTTCGAATGCTCATAACTCCTTCGTTTTAGCTCCGATTTTGGTTCCGCTTGAACCTGTGGATTCGTTTTTCCGAGCTCTATCTTTCTGGCGTTCTGCAATTTACAAATTCTCTTTTTGGAAAAATCAAGCATTATATCATCGAAATAGAGAAATCGTAAAATCATTAAAAACATAATCAAAGTTATAATCAAAATCAATTATTGAACCCCATGGTTCAACAATCTCCCCCATTTTGATTATGACAAACTAATGATGATTTTACAAGAAAAATATCTCCTTCATTTTAACAAAACGCATTACACCAAAATATATCATTTTTCTCCCCCTTTGGCATTATCAAAATGCAATCAAGAAAAAAAATATGGGGTTTTGTGAAGGGTTTTTAAAGAAAAACCAAAACATGAAAAGTGTAATTATGATGCATATACCCGACCCAACTAATCACATATATGTAGATATTATAGATTAGAGTATACCGCATATGTGATGTGGAGTCGAGTCCGCTCGCTAATGGCATTTGCATTGAGCGTTGCCGATTCCAAATAGGTGGTACCACTTGTTGGTATGCCTTCCACCTTTGTCGATTAATGGCACTTCATCCTTGATGGTGGAGTCGATCTTCTTGACTTCCACGGCTTTTGCCGGTGTTGCCAACCACTTGTTGATTTTCTCCTTTTGGATGGAGATACCTACAACACAAATTTTGTCCTTTGGTACCCAATTTCTTTTGGGTCCGACATTGTTAGTGGCTCGGGTCTTTACTACCCATTTCAAATCGCTTCTACTAACATGGAAACGATAAGGGCATCTAGAAGAAATATGCTCATTTCTACTACAATGCACACAATGCTTAGACTTTTTAGTATAACGATAGTTATACGTAGTTTTGGAAAGGTTTTTCGGAGCATCCGATTTGGTTTGAAAACCTATACCCTTCCTATCATTAAGAGATTTTTGAAAAATCTTGGAAGTACTCCTTTTAGGAAAAACAACCTCTTGTTTAGGTGGAATAGGAGTTGTAGAAATATTAGAGGCTTTAACGAAGCGGGGTTTGTTAGAAGTAGAACCAATGCAATCAAAACCTAAACCGCTCTTATCATTAACATCTTTTTGACAACTCAAAATGTTATCTAAAACGGTTTTACCTTTAGAAAACTTTGAAATTGTTAAATCGAGTTTTTCAATGGAAATGACAAGCTCATTGTTTTTAGTTTTCAAAGATTCATTCTCGGTTTCTAAAACCTTGACCTTGTCATTTAAGCTAAAAGCATGAGAACTCAAAACCTTGTTTTTGCTTTTAACTTTATCGAAAGCATCTTTTAACTCTTCAAAATTTTCTAATAGATCACAATCTAAAGAAGATGGTTTTGAAAGAGTTTTAGTAAGTCTAGAGACTTCATTTTTAAGAAAATTGATCTCGGTTTGTAAAGACTTATTATGAATGACGAGATCATTGTTTTTTTCTTTCAAGTCTTCCTTTTCGTCATCTATATCACTTAAAGAAAATGACGATGTTGGAATAGACTCATTTTCAATTTTATCTCTTTTTAAAGATCTTATTTCTTCATTGAGAGAAGAATTTATCTTTTTAAGAGATTTGACCTTCTCTACAAGCTTAGGAAATTTTTCGGAATAAATTCCACACATATGAATAAGTTCATCATGAGAGAATTCTTTTACCTCATCGTTGTCACTTTCGCTTGAGTGGTCACTTTCGCTTGAAGACGATTTGTTGGGCTCATTGGTGTCTTCCATGGCCATATAGCAACCAAGATGCGCGACTTCATCTTGGTCGGAGCTATCGCTAGAGCTTGAATCGAATATCTTCTTCTTGGCTTTGCTCTTGCGATTCTTGAGACAATCTCTCGCCATGTGTCCTTCCTTGCCACATGTATAGCAAACAAAATCGTTAGAATAAATTGAATTATTTGACGATTTACCTTTATGTTTGCGTTGGCCTTTAAGCTTTAGTATTTCCTTGACGATTCGAAAGATTTCCATTGAATTTTCGTCGTCCTCGGATAGCTTATTGCTTTCGTCACAAGTCGTTCCTTTGAAAGCTATCTCCCTCCTTTTTGAGATTGGCTTGTGACTATTGAGGGTGATCTCGTGGGTAATGAGTGAACCCGTCAATGCATCAAGAGAGTAGGTATTCATGTCGTGCGCCTCTTGAATTGCGGTGACCTTTGGTTCCCATTCCTTCGGCAAGCTCCGAATCACCTTTGAGACCATTTCCTTACAAGATAAATGCTTACCAAGAGATGTTAATCCGTTAGTAATAGTAGTAAATCTAGCAAGCATATCGGAAATAGTTTCACCCTCGCTCATTTTAAAAAGCTCGTAGTCATGAACTAAAATTTGGAGTTTGCACTCCTTAACTTGGTTAGTCCCTTCATGCATTACTACTAGCTTATCCCACATACCCTTAGCGGTTTTACAAGCGGAAATTTTGTTGTACTCGTTAGGAGAAACGGCACAAACAATAGCATACATCGCTTTGGCGTTTGTAGAGTAGGCTTCTAGTTGAGCGCTATCTAAGTCCTCTACGGGGATTTGGTTCTCGCTATTCTCGGATGTAGGTGCGGAATATCCTACTTTAATGGTCATCCAAAGCCTAACATTAGAACTTTGTAAAAACATGCTCATCCTATCCTTCCAATATGAAAAATTTATTCCATCAAAATATGGTGGTGTATTGGGTGATGAAGCCATGCCGGATGCGAAATTTAGTATGTTAGCCATCGGGATCTTAACTCTAGAATCGTTAGATTCCTATATGCAAGAGCCTCGGCTCTGATACCAATTGTTGGCCCGCGTGCTAACCTTAGAGGGGGGGGGGGGTGAATAAGGTTTCTAGGCGATTTCGCCTAATTAAAAATTCTAAGCAACTAACACCCCAACTTACGCAATTCTAAGCTTAAGCGTTAATAAACGTTAATTAATTCAAACGCAAGCAAGCAAGAATAAATAATTGCGGAAAATAAAAGTTTAAGGGAAGAAGATGACACCGTGATTTATAGAGGTTCGGCAAAACGCGCCTACGTCCTCTCCTCGGTACTACCGAGTATTTTACTAAAAATTCTTCTTACGGATATTACAATCCTTTTGAGCTAATCAACCGATTAAGCTCCCCCTCACTTTATGAGTGTCCCGAAATGAAAAGACCTAGAGCTTTTAAGCAACTCGCTTACAAAGCCTCTACCCGATCACTCGCTCACAAAAATGAGTTTATAAAACACTCGATACAATTTTGTTACAAAAATGTAACTACACTCACTATTCTATTTGCTTCTAAATAAGCTAATTGGTGAGTCTTGGTTGTTGATCGAGCTTGAGTCGCTTTCTTCTTTGATTTCCTCTTTTTCGAATATTTTCACCAAAATGGTGATAAATTGGGTTTTTATTGAAAGAGGTATTTGGATGATGTATTTGTGTTATATTTTGTGACTTTGGAGAGATGATTGGGCTGGTTTAAATAACAGCAAAGTCTGTTTTTCTGGGTTATGACCGTTGAAAGGTTTTAACAGCTATTTTCCAGAATAAGCTGAAAAGCTGTTTTCGAAAACTGCAGAAAACGATCGGTCGTTTTCTACAGTCGATCGGTCGTTTTACAGAAAACGATCGGTCGTTTTCTGAAAACGATCGGTCGTTTTTATACTGGACTCACTGGAAGAAATTGGATCAAAAACGATCGGTCGTTTTTGTCCAGTCGATCGGTCGACTGTAATCCTGGTCCCGTAAATCTTCGAATGCTCATAACTCCTTCGTTTTAGCTCCGATTTTGGTTCCGCTTGAACCTGTGGATTCGTTTTTCCGAGCTCTATCTTTCTGGCGTTCTGCAATTTACAAATTCTCTTTTTGGAAAAATCAAGCATTATATCATCGAAATAGAGAAATCGTAAAATCATTAAAAACATAATCAAAGTTATAATCAAAATCAATTATTGAACCCCATGGTTCAACAAAATCAATGCAAGTACGAAAGATAAAAAAAATTCGAAAAGCAAGACAATCAAATGGACAATTGTTATTAAAACTATTGATCTAACATTAAAATACTAAACACTTCAAGTTACTCGTCTTAGTCACATAATCCACCAAACGTTCAGGATCCACCTAATTTCTAGCGAGACTTGACTTTAAGAACGCTATTCATCACAAAAATCAATGCAAGTACAAAAGATAAAAAAAAAATTTCGAAAAATAAGACAATTAAATGTACAATTGTTATTAAAACTATTGACCTAACATTAAAATACTAAACACTCCAAGTTACGTCTTAGTAACATAATCCACCAAACGTTCATGATCCGCCTAATTTCTAGCTAGACTTACTTTAAGAACGCTATTCAACACAAAAATCAATGCAAGTACGAAAGATAAAAAAATTTCGAAAAGTAAGACAATCAAATGGACAGTTGCTATTCAAACTATTGATCCATTGTTGTATTTATCCATAACATTAAAATACTAAACACTCAAACTTACTCGTCTTAGTCACATAATCCATCAAACGTCCAGGATCCGCCTAATTTCTAACGAGACTTGACTTTAAGAACGCTATTCAACATAAAATTCAATGCAAGTACAAAAGATAAAAAAAAATTCAAAAAATAAGACAATCAAATGGACAATTTTATACAAAATATTAAAATAGTAAACACTCAAAAGTTACTAGTCTTAGGTAAGTACAAAAACATGTTCCATTTGTACTTACATGTTACACCTATACATACATATATTTATCTATATATAGTATATAATACTAATATAGTATATTATATTTTTTCTTAATATATAAAGTTTTTACTTAACTTTCACCTGAAACAAACAAAACAAAACATGGATCAAAACAATGAAACTCTTTTCATTTCTGACCAAGTCAAAGTCAACGATGAGTCAACGACGTTGACTCTCACCGTCACCGGAGAACTCAGCTGGGTCTGCGGCGGCGGACGGCGGAGACGGCTGAGGGTTGAGAAAGAGGTTCTCGGGTTCTCGGTCGACGGAGTTAAGATTACGATACGAGGAGTTGTAGAGAGGGAAGGAGGGTGGTGTTGTGGCGAGGAGGAGGGTACGGTGAGGAAGGGGTTTGTTTTCGAGGTGGGATCGAATGAGGCCGTTCGGAGTTGGTCGAGTAAGTTGCAGGATTGTCTCGACTCGCTTGGTAAATTTTATTTTTAAATTTTTTTGTAGTGTATTGTATATAGATTATGGTATTATTTCACTTTGTAATTGTTGACTTGCTTGGTAATTTTGTTAATCATTCGGTTCGATAATGATGGTCAAATTTGATTTTTAAGTACTGTTACTCCTTTTATACCATTATTTATAATTAGCATTGTAATTAACAAATAGTAACATTTATGGTTTATCCATAGTTCATGAGTCATAAGGAGGAAATGTGGGAGATCAACAATTTTAAATGCACTAACTAGTTTTCTCAAGCAATACGAAAAACCTAACTGGAATATTATTATACGACGGATGTCGTAAATCTTTTTTTTTACAGGAATGTTTTGACTTACTTGGTGATTGTTATTTTTTTTAAATTTTTTTATATGTAGTGTATAGAGTATAGACTATAGTATAATGTTTAATTGTTTAACTAGTTAGTACTGATGTTTTAAATGAAGTTAGAGGGGTCTATCGATCGAGGTTGATATTTTTAATCATTAGTATCTATATCATGTCTAATCCTTAATTGGGTACTACAGTCTATAGGAGTGTAGAGTTTTACTTGGTAATGTTTGAATTTTCATATCTATTGTAAATATCTTGTTTTACTAGGTAATGGTTGGATTATCATATCTATTGCCAAAATCTTCTTTGATCGGTATGGTTTTGATTAAGAACTGTGTAAGTGGAGACTTGGAGTAGTATTATCAAATTTGTGCCTTTTGGCTACGAAATTTTTGTTAACAAGTTGAGTTATTTGAGTCCGGGAATTTATAGATGATTCAGAGTAAGCCTTTAGCTTTTTCTTGACTTAAACCAATCTCAAATTTTAATCTGGCAAACTAAACAGTGCAACACGAAAATAGAAATGAAAGAAGGTTGATTGTTCGTTGGAAGGCTTGAACTAGATATGTCTTTTGGGGGAGCTTAGCTTATGTTAAAATCCTCTTTCAAAGAAGTTTATCTGACTCACGAGGTTTATAATTAAATTTGTCAGAAAATAGGAACTGAATTTTTTAATTTCTGAAACCACTTTTCTGGCACTCTTATTCCCTTATGAAATTGTGCAGTTGAGTTCTATGCATTGGTCTGATTTGGTTCATCTTGAATATCAAATTATGACACATATGGCTTAAAATTAAATTTGGAGGTATACTTAAACTGGAAGTTAGTTCTAACAATTTTACGTATGCATTTGTGATGATTTTTTGAATCGCATAATTAGTTTTAAATTAAATACGTGGACTGAAAAGTTGAATAACAAGCTGCCCTTTTCCCTTTTAAATGGAGTAATGCCATCAATATTTCTTCTTTTATTCTATAACAGGTAGACCTAAAAGGCTTTTCATATTTGTTAATCCTTATGGGGGAAGCAAAGTTGCACCGAAGATATTCATTGATGTTGTGAAACCGCTATTGGATGACGCTAATATCGAATATACTCTACAAGGTAGCAGCCTTTAATATTTGGAGTTGAGTACTTTTATGTCATTTTAGTGGGATCGTTGTTATTAGAGCTGATGAATTTCAACTTTTGAAATTTAGAAACTAAACATCAGCTCCATGCCAAAGAAGTTGCCTTATCGATGGATCTCACAAGGTTTGATGGAATAGTTTGCGTCAGTGGAGATGGAACCTTAGTTGAGGTAAGGTTCTTGTACAGACAATGGGATTTTTGTCTTATCACATCTTTATTCAATACATGGTGTCATATGTTTCAGTTTTTGATGAGTGATTTCTACGAAGTTTGGTCGCATTTCTACGAAGTTTTATTTTGTTTCCCCTTTGTAGTAATAACTTACCAAGTAAAAAAGCGAATTGACGGTTAACATAAGCATCAGTTTTCAAATTAGATACAGCTTTTACATGTTACAAGTGTATGCAAATTGAATCTCGAAGCAGTAATAGTTCAAATTCGTGAATAATAGTCTTCCCCTTTGTTTAAAAGCTTCAAAGAAATTAAAATTTTGGTGCTCATTTATATCGATATACAAGTCATAATGTTTTAGATTTTAAGTTCTCTGACTCGATGAACTTGTTCTGTTGCTACACTATCCCATTTTAACGAAGTTTGCTATATTTAGTAGGTCGTAAATGGGCTTTTAGAGAGAGATGACTGGCGTAATGCTATAAAAACTCCTCTTGGGGTTGTACCAGCAGGTCTAATGCTTACTTTATCCCTTAGTATCCTTTCCCTTGTAACCTTGAGACTAGTTGTAGTATTCTTTTTGTATAGTTGAGTGAATATTTTCTTTTTATTGAGTGAAGGAACTGGAAATGGCATGGCCAAATCACTTCTAGATGCAGTTGGTCTTCCCTGTTCAGCATTTCATGCTACTCTTGCTATTATTCGAGGTTCATTAGTTTATTCTAAAAAAAAAAGGTTTTAGATATCCTCTAGATTATGTCATCATTGGGAGCATGTTTTCATATAAATATCACTTTATAATCAATCACTTGCAGGGAATAAGCGTGCATTGGATGTTACCACCGTTCTGCAAGGGAAAACCAAGTTCTTCAGTGTCCTAATGCTTGCATGGGGTAAGATATATTTAGATTTCCTCTAGCTACTCCAAGTTAGTTTCTGTCGTATTACATTTTTTCGCAAGAACTTTTGGGACTAAGGGCTTGTTTGGTTGCAACTTTTAAGGAAATAAGCTGGAGTTTTGTAGGTTCAGAAAAAAGCTGGGTTCATCTAGCTTAAGTTTTCTAGCTCTTAAGGAAAAATAACCAGAAGGCTCGGCTTTTAAGCTAGCAAAAAAGAAAACGGAGTTGGAGTTTAAAATCTGCAACCAAACAAAGCTAAAAAAGTGTTTTGGGAAACCTTTATTTTGGGGGCAACTTGGGATTCAAAACCAGATAAAGAAGAGCTCATAGTGTATTCAACAGTTACCTTTCGCTTAATGGTAGCAAATTCTTAATGTTGCAGGCTTGATTGCTGATATTGACATTGAATCAGAAAAATACAGATGGATGGGAAAGATTCGGTTAGATGTTTATGTAATCTCTTCTCCCTCTCTTGCATTTTAAATTAGCTTTCGCCATGTAACAATAAAGAAGTGTGCATTTTTCATATATTGTAACTTAAATTTGAACTAGAAGGAATCGCGCATATTTTTATTCGTCTGACCAAAGTTTTAGAAAAAAGGGATGTTACATTTTTACTTTTTATATCCATGTCAACCCTTGCAAAATAAACTCAGTTTTTTTAATTAACATCCAGGCTTTGCAACGAATGTTACATCTAAGAAAGTACAACGGTTGTATTTCTTTTGTTCCTGCTCCTGGATTTGAAGATTTTGGAGAGAAGAGGGACCACATAGGCGAGTTGATATGCAGAGAAAAAAGGGTTCAAAACCGTGAATACCTAGGCCCCGATATTGACTTGGAAAATTCTAATTGGAGGAAAATTGATGGCCCTTTTATTTCTATCTGGCTCCATAATGTACCATGGGGTAGCGAAGACTCCATGGCAGCACCCGATGCCAAGGTTCTATCATATATATATATATATATATATCGACTATCAACTATTTTGCTATCTATAATGTCAATTGTCCATAATTCACTTTTCTTTTCTTTTTTTCTTTTTTCTTGTTAATTTTCTGGTTTTATTTGCAGTTTTCAGATGGTTTTTTGGACCTGATTCTCATGAGAGATTGTCCGAAATTAGGCCTAATATCAATGATGACCCAACTAGGCAACGGGAACTATGTCAAGTCCCCCCACATTTCATACCTTAAGGTTAATTTCACAAACTGAGGATACCATTTTGATGCCATTCATTTCTGTTATTTGGATAGAGAAAACTCTGTATTAACATAAGATTGTTTGAAGCAACATAAATCTTTAAACCTTTTTTGTTTGAAAAAGTATAAACACAAATTATCCTCTTATAACGATTAATACACCATACTGTTAACTTTCACAATTTGATCATCAATTAACAGTCCAGGGACCCAATCTACACAAGTTCAGGCAGTTAGTATACCAACATATCAATATTCACAAACTTTTAAAAGTTTATTTTCTACCGTTGGCGTACTTATTCTCTGATTTTATGCAGCCGTCTCCACTGTAGATAAGATACTAATGGGGTTCTATTTGGTACCGCTATAAGCTTCAACCTTTTTGTATTTCTCTTAAATAGGTTAAAGCTTTTATACTGGAACCTGGTGTAAGAAAAAATGAGCCGACAAAAGAGGGGATCATAGACGTGGATGGCGAGGTTCTCGCTAGAGGCAAAGGAGTTTACAAGGCTGGAAATAAATCCCTTATGAATTACAGTAAGATACAGTTAACAGTAGACCAAGGTTTGGCTACGATTTTCACCCCTATCTAGATATATATCGGGTTTGAGCAAATTTGCGGTGAATGTCGAAACAATATTCGTGTTCATTTTCCAACAATGATTTTACATGTACAGGCTCCTGAAAGAATTGTATTTGGAACGTATTTCAATCTCGCATATTAGGTGACAAACCTACATATACTCTTGTGTTGGACAAAGTATGATATTTTGTGTGAGAAATATTGCTAGCGATAGTCCTTTTCAGGGGGGACAAATGACCACCAAATGGTTCAAAAACTGATTCTTGTAGAAGGCGCTTCATTCTACAGTATCACAAAAAGATTATAAATCGAAAAAAGTTGCCAAGTTAAAGATGAGTTTCGGCTTACCTGATATAACAGCCTGTGTTCTTACCACCTAAAACATGTTTTCATGATTTTATATATTTTCTATGTATGATAACTACCTTCGTTACCAAACTAAAGCTGTCGTTTTTGTTTTGCTTTTTTAATTCCGCTCCTTAATCATTTGTCCAAAAGATCTCACTACGGGTCGATTGATAGAATGGGGGATGAACAAAACATTGAGCAAAAAATAAATGCTAACGTTTTTGTGAATTATGTTTATTGAGATATAATCTAGGTGTTTTTTTTTTCTGGAAATGTCATATGTTCCAAATTATTGAGATTAAAATTAAACTTTGTTGACGATTGTCGTAATTTTCTAATTCAAGTAAACTTGAAATTGCTAGAGAAATATTTTCAAAGTTGTATATTTCGAGTTGGATTTAAAATATATTAACAAATTCGTGTTTCGTGTACTACACGTGACATGCTTCTATTTCTTAAACCAAATTTTGTTAAAATTTCAAATTACTAAAACCAAGTTTCCTTATTTCAAAGTACATAATTTCAAATTTCAAATTTTGTTCGGGACTGTTGCCTTATTTCAAAGTACATAATTTTTACCTAATTGAAAAACTATAAAATGGAAATAATGTTTTTTTTTTTGCCTTTGGAAAATGTTAACATGTGCCCACATGTCACATGTTAAGTTATAAATAAATTACCAAAAATGTGATGAATACATTTATAAGTAACAAATAATATTAAAAATATGATAAGCACATCGGTTGACATGGAAGTACATTTGGTCATATTTGTAAAGTCGTGTTTTTTGTTATATTATCGTTTTTTTTATATGTATTTGTATTTTTTTCGATTTTTTTTTAAAGTCAAAATTTCAATATTTTTTTGAACAAACAATTTACTTACAAATAAAACAAAACATTGATTTAAGTAAAAAAAATCAATTTTTTTTTTACGAATACAGTTGACGGATATAAACATTGGATATTAAAAATGTGTTCAGGTGTTAACAAATCCGACAAATTAAAAAAATATAGATAGGCTTATTTATTTTCTCCTCTCTCCTACTCCGTAAAAAACCCGAGCCTGGATTTTTCAACCACAACAAATATTTTTTCACGTCAAAACCGTAATTGCAAAGCAGAGACCTTAATTCAGAATTACCGTTTACTTTATTTTGTTTTTTTTACGAAAAAAAAAAAAACAGATTTTTTTGCAGTGCAAAAATCCAGCCTCAAAACCCTCCCCACTCTCTCTCTCTCTCTCTCTATATATATATATATATTATATTATATATTATATATTATATATTATATCTAGGGTTTATGGTGATGAATTTATGCTTCAATTCGAAATGTAGAAACCATCTCTGTAACAGCAGCCCTCGAAACGGATGGCGTTTCCGAAGCGGTGATTTCGCAGACCTCTGCGATCCTTGCGCGTAATTTTCATTCATTCTTCCCACTTATTAGTATTATTATTATTATATTTAGTGGTGTTGTATGTATACACATTGTTATGTTATCTCATTATTTGTTTTAGTGTGTTTGTTTGTTGAGGTTAATTAAGAAAGGGTTAAATGAACCTGATAATAACTGTTTATATTAATATTATTGTATTTATATACGTATCGTAATGTTGTATGTACACATTGTTTATGTTATCTCATTATCTGAGGTTAGTTAGGTACCGTTTATAATAATTTATTCGTTTTTTTTTTTGCGGATTTTTATATACATATCGGCTGGGTTTGGTTTGGTTTGGTTTTTGGCAAAACCGAAACCGAGCAGATTTTTCGGACCGGTTTTGTCGGTTTTTCCGGTTTTTCGGTTCGGTTTTATTGTAAACCGAAACCGACCCGAAAAAGTTTCGGTTTTTTCTTTTTCGGTTCGGTTTTTGGCAAAACCGAAACCGAGCAGATTTTTCGGACCGGTTTTTTCGGTTTTATTTTTTATTTTTCGGGGTTTTTCCGGGTTTTCGGTTCGGTTTGATTGTAAACCGAAACCGACCCGAAAAAGTTTCGGTTTTTCTTTTTCGGTTCGGTTTTTCCGGATTTTCGCCCAGGCTAATATCGTGTTATTGTAACTTGTATGTGTAGAATATTATGTATCTCATCGTATCGCTTGCTCTGCCAGCTCAGTCTCTTTCTAGGGTTTATGGTGGTGGAGTGCGATTAGTGCAAAACTCGTCTTCTTCTTCTTCTTCTTTTCCGGTGATTTTAATTTGAAATGTAGAACCGTCTCTGTAACAGCAGCCCTAGAAAAGGATGGCGTCGAAGGAGCGGTGATTTCGCTGAACCCATGCGCGTAATTTCATTCTTCCCACTTTTTATTATTGTTATTATTATTGTTATATATCGTGTTGTTGACATTGTTATGTTATCTCATTATCTATTTGGGTGTTTGTTGAGGTTAGTTAGGAAGGGTTAAATGGACCGGATAATTACCAATTTATGTGTTTTATGGGATTTATAATATTATATATACATTTCGTGTTATTGTAGCTTTGTATGTTATCTCATTGTCTGTTTAGTGTTTGTTGAGGTTAGTTAGGAAGAGTTAAATGGACCTGATAATGACTATTTTACTAATTTATGTGTTTTTTGGGGGGATTTATAATATTATCATGTATACATATCCTGTTGTTGTATGCATATATTGTTATGTTATCTCATCATCTGTTTAGTATTTATTGCTTATATATATTATACTAGCGAACCTGCCCACGCGATGCGTTGGTCTTACGGTAACCTATATTCATAGATACTAATTAAATCGAATATAAACTTGACAACCATAAAATTGAAATCACATAAATTAATAACAATAATATTATTGGGAAAAAAAGGAAGTTTTCATACTTGGAATAGTAAAAAAATTGGAGAGATAGGGAGAGAAGAGGAGAGAGAAACCTAAAATAGACAAATGAATTTGAAAGTGGAATGACAGTTAACGTAACATAGCAGTTTTATTTAGTATTTATTTTATTTGCAATTTGTGTAATTGAAGGAGTTTTTTGTAAATACTTGTTTCAAGGCTTCATAAGGGTGTTGACATAAAGTAATAGTATAGATATACATATATCGCTCTATCGTATCGCGTCTCCGCCAGCTCAGCTTCACTTTCTCTCTAAGGTTTTATGGTGGTGGAGTGCGATTAGTGCAAAACTCGTCTTCTTCTTATTCTCCGGAGATGAATCTGTGCTTTAATTCGAAATGCAAAAACCGTCTCTCTAACAGCAGCCCTAGAAAAGGATGGCGTTGCCGAAGCGGAGATTTCGCCGACCTCTGTTTTTTACTAATTTGTGTTTTTTTTGGGGGATTTATATATATATATTGTGTTGTTGTAACTTGTATGTGTACATTGTTATGCTATCTCATTATCTGTTTAGTGTGTTTGTTGAGGTTAGTTAGGAAGGCGAAATGGACCTCTGCAACCCTGCTCGTAATTTTATTCTTCACTTATATTATTATTATTATATACTTGATACGTATACACATGTCGTATTGTTGTGTGTATAGATTGTTATAAATGCGTATGTAGGGCTGCAAGCCGAGTCTGTTTACTTAACAAGCCCTAAAATATTGTTAAGACTCAGCTCGTTCACAAACGAGCTCGAGTCTAGCACATTCTAAACACGTTTTCATAGTCGATCTCGAGCTTGTTTACTAGCACGGTCTAGACACATTTTGGTCTATAGACGAGCTCGAGCCGAGCCTGTTCACGCGTCCAGTTTGTACACGTTTTCGTTTATAGACGAGCTCGAGCCGAGCCTGTTCACGAGCACAATCTGAACAGGTTTTCAGCACCATTTCGCTTGATAATTTCTTTTACTTAGCCAAAATGTATGATAAGATAATCAGTAATACAAACAAGTGTTATGAGTTTTAATATAAACGAGTGTTCTAAGTAGCGAGCCTGGGCGGAAACTAGGCAGAGCCTAAAAGCTCACGTGGATATTAAGCGGGATTAGGCATCAGGCGGCCTATTTCCGCCTATAACCGGCATTGCGCCTTTTATAACATTGATATAAACCGACTTACTTTGAGAAAAAACAAATTTATTATATAATGTGAAGAGTATTTATCGATCATCGGCATTATATTTTCAAATATAAGCATGGATATGTATATATGAAAAAGAATATTAAGAATAATTAAACAAGCCTAAGTCTGAACACAAGCCTAGTTATTTTGTTAATTTGTTAATTTGTTCAGGCTCGGTTCGTTACTAAACGAGCCAAACACGAGCGTGTTCATGAACGACTGTGTATGTATCTTTTTTTGTTAATTGACTATAGTTTCTCTTGACTACAGTTCTGCTTTTGAAGAGGGGGTATTCTGTGAGACTTTCCATATAAACGCCTCTGGTTGGAGGTGTTGCAAATCTTGTGGAAAGGTGAGTGTAATATTCTCAAATTCAATTGCTAGGTCATTTAATTTAAAAATGGAATAATCTTTCTGGAATTTATTATAATTCTAATGATTAATGATTTTTGCAGCAAATACACTGTGGATGTATAGTGTCATTTCATATGTTTGTTCTGTTGGATGCCGGAGGAATTGAGTGCATAACCTGCGCTAGAAAAAGTTTCATTTTGGTGAGTTATTACATTGATTTTATAGTTCAGTTCACTGGTTTTTAGTCACCTTAATTACAAAACTGGCGGGTAGAACTACATTTGTGAAAAGATATCAGATATTAGCATTAAAAATCCGTACATATTTTAAATACATGGACTACAAATAAAGGGTTTGGCTACACATCGTTACAGAGTTCCTCTGTACTTAGGGATAACAGATGAAACAGTTGGATGTTAATATTCAGGTATTTTCGACAGCTCTTAAAAAATTGCAGGCGTGGTGTGGTTCCTTGCCTGCTTGGTAATTTAAAGGCCATGAAACAAAATTCTGAACCAAGTTAAATGCCATATTTACAACATGTATACGAGTATAATTTGATAAGTTCATGGATCATTTGCTTTTAATTAAATATCAGAAATCACGCAGTCGTCAGCTTACCATGATTCTAAAAAGTGTTCAAGTTAACCCAAATTTCACCATACCAATTACAAGAAATCTAGAAATGTTTCCTTTTTTCGTTTTTTTCCCGTTCATTTAAGCGCTTTTAGCAATCTGTGCTAGTTTTACTATCTACTTCTTTATCGGTTTCTGAATCTGATCATGTTAAAGGCCGTTTTTATTCTTTTTTCAGACCCCAAATCCTGCGTGGCCACCCTTTTCTCTCCTCCTTCCTTCACTTTCTGAAAGAAATATTAATAATGCCCCAAGCAAACATTGGTGTAATATTGCTGGATCTGGTCCAGTGCCATGGCGAGATGCCCCCAGTTCTTTTGGTTCTTCATGTGCAAAGCCTGATCTACCTCCAGGTGGCACTGATAGTACTTCTAGTATGAGATATCCTTCTGCTTCATTTGATAAGAAGAAACCCGATGTATGTGAAAGAATAATTAATGGTAGCCTGAAGCTTGTTGCTTCTGAGAAACTGGATATTGGAAATTCAGGTGCCCTTTTTTTCTTTCCTTTTTTATAAACGATTTAATGGTTCAGGAAAAAATGCTTGTTGCGCAAGTTTTGTGGTAAATATCATTTTTGTACACCAAGCTATCATCTTTTAATGATTAGTATACTATACTATTAAATTTCGCCATTTAGTCACCAATTTACAAAATATTATGAAATAACTATACCAACCTATCAAACGTCACAATTTTGACAGAAATCTACTAAAAAGCTAACGATCAATACACCCCATTATCATGTTCGCAAATAAGCTTTACTTTTGACTTTGGTAAAGTAAACTAATTTTCAAATATTATGTAATTTGGGTCTTAGTACACCAATGTATTCAAACATTAGTACACAACTATTGCTTTAAAATTGAATTTTTAGCGTCTATATACTAAATTTCGATTTTGTATAAATTGGTGTCTAATTTGTGAAACTTAATAGCTTTGTGTACTACCTGTTAAAAGCTGGCAGTTTGGTGTACAATTGATTTACTCCCCATGTATTATTGATCAAACTTGTGTGGGGAATTTGCTTATGACTATAAGGGGATTTTCTTTTTTGCAGGAATCAAGATTGCACAGCAAGCTAAATCTCATGTACACGCACAACAACCTTCTTTTTTGGGAAAGGAGTCCCATAATCTAACAGCAAATTTCCCTTTCTATTCTGTAATGAAGGAACCTACAGTGGTGTCCACCACTCACGTACCACAATCAATTTCTCAAAACTTGAATGAGAAAATTGCGTGCGGGCAGTGCGAGACCGTATTCAGTGGTGAAATACAGACATGCAACGGGAGGCCTTCTGGAGAAACTGGATTTAGGGAAAAAATACTTTGTCAATATTATCCAAGGACAAAAGATCATGAGCTACAGCAAATTTATGGAACGTATCCTACTTTTCTTGGTGGTTGTCATCTCTACATTATTGTTACAGTTATAGTACCAATCCTTAGGGAGCAATTTGGATTTGGTCTTCATAATTTCAGCTGCAACATTCTTGGTCCTCGTAATTTGATTAAGTTACATCCATGGTCCCCATAGTTTTAATAAGAACAGAACGGTCCTCCATAGTTTTGGTAACTTAAACTGATGGTCCCTTCCTATGTGGATTGAATGCATTCGTACATGGGAACCACTTGTGAGCTCTTTAAATATGGTAGCATTAGTGTAACTTACTCAAGCTTTGAGGACCATCAGTGTTTCGATTGAATTTACGGGGTCCTATTGAAAAAATTGCCTAGATTTTAGGACCAGTGGTGTTGCAATTCAAAGTTCAAACTATGGAATCAAATGAAATTTTGATCCGACATCTGGAGACCATTGGTATATTTCACATCTCTATAAATTTGTCTTTCTTGATCTTGTTAATCATTATTTGTAGAGATTTACTTGCTCTAAAATTATTGGGAATGGGAAAAGGGATAACGAGAATTACATTTTTTTTAAGGGAACGAGTTTCTCGGTAATGATGAGTCAAGAGTAAATCCATGCTTCTTGCTTACCTATATTTTTTTATATTCCATCCTTGTTCAGTTATTAGGCATAAGAACATAAGAATACCTTGACCAGATATAAGTTCAAAATCAGGTATAACTCAGTTATTTGAGAAGACCCTAAGTGTTACTGATACAGGGAATAAAGGGCGGTTGATGCTTCCCAAAAATTGTGCAGAGGTGATTACAGTGTTCAAATTTTACTTTTGATGTCCATGGGTTTATATTTCCATATTCGTATTTTGAAAACTTTTACGCTACCTGACCGATATTTTGGCATAAAAATCAATTTCGGATTTTATTAAAGATGAACAACGTAGAGTGATTGTCCTCAAAAGTAAATGAATTACTGAATGGAAACTGCGTCTATCAAAGAAAATATTTCAACTGAATTAAAAAGGAGCATGACTTGAAGCCGAAAGTGGTCTTACTATAAGATTTGTTGAGCAGAAGTAATTGAAACTTATCTGCCATATTTCTCTTTTGAAAGGATGTAGCTGTTTGTAGTTAAAGACTAGTTGCTACTCTGCATCTGATTACCATTGTAAATAATTCAATTAAATTTGTAAAGCTTTTTCTTGTTGTTTTGTTTAATAATTACAACACCTAATCTTTATTTCATTTAAGAAATCCTTATTATAATTATGATGAATTCTTAATTATTTGACAGGCCTTTTTCCCACCAATTGCACATGGAGAAGCTTTACCTCTCAAATTCCAAGATATGAAAGGGAATGACTGGACATTTCGATTCCGATCTTGGCCAAAAAAAAGAAGCAGACTGTATGCTTTAGAGGGGGTCTATCCTTGTGTATCATATATGAATTTGCAAGCTGGCGATGTAGGTAAGATCTGAGCGTATAACTTTCTTGAATTTTTGACATGACATAATAATATCATTCCTCGATCCCGTTGCTCTCTTCTCTATGAACCAATAACTCATTTACTGTATGTTATGTATCTCTCACTTCTTTTTCAAAACAGATTAATCATTTAAAACTGAATTGTGAGTCTCTTATTTTATCAGTGACATTTAATCGGCTCGAACCGGAAGGAAAGTTTGTGATGGGATTCAGAAGAGCCTTAACTTCACAATCTATTCAGGTTGTTTTTACAGTGATCTAATTATTTTAGCTGTCTTGTAATTACACAAAAGTGATACATTTGTCAGACGTAGTTACTAATTTTAAATATTTGATCTGAGTGGTGTGGCAGCACATACTGCAAATTCACATCAACTATGCAAAGGGCGTAACAGTCTTTTAAATACTTCTGAAGGACATTTCAAAATTTCAAAATTTCAAAACTTCTGAATTGGTAATATTCCCAGTTGAGGAGAAAATATCTTTCTCTTTTTAAAAGAAAAATCATATGCTTTATTGAAGATTTTCAGAAGGTGTTCAATTTGTAATAGATCCTAGTCCCTAGGTCCTGACAAAGTTTTGAGCAGCACAATAAGCCTTTTTAGTACCAAACTTTTCTGTATTGCACTCAACTTCTGTCCTCATGCCCTTATCAACAGGAGGGTGAATTTGTCAGTTCGAGTAATGGGAATTCTACAGATGGAGATGATAGTGCAAATAAATCTAAAGATCAAGCAAGTTCTGGATTTAAAAATAGAAAAGTTGATAAAGTTACTGTCAGAAAGAAGAGGAAAGTTGATATAATAGAGTCGAAGTACAATCATTTCAAAATTGAGAAAAAAGACCCATTAGAGATGGACTTGACATGGGAACAAGCTCAAGGACTGCTACGCCCACCTTTACATCACATCCCACGCGTTGTAGTGATTGAAGGGTTTGAGTTTGAAGAATTTGAGGTATTATACTGTCTCTGGTCTACCTCTGGTTCTGGTTGCTTTTGGCCCACAGGTTTTCTAACTTTATTTACGTGAGCAGGATGCACCAGTAATTGGAAGACCTACAATTATTGCAAAGGATATGATGGGGTAAACAGCTTGAATTGAGTTCTTACTTATTTACGGTATCTGTTGATTTCAATATTTATAAAAATAAGCGTTTCACTATAAATTTACCAAGATATTTGAGAGAGAATTTTGAGGTGTCTTTTTTGAGTGAAATATTTCAGAAGTACAGAAATGATTTTTCTTGATTTAGTCGTCACTTTAGCGTCATAGCCAAGTTTTTAATCCTTAACTTCTCTGTTTCTTATATTAAACCGCATCATGCAAATATCGAGCGACTTTTCTGAATTTTCAGTGAAAATATCCAGTGGACCCAGTGCGAAGACTGTCTTAAATGGCGCAAAGTGCCTGTCAATGTTTCTCTTCCTTCAGGGTGGACTTGTTCTGCGAATAAATGGGATGCAGAAAGGTAAAAGTCATTCATGTCTTTATTGACTTGAAAATCGTGAATTGTTTTTGAAGAAGATTTGTATTAAGAACTTAAGATTGGTATCATCAGAAAGCATAGAGTTGGAAAGTTAGAATCTGTTCTCCAAACATATTGCAACTTTAATGTCATCATCATCAACATAATGTGAATCCTTAGTTATAACTGGTACGGTGGTACATGATTCCGATCTTTTATGCTGGAAGGTGCTATTAGTAATCAATATTTAGCTATTCAGATATCAAATTGTGAATATTTTTATTTTGTGTCCCTGCTGCTGCTAGATCTTCGTGTTACATAGCTCAAGAATTGGCAACAAAGGAGGTCGAAGAGCTGCTACCTCGTCGTAAACAAAGTAAGTCAAACCCATATAATTCATGTGCTAGTTTCTTGTCATTTAGCTCATCTTTTTAAAGAAGTATAGGAAAAACGAGGAATGAAGACAGATCAGTAGTGATACAAATATTACAGGATTATGGGCTGCGAACACTGGAAACGGCTCAGAAACAGCGGTTGCAGCTTGTGATATAGGCCTTCTCTATTACGTTTGAATTTTTAATAATATGCTGCTCACTCGCCCTCTCGCCCTCTTACTATTTCTCAGTATCTCTCTTTCTTAACTCTTTTTTCTTCTTCCTGCATGTGTAAAAGAGAAGCCAGATTCATTTGTTGATTTGGAAGTACTCGATGAAGCCAACCCATCATTGTCACAAGACACAATCAAGCACCCTTGTCATAGCCCTGATTGTACATGCATTGTATGTAATCAACCACCAAAAGGCTTAGGCAGTGGACACATAGATACCTGCACGTGTTGCGTCTGCTTATCTCTAGAAAAACGATTGGGAACCCTGATGACAAGGCGTGAAAAGAAACAATCTGAAAAAGAAGCAGAAAAATTATCAGATCAGCAAAGCTTTAGCACTCTGACCCCGAAATCGGGTGAATATATTAGAAAGACGTCATGTTTTTCACCTATAAGAGGCCAAATTGACCTTAATATCAAACCAGGGGAGAGATGAACAGTCACCTGGTTTAGAGTCTGGGGAAATGACGAAATTGATCCGACAAGTACAGTTGAGTTGGGTAATAGCCATTTGAATGGTAACTTTAGAAGTGATAATATGGAAGTATAAAGGAAAAGGATTTTGTTTACCTTTGGGCATTGACAGCAACACACGGTATGCAAGGATTTTTGGCTGCAACATCCATGTTGTAAAAGGAAGGTACATCTTGAGTTCGGTATATTAAAAAGGATAGGAAATGACCAGATAGAGAGTTTAAATTTTGCTAATTCCAGGATTGATTTTGCTGAGTATTATTATATTTTCGATTTTATCAGTAGTGCCAAGTAGCGTAATCCCAGCTTAGTTAGAAAATAAAGAGAGGGTAATTTGGATCGAGCTTGTAATTGGATTGGAACAAATTTTTCATTTCCAAAAGAAGGAAAAGTGTATGTTCTAAACCTTGCTATTCCTGGTTCAAATTCTTTTGTTGTATTAATTGTTTCATATGAAATAGCTTAGTTTGAGCAATGTTTTCCCATGCTGTCAGATTGTGTTATTTTGATATATCTGATTCGTATATTACAGTACTTTACTACATTAGCAAGAACCAGTAGTATTTATATTTGTTTATCGTACTTAAATAATGATAACCTTCAAGTTATGGTCACCCATCCTATGGTGTTATCATTTAGCTGTATTCCTGTTTCGTTTAAGCGAAGAAGTGAGAAAAACCTTAATTCTTACCTTCTTTTAGTTGATTTGATTTCATTGCAACCCAAGTCTCATCAATAATGATTAGAATATTTTCTACATTGTTTCCTCTATTGTCTCGTCTTGTCAACTCGTTGAACAATACTGGTCTGATACGATCTGTTTGAAGTACATTCGAAAGATATATGAAACGGAAACAACACACCCAAATTGATGACAGGCAACCTCAGATAAGTTCTTTGAAGTTGTCAAGCCGTCAACAAAAGCATGAATGCAGTCAAACGCCTCTTCAAGTAGAATGGAGTTGCTAAGTTAAAGTTCCGATATGGTCCGTTGGGTGCACATCTAATGGCTGTAATGAAAAAAGGAAAAAAGCTCCAACCGAACTTGACTGTTGGATGCATCCAACGGCCCATATCGGAACTTTAGCCGCTGATGTTCGGTGTGAACTTAGCAACACCTTTCCCCTCTACAAGAGGCTATAAGAATCCAGCGAGGAAGGAAAATCGGTTCAAAATGCTAGATATGGGAGTTCACGGCATAGATAGATATTTGTCCAGTGTGTAAGTTCAGTTGCTAGATCCTCTATAATTTATTATCAATTCATACCGGGTCGCAACAAATCAAGAATGCGGAAACGCAAACCCAAAATCTTACAAAAGAACGTATCGCAACGTTCACAATACTCCCAATAAAAGAGAAATAATGGATACAACCATCGCCTTTGTTTCTTTATCGGAACAGTGAGCAAAGGATTATTGCTGTACAAGATTTGTAATCTTTACTTTACGCAACAAAGCCTCATGCCAATCCCTTTTAACAGGCAAAAAGCTCACACGAATAGCAATTTCTATCAAAGTAACCAACGTTTAACTGAATTTCTGACACTACAAAATAAGGTGGTTATCGTCTATACATAATTACATATCATGTAAAAAAAACAGACTTTAAAGGACCCCAGATACAGTCAGATTTGTAAGATAATCTCTTATTTTCAAGTACCGAATAAAAACATGATCCTGTGGAGTATTTGTAAATGGATCATTTGAAAACGACACAATATGGATCGGATCATATGCTAATAGGACTTCAACAAAGGTCCCCATGCCACCAGATTACATTACACAGGAATCATTCAAGTAACCAAGTAAAAATTACACTACTAAAGAAGCCAATAAACGTTGTATTACAAAATCAGTAGTACTTCACTACAGTAATAGACTCGAGTCTCAGCAAAAAAAACAAGTTGATTTATATTAAAGCCACTGAGACAACATAACACGCAGTTTACTAATTTACATTCTCTATTTAAGACCCAATACTGGGCAGAGCCGCCATGAATGAGTTGTACGAAGATTCCAAGTCGAAGTGCAGCTGCCGAGCCTGTTGCTCTGTCAACTCATCAGCAGCCCCCATTTTCACCAGTCTGGCGATCCACTCCTTCATCTTCGTCTTCCCTTCGAAATCCGGAGGCAAAATAGTCAATTTTTGTAAAGAGGACGACAAGTCTGATAGCAAAGGGTGCACCTGATCCGCCGCAACCAAAACAAAAATGTAAATACAAAATCAGTCCTGCAGACAAATATAAAAGGCACCTAATTCTATAGTTTTCTCTTGAATTTAGGCACTTAATCTATCAGAAAAGAGTTAAAAAGAACATAAGGTCATTTATTTATAAATAATAAGTTTAATACTTTACACAAAATTAAGCTATTACTAATGTTATATTTCAAGGCTTGAACAGGAAATTGTTTTATCCACTAAAACATTTACAGAAGTGAGTTACAACACCCAATAAATGCAAAAAACATTTGCAAAGAGCCTGTTTGGCAGGAATATTAAGAAAATAAGCTGGTTTATATTCGTACGGAAAAAAAATGCTTTTCTCAAGCTTTATTAGCCTCTCGATTTTTTATGCAAACATAAAAAGACTTGGTTTTAAGCTTCCCAGCCAGAATAACTTGTAAGCAATTTATGTAGGGAGGACCACAGGTATTATAGCAAAGGGTGCACCTGATCAACTGCAACCATGTTGAGCTTCAACGAATCCATCGCGGTGATAAAATTCTGAACGCACTCAGCCACTACGGATGCTGACGTGGACACTGACGTCGCAACGGCTGCCCTGTGCTCCACCGTGGCAGGCACACCTGACGTGATGAGGCGGTTCAGGGCAGCATGGCAGTCCATCTTGTAAGTATCATGGAAGCGTTCAATGTTAGGGACTGTATCTTTGAGTGTAGAAGATAGTGTTTTAAACTGGGCTATTAGCTTTTGACACTCTACTTCGTACTCAGATGGGGATAGTATGTCCCTTACGTAGGCTTTTTCGAGCTTTTCGGTTGCCTTGATAATTGCAAAGAGCTCTGCAAAATTCTCATACATTTCCCTTTCGCGTTTATCGTTCCATAGCTTAGTTTCCATTATCGATAAAAGGCTGCTGCTAGTCTTACTATGTATTTACTTATATAGAAAAGTACAGAAATTTGAAATGGAGAAGAGAACGGGACACGCGCAAGCAGGGTCAACCTTCTTTTCTGGGCAAAGCAATAAGAAAAATCAAACACTGTCAGTTTATGAGTAATTTAGAAACTTTCACAGACACAAGTTATAAATATTAAGCCATAGAGAAAATAAGCCAGCTTTATAAGAAACAACCATTTTAAGAGTCCAACTAACAATCTAAAAAAGGTTTCACAAACATTTTAATACATACAGAGTATTATAAAATTTGCAAACACACATAGACAAAGGCCTTGTTTGGCTTCAGCTTTTCAGTAAAATAACTTAGCTTATTGCGGAAAGGAGCTGGGTCAAAACCAACTTAAACTTCAAAATTTTCAAGCCATAAACCATAAAAGCTCGGTTTCTAAACATGCCAACCAAATGCAGTATACTTTATGCTAAGGTGGAGTTTGATAAATTGCAACAGAATAACCCGTAAGATACATTTTATAATTTGCATAATTAGCATAATTTAAGAGTAAACATATTTAAGAGGGGGATAAAATTAGAGGGGGCTTCAATTGATTCTTCGAAATATAATATTATTGCACCAAAAGATAAAAACTTAAGCAACAAAAAGTTTGATTACTAATAACAACAATCTGTGAACAATTTAACGGTTATTACGAAAAAATAATTTAATAAATGAAAGAGGAGAAAACCCTAGATTTAGAGCAGGGCATACCTCAGAATATTACTGAAAATAAGAGGGGCATACATTTGAGGGCTTAAGTTAATTCTTTAAAATACAAAGATAAAATTTATAACACCAACAAAAAAAAAATTAACCCATGGAACAAAATACCCATTACTGGAAACAAAGAATCTATAAACATGGAATTTTGTTTTAAAAACAAACAATCTATTACTAAAGAAGCTTTTTTTTTTTAAAAGTTGTAGTCTAATAGCCTAACTAAGCCTATATGAGAATGGAAACAGTATAATATGCAAACAAGTCTATAAGGGGGAATAAAAGGTTGAGCCTTAGAAAAAACAAGACAAAATTATTGCACCAAAAGAAATAATACTTGTTAAACAAAATAACCATTCAGGGCATTTTAATTGCCGCTTTGAAGCTCGTTTTATTCTTCTTGCCTGTACATTGTCGTACTACACATAATTGGTCAGGTGTTCTTTATTTAGTGGTGAGATAAGTTACTTAAACCTTTAAGCTAAACGAACGATTTTTTCTAACTTTCTAAATAAGTCAGCTTATTTGCCAAAATATTGCAGCCAAACAACCTAAGCCTACTTAAGATAGTCTAATCTGAGAACTTGTTTATACTAAGCCTATATAAAATGAGACATGGAACTAGAAGGCTTGAATTGATTCTTTAAAATACCAAGATAAAAAAAGTTACTGCACCAAAATATAAAATCTTATGCAACAAAAAACACCCATTACTAGAAACAACAATCAAACAATCTATAAACATACAATCGGATTTTAAAAAAAATCAATGAACTGACCTGTGAAACAGCAAGATAAAGTTTATTGCAACAAAAAGCCCAATACTAGAAGCAAACAATCTGTAAACATGAACTTGGATTTCACAATTTTAATAATTAATCACCATATGAAAGACCGATATGAATTTCATTGCACCAAAATAATTACTTTTATTGCACCAAAAGAATTACTTTTATTGTACCAAAAGAATTACTCGTATGCAACAAAAAACCCATTACTAGAAGAAAAAAAACAATCTGTAAAGATGAATTTTGAATTTATCAAAAAATTAATCATATGAAAGACTAAGATAATTTTTATTGCACCATAAAAGATACTCTTTTCCAACAAAATACCCATTACTAGCAAAAAAACAAAATCTATAAACATGAACTTGGATTTTACAAAAAAAAGAAAGATAATTAATCAATATATGAAAGCCTGATATTAGATTTTATTGCACCTCTTATATAACAAAATACCCATTACTCAGAACAAACAAACTATAAACATGGTATTGGTTTTTGTACCAAAATAAATATTACTTAAAATTTATGCAACAAAAAACCCATTACAAGAAACAAACAATCTGTAAACATGAACTTGGACTTTACAAAAATAATATTTAATATAAATTTTATTGCACCAAAAGAATTACTCCCAAGTCTTGTGCAACAAAATACCAATTTCAATATACAAAAAAGAAATCTATAAACATGAACTTGGATTCTACAAAAACAAGTAATAATTAATCAATATATGAAAGTCTAATATATTATATTTTATTGCACCTCTTACATACTCCATGGTATTGGTTTTTAATAATAAAAAAAAGTAATAATAAAAATAAAAATAAATGAAAGACTAATATTAAGTTTTCCAACAAAATACCAAAAAAGACAATCTATAAACATGAACTTGGATTTAACAAAAACAAGTAATAATTAATCCAATTTTACTATGCAACAAAATACCCATTACTAGGAAAAAAAAACACAATCTATAAACATGAACTTGGATTTAACAAAAACAAGTAATAATTAATCCAATTTTATTATGCAACAAAATACCCATTACTAGAAAAAAAAACACAATCTATAAACATGAACTTGGATTTAACAAAAAAACAAGTAATAATTAATCCAATTTTATTATGCAACAAAATACCCATTACTATAAAAAAAAACACAATCTATAAAGATGAACTTGGATTCTACAAAAACAAGTAATAATTAATCAATATATGAAAGTCTAATATATTAGATTTTATTGCACCTCTTATATACTCCATGGTATTGGTTTTTAATAAAAATAAAAAGTAATAATAAAAATAAAAATAAATGAAAGACTAATATTAAGTTTTCCAACAAAATACCAAAAAAGACAATCTATAAACATGAACTTGGATTTAACAAAAACAAGTAATAATTAATCCAATTTTACTATGCAACAAAATACCCATTACTATAAAAAAAAAAAAAACACAATCTATAAACATGAACTTGGATTTAACAAAAAAACAAGTAATAATTAATCCAATTTTATTATACAACAAAATACCCATTACTCAGAACAAACAATCTATAAACATGATATTGGTTATTTATATTAAAATAATAAATAATTAAAAAAAGATGGTATTATTACCTCAGAAGCACAAAACCATGGCCAATATTTGGTGAAATTAATTCAATTTTTTTTAAATTTATCTATTTATTTAAATATATACACAAAAAGTCTAATGAGAGAGATTAAAACGCTGTATTGAATGATGTGTAGCAGGTGAACAACACGTTATTTTTATTTATTTATTTTTATATTTATATTATATATATAGATATAGAGATATTTTTATATTATATTATATTTTATATATATATATTTATAGAGAGAGAGAGAGAGAGATTTGGTGTTGCGTGTAAGATTAGAAATTGGTTTGGTTTGGTTTTGAAATTTGATAAAAACCAATTTAATCGGTTCGGTTTACGGTTTCAGTAGTTTTCAAATCGAACAAAACCAAACTGAACCGATTATTTTTATTCATGTATATATATAATATCAATAAGTTGAGATACGATGTTTTACTTGCTATTTATAGTTATTATTAATATATTTTATTAAATCATTTGTAAATTTAATTGTTATTTGACTTTTGGTTTAAAGTTGAATATTGTGTCTTTTATTTATTAAAATTCAAACCAAACCGATTATGATTGGTTTGGTTTGATTCTGAATTTTTTTTTGTCAAAACCGAACATAGCCGATTGTTTTTTATTAGTTTGGTTCGCATTTTACTTGAAAAACCGAACGGAACGAAACCGTGTACACCTCTAGTGAAAATATACATCTACTACACTCGACTACCATACGATAACAAAAAAATATATCAAATTATCAACATTAACAATTTAAATATTAAACTAGATACTTTTTTCACAAACAAATATTTCCGACAGGATCTCAAAACTGTCGACTAAGTTAAAGATTATTTTACTGTTTTACCCTTATTTTTTCGAATCGAATTAAGGGTAAATTTTAGTTGTATGTTTCTATCTTTTCTAACTTTGTAGCAAAAAAATGAATGTGGAAAAATAAAATAAAATTTAATTTGGTCGCGTGAAGGATGTGACACTATTTTGAGATCGATTTTGTCGGAAAAATTTGTTTGTCAAAAAAGCATGTAATTTAGTACTTAAATTAATAATGTTATAGTTTTGTAACTTTTTTGTTAACATGCGGTAGTTGTGTATACTAAACATATTTTTCCCGATAAAAATCTAACAAAAAAGGCGTTTTTTCCATACCTATGTTAAAAAACGTAAATAAACGTAAGATTTTTAGGCCTCAAAAGGAAAAAAATTGAGTTTAAGTTTTTTTAAAAGTTTTCAATCGAGATTTTATCGAGTTTTGAATCATGGTTTTTTTTACTACGTAGCGAGATTTTTAAAAAAGAGAGAAAACTAACTGACCAAGGTCGAACCAAACCGATTAGGCTTAAAGTGCTTTAAGCGAAATATGTAGCAGATACAAGAATGAATGTACATAATCTTGTTCTACAAAAATTTATGCTATTTATGTTATTAAAAATTATTATCTAATGATGTTCGGTTTAAACCGAAAAAGCAAGTGTATCCAAAGTCGATATTCCGGTTTTTTCATTTCGGTAATGGGATGAGTTTTTCTCAAAATGGTCCGGTAACGAACCGAATGTTTAATGGTTTAATGTTCTGGATGGTGTCCAGTATTAATGCTACTACTATAAAATAATTCAATAGGATGTAAAAACTTTAATGAAGCAATAAAAAGGACTACAAGATTATATTAATTAAAACAAAGTATCAGAAATAAAAATTACATCAATTAAAAATACATAAATAGAAATTACACAAAAAAATTAACTTCTAATCTTCACTAGGCCTGGGTTCGGTTCGGGTTTTAGTGAAACCGAAACCGAGCATATTTTTCGGTTCGGTTTTTTTCGGTTTCAGACTTTTTATTTTTTGGACTAAACCGGACCGGGTTTTTTCGGTCCAGTTTTGGGGTTTTTTCGGTTTTCCGGTTTTTTTCGGGTCTTTTTCGGTTTCGGTTCGGTTTTATTGAAAACCGAAACCGACCCGAATTTTTTTCTGTTTTTCGGTTTCGGTCTTTTTCAGTTCGGTCATCTGTCCGGTTCGGTTTTTCCGGTTTTTCGCCCATCCCTAGTAACATACAATAATGTTGAAATTTAGGTTTTTTTTAGATTTTCCGGTTTTTCGTCCATCCTAGTAACATACAATAATGTACCCAAAGTCGATATTCCGGTTTTTCGCCCTAGTCTTCACCCGCAATTTCTCGTTGTATTCTAATGATCCAAGTTCTGTAACGTTCGGTGAGCTTCGGATCATTGGGATTCATTGTCATAATTCGTGTCTGCACTTTCAAGAGTCGTGTACGAGATTTCCTAGCAGAGGCTTCCGCAATGATGGACCACTTGTTCATTAAGGCGTATTGCCTTGCATCTTGCTCTGCCTTATAAGTGACGGCCATTCCATCAAAGGAGTTGGAATTGAACTAAAGGTTTGCGACGCGGATTTGGCTGCTTTCCTATCAAAAACACAAACTACAACCCGAAATAAAAGTAAATACAGGGCTTGTTTGGTTGCACCTTTGAAGCTCATTTCTTTTCCTTATTAATTGTGAAAAGGCTAAAGCATCAAGCTTTAAGCTTTAAGCTCACTATTTTACCTCATCTTCAAATAAGCTGATTTTTTTCGGCTTAAAATCAATAGTTTAACAACCTGACTAAGCCCAGATGAATTACTATGTTATCTTCAAATAAGACAGCTTATTTACTTAAAAGCTGCAGTTCTAACAACATATCCAATTTCATTTAAGAACACAAGCAACACTTTTTAGAAAGGTATGCGGCCGACATTCCAAAAACACAAACTCAAACGGCGAAACCCGAAATAAAAGTAATTATAAAGCTTGTTTGGTTGTAGCATTGTAGCATTGTTTTTACTCATCTTAAAAAAAGCTGATTATTTTTCGCTTAAAATCAGCAGTCTAATAACTTGACTAAGCCCATATGAAATAATTTGTAATCTTCAAACAAAGTAATATATGGCTTTGGATTATTAGTAGATGTAAATTAAAAGACATACATAAATAGAGGGAAAAAGTTGATTCTTTAAAATACAAAATGAAACTTAATGCACCAAAAGATAAAACATTATACAACAGAAAATATAAACATAGAATTGGGTTTGACAAAAAAACAACTAGTTGACATATGAAAGACCAATATAAAAAATATTTCAACAAAAAAAAAAAAAAAAAACTTATGCAACAAATATAAAAGCCCATAACTAGAGCACAGTATTTAATGATGTGTAGCAGTTGTATATATATATTTATTTATTTAATGGCTGGGGTTGCGTGTTGTGCTTACACAAAATAGGTACATACAATAATGTTGAAATTTATATATATTTTTAGATTTTCCATTTAAAAATTATCAAAATTTAAATTTAAATATGTTTGTTTATTTACAAGTCATCTCATAAGTAAAATTCTATTAGAATTTACATATCTATGTCAAGATTTATGATGCATAAGAAAAAAGATAAGGACTGAGTCGAGTCGAGCATTGATGGGCTCCGCCTTAACTTGTTTGATCACATTATCACAATGCCTAATCTGGTTAGCCTTGGGCTCATGATCCCGATTGATTTGAAAAACTTAGGACTAATGATCGTTACACTCGATAAACATAAAATCTCCAAAGCATTTCTTCTCGTATCAAATATTCTTTCCACAACCCCACTCGACATTAAAATTTAGTCTTGGGTGTCAAGTGCAATATCTAGTCTATTTGCAAAAACATCTATAGTTTCATGCATTAATATTATGGTATTTACTACCCAATCCTACTAGTTATTTTCCGATTTAGTACTCAATATGTCCGCTTTTTCAATTTGTTACTGGTTGTATTTAACCTCAATCAAAACACCCATATCGAATTAAACATTATAGATTGAATACCAAATTGGTAAAATATGGTAAAACATGATACTAATTTGGTCACATATTATAAGTTGAGTACTAAATTCGTAAACAAATGGTTGTTCAGTGTATTAAACACTTTTATTTCTCAACACTCGCATAACTGTTATCAGTTTCTTATTCGTTATCTTAAATATACATGAATTCAAATATCAATTAATAAAATAAAAAAGAGATGAGTTGTATAGTTTTAATAGATAAATTGATTAAAAAACTGATAATTTGTATAAAACAAAACGTTTCCTTATAAGTTGTAAAAATGTAAATACGAGAAAACTTGTAAGATCTAGTAAATTAATTTGGGTTGAAAAAAATTGATATAAATATATTAAAATATAATAATATTTAGTTATGATAATAAATTTGATAGATAAGCTAAAAAATTTATAAAATTAAACTCTTATCCTGAAAATAAAATATGATAAACAAACAATAATTAAACTCTTTACCATTTATTTCTATCCTATTATTTTACAGTTTTTATCTCTCTCTCTCTCTCTCCTTATTAATCCAAACCCTAGGTTTTCCCCAATCTCAATTTTGTGCAAATTATCAAAATTAAACCAAAACCCATTATCAAAATTAAACCAAAACCCATTATCAAAATTAAACCAAAACCCATTATAATTTCGGTAGAGAATAATCCAAAAATGTCGTATATCTCAGTAGAGCTACACCCAAGCCAAATCTAGGGTTTTTCTCCAAATCCCAAATATATTCACTTTTTTCAAAATCTAAGAAAAACCCACTAATCATAACCCAAAACCCACCAAAAAAAAAAAATCCAAAATGTCGACAATCCCGCTAGAGCTATACCCAAGCCAAGACGATTTACTATACGAAGAAGAAATAATAAGAAACCCATTCTCTCTCAAGCTGTGGTGGCGTTACCTCGTCGCACGCACCGACGCCCCCTTCAAGAAGCGCCACGTCATCTACGAACGCGCCCTCAAAGCCTTACCCGGAAGCTACAAGCTTTGGTATGCTTATTTACGGGAAAGATTAAGTCTTGTTCGTAACTTGCCCGTTACTCATTCGCTTTATTTTAGCCTTAATAACACGTTTGAACGCGCTTTGGTAACAATGCATAAGATGCCTCGTATTTGGATTATGTATTTGATTAGTTTGACTGAGCAGAAGTTAGTTACTAGGGCACGTAGGACTTTCGATCGTGCCCTTTGTGCGTTACCTGTCACTCAGCATGATAGGATTTGGGAGCCTTATTTGGTTTTCGTTAGCCAAAAAGGTGTACCGATAGAGACCTCTTTGAGGGTCTATCGTCGTTATTTGAAATATGATCCGTCGCATATTGAAGAGTTAATTGAGTTTTTGGTGAATTCGGAGCTTTGGCAAGAGGCTGCCGAGAGGTTGGCTTCGGTTTTGAACGACGATAGGTTTTATTCGATAAAGGGTAAGACGAAACACAGGCTTTGGCTCGAGTTATGTGATTTGCTGACTCAGCATGCCCAGGAGGTTTCAGGGTTGAACGTGGACGCGATTATTAGGGGTGGGATTAAGAAGTTTACGGATGAGGTTGGGAGGTTGTGGACTTCGTTGGCCGATTATTATATTAGGAGGAATTTAGTTGAGAAGTCGAGAGATGTTTTCGAAGAGGGGATGTGTACGGTTGTTACTGTTAGAGACTTCAGTGTTATTTTCGACGCGTATTCGCAGTTTGAGGAGAGTATGCTTGCTTTGAAAATGGAGGAGGAGAATGAAGACGAGGTGGATGATGACGAGAAAGAAAATGAGATGGAAGAGAGTGACGACGAAGGTGATCATTTAGATGTGTCGAAGCTTGTGAAAAATCTTAAGTCGTTTTGGTTAACGAACGATAAAGACGTTGATTTGAGGTTAGCTAGGTTGGAATATCTAATGGAGAGAAGACCGGAACTTTCTAATAGCGTGCTCTTACGACAAAACCCTCATAACGTGGAACAATGGCATAGGAGGGTGAAGCTTTTTAAAGATAATCCGACAAAACAGATTCTGACTTATACGGAAGCTGTTAGGACCGTTGATCCGATGAAAGCTGTGGGGAAACCTCATACTTTGTGGGTTGGGTTTGCGAAGTTATATGAGACCCATAACGATATTGCCAATGCAAGAGTTATTTTCGATAAAGCTGTGCAGGTGAACTTTAAAGCTGTGGATAATTTGGCTAGTCTTTGGTGTGAATGGGCTGAAATGGAACTAAGGCATAAGAACTTTAAAGGGGCTCTTGAGCTGATGAGGAGAGCTACAGCTGAGCCTTCGGTTGAGGTCAGACGGAGAGGTAATTACTGTTTCTCTTTTATGCAAAATACTTTAGATGGAGAGTAGAGTTAATGACCATTTATTTATTCCCCTTGGTGATTACTAAGAGTTTCAATTCACTATACTATACATGCTTACAACTTATATGTGAAGAAAGAAAACGAGAATGGAAGTATTTTTGAAGTTTAAAAACTATCTTGTCACAAGTTTGGTACTCAGAGTGGAAGAGGTTTGGGCTCATCAATTTTTTTCTTGTTACTGAAAAAGAGAAATTATTAAGTTTACTCAGTAGCAAATGATCATATTTCTGGCATTCATATTGTTCTGCGTATAATATAATCTTCTTGAGGATTTTCTTGGTGTATTTACAAACATTTACTCTTGAATTTTTTAGCATCATTGACACCCATAGTTTTTTCTTTTTATACCTTGTAGCTCCATTACTGTGCTAAGTGCTTGAGTCTTGACCATATCTTGTGACTCGATTAAAAAGTAATTTGCCATAATATTCGGTAACCTTGTACAATTGAAAGTACTTGTTGTGGACTTTGGAGAACTTTAGTTGACATAGTTGTTTCTGTGAACGGTTGACTTTTTACTTCCTTCATCAGCTTATGAGTATTATTGAATTATCTTTTTTTTGTTCTTTCTTAGAATGTTAAATTACGTTAACTTTATGCATAAGTTAGCAGTCTAAACTTTTTGGTGGACATAGATAACAAATACTTGCTTCATTGGGTTTGATGGTTCAGTGGTTGATTGATAATTTTTTTGTTGTGGTTTCTATTTGCGTGTCGCTCCTGGGGGTATGCTGTTTAATATTTAATTCACTATTTAGTTAACTTGTAGAATGTGAAAAGTCTACTTTTTAGATAAGTTTTCAGTTTAATTTTCTGGGTGGACATAGGTAGTACTTGCTTGCTTCATTCAAATTGATGAGTCAGCAGTTGATCGATAAATTTTGTCATGGTCTATATTTGTTTGTTCTCGTTTGTGGTCCACTTGTTTTGTAGATAGAACTTATTGGGTTGTCCTTGTTGCATGTTAATTTTGCTATAGAACTCGCATAATCTTGATTATGCCAAATGATGAGACTTCACATAATGTTGTAACTTGTGAGCTTTTGACCTTGTTAGAATACTTATTTATTGTGTTTGCACACAGTGGCTGCGGATGGAAACGAGCCAGTTCAGATGAAGCTTCACAAATCTTTGAGAATGTGGACATTTTATGTTGATTTGGAAGAGTCTCTTGGTACATTGGAGTCCACTCGTGCTGTTTACGAACGGATATTGGATTTGAGAATAGCTACTCCACAAATCATAATTAATTACGCGATGCTTTTGGAGGTAAAAACATGCACTCCATGCTTTGTATTCTACATTCAGCTCATTTAGTTGCACTTTATAAGTGTGGAAGTTTCCTTTTCGGTAGAGGTGGAATAGTGTACTTTTAGCGATTAATTTTATTTGTGCTTGGTAGAAAAGTGGGGAGTATACAGTTTTTGTTATTGGGAGTAGTAAAAGTTAGTTGATAGCAGTATATAAAGGTAAATATAAACTGTTTTAGAAAACATTTAAAAGACCTTTACTTTCTGGAAGGTAAACTTTTCATACTTTTAAGTGAATAAAAAGTATGTTTTTTTTTTTGCAGACGCCAAATCGACATTTTTACTTTTGTAATGTAGTTCTAATGTACTTATATTAAATGCTTCCCCAAACCATTGTCATGATGTTGCATGCTTTTCAGTGGGTCAGGTAATTAACTTTTTCCGTATTGGACTTTTTTAGGAACACAAATACTTTGAGGATGCTTTCAAGGTATATGAAAGAGGTGTCAAGATTTTCAAGTATCCACATGTGAAGGACATATGGGTTACATATCTTACCAAGTTTGTGAGGCGATATGGAAGATCAAAACTGGAGCGTGCAAGGGAGTTGTTTGAGCATGCTGTTAAAATGGTAAGATACTTTGTCATTATTTTGGTTATTCTCCAGGCTCCATTACAACTAAATTTTGATTCTCAAGCTACCCCGAAGACTTTAACGTCTTAACACCCCCACCCACCCACCCACCCTCACACGCACATCTATCTGGCTTCTAGTTTTCTTCTTTGGATTGCCTCATACATTTTACCTTACATGTGTTTCCTGGTTTATGACTAAACTTCAAACTGTAGGAATATTTTAGTTGTACCAATATCTAGGTAAATAATTTGAGTTGTAACCATGTTATGCTCTATGAGGACTTGATATACTGTTACAATTTTGTATTTCCTTATCCTATGCTTGTTTTAAGCTTGTTGTAGTTAGCATCTTCTTGTGCATCTCCTATTCAGATTAGGGTTAGGTGCCCACTTAGTTTGATGATCTATACGTTTACCATTCTCATCAGTAATCTGATACACTTAAGGACATATTGATTTTGTAGAATATTCATAGAAGGAAAAACTTATACCTGTGATAGAAGTATTTCGTAAACTAGCTTGCTTTTGCCCTCATTAACTTGCTTTTGCCATTAATGTTACAGAATCATGCGCTTCTCATCTGTATTTCGTGTGATTTAATAGTTAGGTTAGATACACCTTTGTAACTAACCTAACACCTAATTTCGATCTTGTACACCAACCTGCTTAAATTAGCAATTAGTAGTCCAACTTTATATTTCTCGACTTATTATGCTTGTGTAAGAAATCAGGAAAAAAACCATAGGTATTGTTACTAAATAGTTAAGAAAGATAACTGGTTTATACACTATTGTGTATTTTTTTTTTTTGTATTTGCACATTTCTCAATAACGTGTCTGTTTTAGTCCCTGATCTCGTTTGTTTTTCTATCATTTTTCAATATCTGTACACCTTTTTATTGTGTATTCCCTATTTTAGTTCCCAAACTGTGATTTTTTCTATTTTAGTCCCCGATCTTTGGCTGTTCTACCATGTAGTGTACTTAAATCGTCATGATATAAAACATTAGCATACTAGGTATTTCGTAAATTGGTGTACAAAATCTGAAATCCATCCCCCCCCCCCCCCCCCCCCTCTCCTTTTTTTCCCCCTTCCTCCGTGGTGGTTCCATTTGCTACTTACTCGTTGCATGTCTTACCATTACCTTGATGATTACTGAATGTTTGCTTATGGTTCTTAATGTTACATAATCATGTCACTATTTCCTTTCATTGTGTTCTACTTTGCATTGCGAGTTCTTATTTTGTTTGTCCTGTATTTTAGGCCCCTGCTGAAAATGTTAAGCCATTATATCTACAATATGCTAAATTAGAAGAAGATCATGGGCTAGCAAAGGGAGCTATGAAGGTATACAATCAAGCTACAAAAGCCGTTCCACCTCACGAGAAATTCAGTATGTACGAGATATACATAGCTCGTGCTGCTGAGATATTTGGTGTTCCCAAAACCAGAGAAATATATAGTGAAGCCATACAATCCGACAATCTTCCAGCTAAAGATGTAAAAACTATGTGCATGAAGTTTGCTGAGCTGGAGAAGAGCCTTGGAGAGATAGACCGTGCTCGTGCATTATATATACACGCATCTCAATATGCCGATCCACGATCAGATCCTGAATTCTGGACCAAATGGCAGGAGTTTGAGATCAATCATGGGAATGAAGACACCTTTAAAGAGATGCTACGCATCAAAAGAAGCGTTTCTGCAAGTTATAGTCAGGTATATATTCATTCTCTCTCTTAAAAGTTTTTGGTTCTTCATCGATAAAGCTTCATTTTTACCAGTATTTGATACTTTTCTCTCAAGAACTTTTTTTTTTTACATTATTTGGGAGAAGGTTCATGCTAAACTGCCCATACATTTTGATTCTGAGTTTATACTATAAAGATTTTAATCCTGGTTTGGGTGGGTAATACAGGGAATCCTTTGGTCACATGATAATATCATTCTTTCAAAATGAAGTTTTTGTTGTCACTACTTACTAATTATATTTACTGTTACGCCTCTTTACTCATTATATTTACTGTTATGCCTCTTTACTCAATGAGTTACTTTGTTAGTATGGTTCTCCTTCAGAAGGAAGTTATGCTTCTTTCTCAAAATTATGCAGTATTAATCTACGAGGTTTATTCGTATTCTGAATAATGTTGTGCTACTCCCATTCAGTGACATGATTTGGATTATATTCCGGTTGAGGGCTGGTGTGAAACTCCGTATTCCCATTTAGTGGCACTCCATACTATTCAGAATACATATATACAATCAGCTAATTAAAACATTATGAAAAATCAGCAATAGCTATCAATCATAAATTAGTTTAGTGAAGTGCATGTTCTGTCAAATATAAAATCAGCTAATGAATCGATATGACCCAAAAAAACCAGTTCAGTGAAGTTAAATTTTACACTTGTCACTTAATGGAAAAAGGTCTTTCTTTACTGTTACTAAATGGAATAAAGTCTTGCACTTGTAACTTAATGGTGGTATTCTATAGCATTGTTGATCAAGGCCAGTGATACGTGCACAGGGTAGGGTATTTACCCGGAATATGCCTGGAAGGCCAACAGTTACTTTCTGAAATTACATGTTTGGTCCCTCTGCGGTATATTCTGAGTTTATACACGGTGAAAAAAGCATTTCCATTTATTTATGCATTGTGTTTATAGCCTTGCTGCTTACGCCCTCAATGCTATTGTTTTCCTAACTTGATTTTTATTCTTCCAGACGCATTTCATTCTTCCCGAGTATCTAATGCAAAAAGATAAATCAAACGTGGATGAAGCAATGGACGCACTTAAACAAGCCGGTCTCCCAGAGGACGAAATGGCGGCTCTTGAGAAACACTTAGCTCCGGCTATAGAAGAAAACGGTGCTAGAAAAGTGGGTTTTGTAAGCGCCGGAGTTGAGTCTCAAACAAAAGATGGGGTGATAAAAGCTAGCGCTAATCATGAGGATATTGAGCTACCTGAGGATAGTGACTCTGATGGAGAAGATGGAAAAGTCGATATTGCCCAAAAGGAGGTTCCCTCTGCTGTTTTCGGTGGGTTGGTTAGGAAGAGAGGAGATGGTGGAGACGATGAGGGAGAGGTGGATGATGGAAAGGAGAAAGAGGGTGATGCCCCTATCGGTGCGTTGGAGAGAATTAAGAGGATGAGACGAGCAGGGTAGGGACTCGAGTTTGATCTTTTATGGTTAATGCTGTGATGGAATTTTTTATCGTATTTTTATTTAGTTTTGTAAGAAAATCGAAGTGTGATTTTACACAAGAACCCTTTGTGTATAATTTTGAAGTTACAGATTGTATTCGAGTTCTGCACTTTTTTCGCTATTTAAAAATCTGAAAGAGTTGTGGACAAGTTGAGGCATAACCCTTAACAATTTTCCGTTTATTTTTTAGGGAAAGAAATTACATCCTTATAAAGAATCCGCTTGTCGTAAGGGTTTAATTTTAGCATTACTTAAAAAAGACAAACAGCTATTAAAATAAGGTGGTTAAAATACTCCGGCAAATCAATAATTTCTCAGATCATCTTCGCCTGAAATATATAGAATAAAAAAACGTGTATATGGCACTATAAAGACGTGATCATAAAAAAGTTAATACCGTATCGTAATTGTTGCATACATATAGCGAAATGAAAGATAAATTTGATTATTTATTACGGATACGAGAGAAAGGTAAAAAAAATCGTAAAAGTCTAGATCATAACTTATGAGAGTATAATTAATCTTAAAAAAATCTGCACTAAATATGATTTTCAAAAGAAATTACATTTTGAAGTTTAAATAATTTATTAGCTACCTAAACACGAGGTTGTAATATTTTAATTTAAAACAAATTTTGTATCAACTCTTTCACCATTATATGTTATAATATTAGCATAAATGGCATCTATTAACTACCTTGATACAAGAATTAGTAGGGAACAAGTCAACCTATATAACTGTTTCACAACCCGTTTGCATAAAAAAATATCAAATGGATAAAAAAAATTAAATTTTAATTAATATTTAAGTTTAGCCTATGCCCCCTTAGGGTTTTATATTTTTATTTGAGTTTTTAATGTGTTGTACAATTTGTTTTTAATTTATCAAATTCTAATTTGGTAAAAACAGAAAAAATAAATTAGTTATTGAAAAACATCATCTAACCATTTATTTTATAATCTAACGGTGGTTAAGGTGACTATACCATAAACAGTCAAATAAACTGACTGTTCTGTTCCAAAGAGACACTCCGTTGATATAGTCAAAAAAGTAAGTTTAGTATAAATATAGTTACTAACTTGATATTTCATTGAACTATAGGGATTTCATTGCGAGTACTAAAACTATCTAAGCAATAAATTGTAATTTTCGGACCGATAACTGAACCGAAAAAAATCAAAACCGAAAAACCGAAATTTTTTCTGGCCGATTTTGATTTTTAATAAAACCGAACCGAAAAATACGAAAAATAACCGAAAAAAACCAGTCCGGTTCAGTCCAAAAAATAAAAAGATCTAAATCAAAAAACTCCGAACAAAAAAAATATGTTCGGTTTCGATTTTGGTAAAAACCGAACCACACCGAACCGAACCTATCCAAGCCCTTTACTATTTTACTTTAAAGATGGTCTTTTTTGGAGTATACTTTTTGTCCCAATATTAGTACTATTTTTGTCCGAAAGGTATTTTTATTCTTGTAAAAAAGATTGTTTTTTCTTAGTTTTATCTTTTCCACAGTTTTATTGATTGATTCTACGTATCTAAATCTGTGTGTTTTATTTAAGGTAGTTGTTGTGAAAATAATTCTTCAATTATAATTTTATTGCTTACAAGTTATTAATTTGCAGTTATTCTGTCTGGGTAGTTTGAAAAATCAAGTCTTTTTATGTTTGGGTGTAAAATTTGAGAGTTTAAAGCTTGAGAAAAGCAAAAAAAAATTGTCCGAAAATAAATCAGCTTATTTGCTTATTTTTTTCTTCCAAACAGGCTCTTTCGGAACAATTTTGCATTTTTTGGGTCTTGTTACTTACTTCTGTAGTAAATGTTTTAGTGGATAAAACAGTTTCTTGTTGAAGCTTAGTCGGAAACTTGAAATTTAAACATTAGTAATAGCTTAATTTTTGCTTACAAATTAATAAATTGCAGTTATTCTGGCTGGGTAGCTTGAAAAACCATGTATTTTTATGTTTGGGTATAAAATTCAAGAGTTTAATGCTTGAGAAAAGCATTTTTTTTTTCCGTCCAAATATAAACCAGCTTTTTTGCTTGATTTTCCTTCTAAACAGGCTTTTTCAGAACAGTTTTGCATTTATTGGCTGTTGTTACTTGTGTAAATGTTTTAGTGGATAAAACAGTTTCTTGTTGATTATTTAGTGTAAAATTTTTGAAATTTTAGAAAAATGATCATATAGTACATACTTTCGGACTTGCTTATCGAAATTTGTGTTTTTTATTTAAGAGCTGGTACATATCAATGCATCACTGAGCATCGACGATAAAAACAAAGAGAAAAAAGAGGCAGCATCATTGAATATCTATGCCTAATCTTAAAAGAGATTTTAACCTCGGGTTTTTGATAATTAAGTCTCAAAGTATGTACTAAATGATCATTTTTCCAAATTTTAAACATTAGTAATAGCTTAACTTTTGCGTAAAAAAGGAAATTTTATCCTATGGATCAATGGAGTTGTGTTCTTTACTTCTTTTAACTCTTTTCTGATATATTAAAGTGCCTTTATTCGAGAGAAAACTATAGAATTAAGTGCCTTTTATAGTTTTCTGCAGCAGACGGATTTTGTTATTACAGTTTTTACTTGAAAGAAAAGGGTGAAATCGAGAGGCGGAAGGGGGATTTAGAAAATAGGTGGACGTGGAAAAGTCCGAGCTATGATGAAACTGTTTGATTCTCATTGCCACCTTCAAGATCCCAAGATCTTCGAAAAAGCCCCCAATATAATAAAAACAGCCCATGATAAAGGTGTGGTTAATTTCGTTGTTAATGGAACTTCCGAAAACGATTGGCATTTAGTCAAGCAGATGAACGATACTTACCCATCAGTAATTCCATCCTTTGGGGTCCATCCTTGGTTTGCAATCGACAAAGGCCCTGATTGGTTCAATAATTTGAAAGAATATCTTGACAAAACTCCCTCAGCTGCGGTTGGAGAGATTGGCTTGGATAAGGGCTCAAAGGGTAAAAAAATCGATTTCGATGTTCAAATTGAAGTTTTCCGGAAACAACTCGAACTAGCTAAGGAACTTAAAAAACCTGTATCGATCCATTGTGTTCGTGCCTTTGGGGATCTTCTTGAGATAATGAAGTCAATTGGTCCTTTTCCTAACGGTGTAATTTTGCACTCTTTCTTGGGTTCTGCTGAAATGGTTCCGGAATTGGCTCGCTTAGGTGCTTATTTTTCCTTTTCTGGTTTCCTAATGTCCTTGAAAGAGAGCAAGGCGAAAAAGATGTTGAAGTCGGTTCCTTTTGATAAGATACTACTGGAAACAGATTCGCCTGATGCGTTTCCAAACTCAAACTTTTCGGATATGCTGATTACTATTGAAGGAGACGACGAAGAAAGTGAAGAAAATGTAAATCATCCAGCTAATATACTTGCTGTACTCAAGCACGTTGCGTCTTTTCTTGAGATGAAGGAAGATGAATTAGCAGAGATTAGTTATAGAAATGCTTTGCGTGTGTTCTCTTACGAAGGTTCAAAAATATGCGAAGGTTAAGTTCGATTACGTTTTCTGTTTCAACTGCGGCACTTCTTTTGTAAAAGTTGTAGCATGTCAAATGGAATAAAAGTGGTTCAGATTTTCTGTTTCCTATTGGGTCTTTTTGCTTTTGAATTAAACCTCAACATCTCCACTGTAAGGAGAAACGTGATATGTATAACACTGGATAACAGAGAAACAACCAAACTCCAAAATAATTTATATATTATAGCACATTTTTTTTATTATACAAGTATTTCGTTTTAATTGATATTTTGCTTTGAGGAGAGAATAACACAAGTACATGCTACTTATCCTGAACTCCATTCAAAAGACTGCCAATATATTTCTTTCTGAGCTCAAGTTTTTTTCATGTCAAATTAAAAAAGGTCCAACAATAAAACGATCCAAGTAAAAACAAAATACCATATAAGCCAAAATAGAAATCAAGAATGAAAAGTAATTGTCTGCTTTCTTCATCCACAGCCAAGGCCATGTAAGGACATGCTCTCATTTTTTGCACATCACTGTCTTCTTCTAGATTTGCATTCTTGTCAATAGAACCTTGTTTTGTACTTATTCTCAGAGCAAAACACACGATATGCCATCATTAGTCATTGCAATTTTTATTTTATTTTTCTCATGTTTTTTTCCTGTTTGATCACAAAAAGGACATGTTCTTGTAAGATCAGACAACCCCGTAACAAAAAATAATACTTTTTTTGGCTTTCTGCATCTTATCCATAACTAGAACGTAAATCTGTGACGGTCTATTTAAACATGTTTACCGAGTTTGAGGTTTTACCTTATGTAACTAAAAGGTAGGTTCTTCTATCAATAAACTTAATTATGGGGAGCAATGATTCATCGGTAGTAGTTCTGTTACTTTTAGTATCACTTTTCCTAGCCTTTTGCTTCGAAAAGGGGATTTCGACTAGTGTTAGTTATGACGGGAGGGCTCTGGTTATTGATGGGAAGAGGCGGATTTTACAGTCAGGGTCGATACATTATCCTAGAGCTATGCCTGAGGTGATGTTTCGCTTTTATGCATGTTCTCTTCTCTCGCTGATTTGTTAACTTAAAGCCTGTGTTTGTAATGATATATGATTGTGTTTGTAAAATAGGTGTGGCCAGAAATTATCAGGAAATCAAAGGAAGGGGGATTAGATGTGATTGAGACATATGTGTTCTGGAACTATCATGAGCCTGTTAGAGGGCAGGTACACGGGTCATAATATTCTATTTTAGAATAAACATTTGAATAATTAGAGCTAGTTTGGTATTGCTTCTATTTAGATGATTGTGCTATTTTATTTTAGTTATTTTGAGGCAATCCAGACCATAACAGCATAGGCTGCAGTCTTTTTAAAAAATCACAAAAGTAGAAGCAAATATCGAATGGTATCTCTTGATGGATTATCTTAAAAGATGGGAAAATTTCTATGTTTAGCCGCAATTTTTTCTTTATTTGGGGTACCAATATTATTATATTAAGTATAAACTACATAATTAATTATGTCGTGGGTGCTTGCAGTACTACTTTGAGGGCAGGTTTGACCTGGTGAAATTTATAAAGACAGTTCAGGAAGCTGGGCTATTTGTACATCTGAGGATTGGTCCTTATGCTTGTGCCGAATGGAACTACGGGTTAGCTTTCTTTTTCCTTGTAACTGTTACTTGTTTACAAAGCAGTGTTTTAAAAGAGAGAGCTTTGCCAAAACCTTTTTAAAAGAACTCCATCAAGATGTGAACTTTGTGTGCTTAAAAAGAGTAAAGGCCAAAACTTTTCAAGATTTTCATCGAAGAGTTTTTTTGCCTAAACGAGTAAAATGAGCTTTTTGATCGTTGAAGCAAGCCTTTTAAAACAGAGCTGTAAAGTGAGGAATTGGTTTCATCTTAGATCTTTTCCGTATGCTTCTATAAATTCTTGTCACAAGTAAAGCAACTTAACCACTCCATGAAACTGTTCTTATCTATAAAGTAAAAACTTAGTCACTTGACATGCTTGTTAGCATCATCTTCAGAATTCAATCCTTACATCTGAAGTCCAAACACAACATATTCCTTTAACTCTTTCTTGCTGTCACATAACGAAAGAAGGTTAAGTGTAATTTTTAGTGATGTTTTTTTTTCAATTGGGAGACGTCATATGAGCAGGGATTTTAACTTATAAGTTAACAATCTGATAAAATTCTCATCAATTTCATGTTTATTTTTTAAGCATATTTAAAGGCAATATTCTATGACTTACTCTATTCTTTTTTAATCAGGGGATTTCCATTTTGGCTGCACCAAATTCCTGGTATCCAATTCCGAACAACGAATAGACAATATCAGGTATAACTTTAACCTTGCAACATATGTGGATACATGACACTGTCCCTTTCCCCCTTTTTTTTTAGTACTGTTAATGAGTTGTTACCTTAATTGAAGGATGAAATGGAGAGATTTCTTAAGAAAATAGTGGACTTAATGAAGGAAGAGAATTTATTTGCTCCGCAAGAAGGGCCCGTTATTCTTGCACAGGTAGTTTAATTTTCTGTTTTTGTTATTGTGTTTGCTTAACCAGCAATACGTAATCGTATATTGTTTTCTTCACTCAAGCATATTCTTATTTGCATAAAGGTTGAGAATGAATATGGAAATGTCGAGTGGGCATATGGAATTGGAGGAGAATTATATGTCAAATGGGCGGCTGATACGGCTATCAGTCTCAACACCAGTGTCCCTTGGGTTATGTGCTCGCAAAGTACTGCACCCGACCCCATAGTAAGTACTTGTGCTGAAAGAAAAACTAAATTTGTCTATTTTCTGTTTCCAAGACAATGCCATACTTGCGTTATTGCAGGATTTCATTCATTACTGAAATAGTTATTATGTACTCGGTATTTCTAAGTCCTAATAGCTAGTGAATTACATGAAGAAGTTAGTTTGGAAGAATGATTAACTGTCACAAATTGATCAACTTTATTTATATCCAGATGATGGATTTCATATGATATTCCATAGATTTTCACTTGCTCTTCTCAACGTTATAGGTTATATTGGTATACTAGATCACTTTTCATTTTTTTTTTAAATAAAATAAATTGGGTCAATATTTTGCGCTTAAGTTATTCTATATGCCGTCTTTTTTAATAATTTCTTTTTATATGTCGGTGTAGATAAACACATGCAATGGATTTTATTGTGATGGATTTACACCTAATTCCCCTTCAAAACCAGCAATGTGGACAGAAAACTACAGTGGATGGTAAGATTCTGTGTCTAGTTGAAGATGTGTATCTGCAAATTAGGTTTTATAGTTTAATAATCTTAAAGGTTACTTTTTTCACATTTTTACCTGTCTTGCAGGTTCCTTTCCTTTGGATATGCAGTTCCTTATCGCCCGGTTGAGGACTTAGCTTTTGCTGTTGCACGCTTTTTTGAAAGAGGCGGCACATTCCAAAACTATTATATGGTGGGACTCCTAATTTTGAAATTGTTACATAATTATGATCCTTTTACTGTAAGTAAATATGATGATTATGACTTCACATTGTATCTGAATGCAGTATTTTGGCGGCACCAATTTTGGAAGAACAGCTGGAGGACCGTTGATTGCGACAAGTTATGATTATGATGCTCCATTAGACGAATATGGTAAAATTTGAAATATATGTTGTGGATAAAAAATATTCCTTCAAAGTTCAGCATGGATACAATGTATCAATTATACCATATTCTGTTCTGTTACTTTTCTTTGTTTAAAATATTGGGCACATAGAATCTGTAGTTTTGCCATTCTTCACCACTGATGTTTGTCAGCAATATGTCGTGTAGTTACATTAACTTGTATTGGCCACAATCAGTTAATGGTTTATTATTTATTCATTTCTGATGACTGATGATGTTTGCTTGTTATCGCTTTTAAGCCAAAGGCCTGGATTTTTTATACCGAGAGAAAGTTAGATCAATCCAACTGAAAACTTTTAGCTTATTTAGGCAAGAAAAGAAGAAAAGATCTGTTACTATCTAGATAACCAAATTCACAACAGCTTGGAAACTAAATGAATCAATATGCAGGTTATATCAGGCAGCCAAAGTGGGGCCACCTACGGAACTTGCATATGGCCATAAAGCATTGTGAAGAGCATTTGGTCAGTGTAGAACCTACACAACAGTCCCTTGGTAAAAACTTAGAGGTATATCCCTACTTAGATATTGTTTGGCTGAAGCGTTTTTGCTTATAAGTTGCTTCTGCTGGACTCGGTTGGCGGCTTACAAACCAAGTCTTTTTGGTTTTCTGGCCCTCTCAAAATTTAAGCCAAATGTACCCAGCTTTTTTCTCATTGGTCTGGAATAAACCAGCTTCTTTGCTTAAATACTGCAGCCAAAACAAGTCTAGAAGAGCATTTGGTATAATCGTCATGGTTGCTTCAAATTTTCTCTAAGTTCTGTAGACTCCATATAGTTAAAAGTTGTTTTTTGTTTTTAGATCTTTATACAAATAAGTTCTTCACCTCTAACTATAAATTGTTGGTTGTGCGCATCTTATTTATATTGATTATGTTGTAAAAAATAGAATAAGCAATGTATCTGCATATTTCATGATACTGAATTTTTCCGTAATTATTATCTTATGTTTACACTTTTGTTGGTTGTACGCACTTGTTTATAATGATTATATGTTGTAAAAATGGAATAAGCAACTCATCTTCTGAAATCATGATACTGCATTTTTCTATAAAAAAAAATCTCTTACGTTTACTCTTTAATAACCAGGCACATGTATATTACAAGAGTTCGAATGACTGTGCAGCATTTATAGCTAACTTTGACAGCGTATCAGATGCAAATGTCACGTTCAATGGAAATACATATTTTCTTCCTGCTTGGTCTGTCAGTATTCTTCCAGATTGCGAGCATGTTATTTTCAACACAGCAAAGGTATGGGTTTGTTTGCATTTATGTTATATGTAGGCCAGTAATTGCTCTTATAAGTGATCATTGGCTTGTTTCACAAATAAGGTTGGCTTATTTGAGGCTTTAAACTCTCGGGTTCATCCAGCTTTAAACATTTAGCCTTTTCATGGCGGGGAACAAAAAAATTATTAAGAAAATCAAGGTTTTAGCCGGTCGACCAAATAAACTGCATCAAACAGATAAGGTGAGCAACCAGACAAACACTATGCATAAAAGTCCAACCTCTGATGGCTCAATTACTTAGATTAAGTATATCAATGTACACAGCTATACTAGCATGTAGTTAATGTATGTCTTTGTGTGATATGACTATGATAAGACTTTATTTTTGTTATTAAATGCTAATCAGGTCGATTCACTTAAATATCTTTTTGACGCCTCACGATCTTTAAGCGCTGATATGAGCAAAATTTATGTGCCATCTTCTGCATGGAGTTGGTACAAAGAAAAAGTTGGGATTTCGGATAGTAGCTCATTTACTGCATCGGAGCTTTTGGAGCACATAAATACAACAAAGGATGTTAGTGATTTTCTCTGGTATACGACAAGGTAAAATATCTTATTTACTAGGGGTATTTAGTAACAACTAGGATATCAATGTTCATTTTATTTTGACAGCTTCAGGTGCATTTGGTTCCTTATGTTTTCACAAAACACTAATGTCGATTTGATGTTGATTTATTTTATCTTTTGATATTTGATTTTCTTCTACCGCTTAGCAGAGTCTTTGATGCTTAGTTGTATTTTTTTCTTTTCTTGTTTTCATAAAGAAATTACTAACAGCAAAATTGTCTTTTCTTTGCAGCATAACCGTGGATGGGAAAGCTAAGAATAGACAGGAAGAAGATCTGCATCTGCTCGTAACGAGTCTGGGGCATGCGGCTCTCGTGTTTGTTAATAAAAAGCTTGTAGGTAAGCTATTGTACTTGAGAAGTATGATCCAGTAGCAATGAGCTATTATTTTGTATTAACTTGTCTCGAAACTAGTAATATTGGTTTTTTGTGTTCACTCTGTGAAACATTTACTCGACTTACCCAAAAAAGCATTTCACTTGGCATTTTCCTTGAAGGATTTGGCTATGGTAATCATGATGAACCGGCCTTTGCACTCAATAAAAAAATCGAGCTTAACGATGGAAGTAATTCATTGGAAATGTTGAGCATTATGGTCGGCTTACAGGTAAATATTGTTAGGTTTCAGAAACGTTGATTTTCCAAAATTCTAACTAAATTTTTTTTCGTGTTTACTTGCAAGCTGTATCGTATACTTTAGTTCCGCAAATATACAATAAAGTATATCTTCTTCTGCAGAATTATGGTCCATGGTTCGATATATCACCAATGGGAATTTCTTCTGTAATTCTTAGCGATCTCAAAGGTTCCAAGCAAAACCTTTCTTCAACAGAGTGGACATATCAGGTTTGTCTCTATCACTAATTTTGTCCTTTTTATTTTCTTCAATGTAGTACTAGTTTCTAGGTTGGTTTATGAGTTTGAGTAATACTGTTATAATAATTATTAGCAAATACATTATAAACGGCTATCTGGCTGCAGCTTTTTAGCAAAAGAAGCTGGCTTTTTTGAGGCTGATGATGAAAAGATGGCTATCTCTACCTTTTAGACCAGAAAAAAAAAACTCATCTTTTTAGCTAGCCAGCTAAATGAACTTTAATTTGTATTCTAAAATTAATGAGTTGAGCTTTTCAACCGCAAATAAACCCCAAGTCAACCCGTTTTACTTAACTCTCTTTCAGGTGGGAGTAGAAGGGGAACACCTGGGGCTTTCTAACATAAATCTTGTGAATAGTTCGTTATGGTCACAAGGAAATGTTGTCCCAACTAAACAAACCTTGATATGGTATAAGGTGAGTAGATGCAATAACAATACATAGAAATATATAATTACAATTGATACAATTCTGAATTTCCATTGTCGCCCGTCGACAAATTATTGTGCCATTAGACCACTTTTTTGCCCCCAAGCGGGATTGGTCCTATATCTGTGGACCTTGGTAGCATGGGAAAAGGTGAGGCTTGGGTTAACGGACAGAGTATAGGGAGATATTGGCCCGCTTACCTGGCACCTTCGACCGGTTGTACTGAGAACTGCGACTATAGGGGAGCACATGATTCTAATACTTGTCTCAAGTACTGTGGTGAGCCAGCTCAGACACTGTAAGTGCAAAATATAAGTTATTCCAAATTTGTTTATTATTGAAAAGATCCTCAGTCTATTCTTAGATATTTTCAACAAAATAATGAGAAATCGAAGTAATAACATCTGATTTTGTGGATGATAAAGCTTAAGCTTATAGGAAGTACAAGTCTAATATGTGAATTTAATTTTCAAATAAAAATGAAAGAAAAGTCGACAAAAGACTTGACGTTTTTCTTCTTTATAGCCCTCAGCAAAGAGGAGCTTCTCTATCTTTACTTTTTTTTTGCAGGTAAAATTTGTAAAAGAAATTGCGGATTACGCAATTGCACCCCTGTCTCTTGCAAGGCTTCACCTGCATCTAATTATAAATAATTAGTCCATTTCCTTGTTGTTTATGTTAAACATTTTCACATAAACATTTTTGTTGGAGTATCGAGTAAGTCTGAGAATAGGCAATATGCATACTAGAAGATCTTACAGAATCTCTGAATTTTCTAATTGGCAAACATTATGTGTATGGAGGGACAATACAGCTTAAAATCCACTCAGAAACTGTATGAAACAAAACATAAGTTTTCTCTCTATGTTATTTACAGTAGTTTACTAACTTCCAGTATGTTTATGGAATGATGATAGTGCATAAACACATAATCTAATAGTTATTAAGTTATCGTGCTGCAAGCACCTACTAACTTATTTAGAACGAAAACATAAAATGTCACTTCTAAGCATTAGGTACATAACACTTGCATACAATGTGCAGTTATCATATCCCGCGAAGTTGGGTACATTCGGGTGCAAACGTGTTGGTTCTCCACGAAGAACTCAGCGGTGACCCTACAAAAATTTCTTTCTCTACGCGCACAGGGCAGGAGATTTGCGCACACGTGGCAGAGGACGATCTTCCACCAGTTGATACTTGGAAATCAAATGAGGGTTTTACTTCTCAATCACCAGAAATTCGGTTGAGCTGTGAGCAAGGATGGCACGTGTCTTCTGTTTCTTTCGCTAGCTTCGGAACCCCTCAAGGGCACTGTGGTGATTTCACTTCAGGAAGATGTCATATCGACGTATTATCTGCGGTTGAGCAGGTAAATAGGGAGACTTTTATCGTCATAAATTATAATTTAGTTCCGGTAGATTTATATGCGTAGTATGGATTATGGCAGGAATGGTGACAAAAGAAGGTCGTGAACCATATTGGCAAAAAAGACAACAACAAAAACACTTTTACCCATGTATTTTACTTAAAATATTTGATTTAGTATTCTCCCTATATTAAGTATTAAAAGAATATTTATTTTGGTTCGGTTACTATGTATCGATTTATAAATTTATTATTTGCTTTTTTAGGTGTGTGTCGGGAAACAAGAGTGTTCGATTCCAGTGACGACTCAGCTACTGGGAAACCCATGCCCCGGATTCACGAAAAGTTTAGCTATTCAAGCCTTTTGTAGTTTTCTCTCTGTTCCAATGTTGAAAAATATGATTTGAGAATCATGACAATAAGAAGGCCTCTTTTATTTGTGTTTTTTTTTTTTTTTAGAATCATGACATTTTTTTTTTCAATATAGTACCTTATATTATGAAAATTCCAGTTCAACTATCAAATCACTCGATTTGATTAATTGTATAAAAAAATGGGAAGTTATATGAACATAACTTAAAAATGGGAGGTTATATGAACATAATTCTACGGTTTCACGACAGGAACATAAATATGCGTCTTATTTTTTTTTTTCGAGATGTATAATGACATGTTTTGAATTTTAAAATTTTACCATAATTTTCAAAACATGCCATTATACATCTCGGAAAAAAAATATGAATATTTGTGTCCCCGTCGTGAAACCGTAGAATTTGAAGCGTTTTTGTAAAAAATTATTCAAATTGATGTGTAAGTTATGTTTATATAACCTCCTCGTAAATAAATGGTTTGATAAATTGAAATATTGGTTTTAAAAACAAACCGAGCCGATCAATTATGTATATGCTCCATAAGTGTGTATGTATATTAAAATTTATAAAGAATATGATGTGTTGTTTTCGTTAAACCACAAACTTTTGTGGTCAGTATTTATATACAATTCAAATCGTAAACTACTACATCATATTTTTATAATTGGTTCTTTTTATATTTTGTATCACTTATGTTTTTTTTGAAATTCACTTATGTTATTACTATACATAAGTAACAAATGTAACATAAGGAAAAAAAATGTTTAGTACTTTTACTCTTGGTTTTTCGTTATTTAGTATCTAAGTTTTAAGTTTTATTAATTTGGTCTCCGACCGATCAATTTTGGTCCAAATTAAGGGCCCGACAGCATAAATCGACAAAATACACTCCCTTTATGTCACATTTGGAGTTTTACTTTTGATGGATGATTACGCAATTGCAATCGCAATGTGATATGTGAGAGAACATGGCTCATTGGTAGAAGGTCGGTCACATTTCAATAAAAATTGCTTAAGATTTCTAAGTGTAAGTCACCTTATAAGTGATAAAAAAAAGATATTATTTTCGTAACTTTTTGGTTTTTTTTTACTTAATAATTCAAACAAACACTAAAAAAACTAAAAAAATAGCTTTCAAGTTATTTTTTTACAATTTGATATCTTTCTCGTGTAGATTATAATATATTTTTATAAGGTTAAAAACAAATTTTAATCTCTTTTTTACATTTTAATATCTTTCCCGTATAAGCTATTTTTTAATCTTAAAAACAGCTTTTAAGCTTTTTTTATTGGGTCGGGTGACTGAAACTTTAAAAAGTTTCGACTCAGTACCTCAATTTAAAAAATCTTATAAAAAGTGACCTAGGACTAATATTCTCGAAATCACGTGACTATAATTTTATCATTTTGTCAAAACACAAGTCTTCTAGTTAAACGAAAACCGATAGATTAGGGGCCCAAATTGTTAAAACTTAATATTTGAGTACAAAATTGATAAACTATAAACATCAATTTTTATCGCATAAATATAAATAAGGATAAATTAACAAAACATATTACTTTTGAAACTAAATTACCAAAAGTATACCCTTACAACTTTAACTATCAAAAACATACTAAACAAATTTAATACTGTTTATTCTCTTTTTTTCTCTATCTCTCGTTTACTCTCTCTCTCCTCCCTTATTATAGGGGGATTTTTTTTCATTACTCTGATTACTCAGAGCTATAAGGGACGTGGAATGATCCCACGTCTACGTGGCTGCCTAAATTTTTTTAATTTTTTTTTTGTTTTTTCTTTTATTTATGTTTTCATATGTAAAAACTTTCCAATTTTAACCAAAAACTTATCTAATTTTACCCGAAAAAAACCCTAATCATCAACCATAAAACTATTTATTATATCAAATTAATATATTTTTTTATCAAATCAAAGTCACTCTACCATTACAATTATTTTCAATTTTATCTAAAAAAAAAACCCTAACCATCGACCATCAAACTCCTTCGTATATCAAATTAATATATTTTTTTTATCAAATCAACATCACTTACCATTACAATTATATCCAATTTTACTAAAAAACAAAAAAACTATCCCAATTTACCCACAAAAAAAAACTTCCCCAATTTTACCCAAAAAAAATTCTAACAATCAACCATCAAACTCCTTCGTATATCAAATTAATATATTTTTTTATCAAATCAACATCACTTACCCTTACATTATACCCAATTTTACTATAAAAAAAAAAACATATCCCAATTTACCAAAAAAAAAAACTTCCCCAATTTTACAAAAAAAAACTCTAACCATCAAACTCCTTCGTATATCAAATTAATATATATTTTTATCAAATCAACATCACTCTACCACTACAATTATCCTCAATTTTACAAAAAAAAAAACATATCCCAATTTAAAAAAAAAAAACTTTCCCAATTTTACCAAAAAAACCCTAACCATCAACCATCAAACTGCTATCAAATTAATAAATTTTTTTCTCAAATCAAAATCACTCTACCACTACATTTATCCCCAATTTTACCCAAAAAAAAAAAATCTCTTCCAATTTACCAAAAATAAAACCTCCTCCAATTTTACAAAAAATAAACTCTAACCATCAATCACCAAACTACTTCCTATAGGGTTTTTTTTGGTAAAATTTGGAAAGTTTTTTTTGGTTAAATTGGAAGAGGTTTTTTTTTTTGGTAAAATTGGGGATAATTGTAATGGTAGAGTGATGTTGATTTGATAAAAAAATATATTAATTTGATATATGAAGGAGTTTGATGGTTGATGGTTAGAGTTTTTTTTTGGTAAAATTGGACAAGTTTTTTTTTGTTGGTAAATTGGGATAGTTTTTTTTTTTTTTTTTTTAGTAAAATTGAGTATAATTGTAATGGTAAGTGATGTTGATTTGATAAAAAAATATATTAATTTGATATACGAAGGAGTTTGATGGTCGATGGTTAGGGGTTTTTTTTTGATAAAATTGAAAATAATTGTAATGGTAGCGTGACTTTGATTTGATAAAAAAATATATTAATTTGATATAATAAATAGTTTTATGGTTGATGGTTAGGATTTTTTTCAGGTAAAATTAGATAAGTTTTTGGTTAAAATTGAAAAGTTTTTACATAGGAATACATAAATAAATAAATAAAATAATAAAAAAAAATAAATTTAGGCAGCCCCTTATTATACCTCTCGTCCATTTTTCTCTCTTACCAATTTTTCTCTACATTTCTTTTCGATCTTAGTCTATCTCCTCCATGGTTGTTTGTATATTTCTTTTATATCCTACTCTATATCTCTCCCCTCTTCCATCATGAAAACCCGTCACTAACTACCGAACACCATCTAAATTATATAAACATCCATATATATATAAATACATATATATATATATATATACATACGTAATACACAAATATTATACTGGTTGATACCCCGTAATATATGAAAAATATATGAAATTGGTGAGATTGTTTTCTATTTATTTTGGTTTGATACTATTGTAAAACTTGTGGGTTTCAAGTTGAAGAGGAGAATCCATATGTATAGTAGTGAGAGAAATTCATATGTAGGGTATGAAGTTTTAAAATTAGGGTATGAAGTTTTGAAATTAGGGTATGAAGTTTTGAAATTAGGGTATAAAGTTTTGAAATTAGGTATCAAGTTTTAAAATTAGGGTATGAAGTTTTGAGATTAGGGTATGAAATTTTGAAATTAGGGTATAAAGTTTTAAAATTATTGTATTAAGTTTTGAAATTAGGGTATGAAGTTTTAAAATTATGGTATGAACTCCTTTTTAGATATTTGATTGTGATTCAGAACATTTAGGCTATGACATTTTAAAATTAGGGTATGACATTTTATAATTAGCATATGAATATTTTGTGAGTTTTTAGTCATTTTGACATAGAGAGACGAGTAATTAGCATGTGTTAGAAAGAGGTGCGATTATCGTGTGTTAGAGAGAGAGAGATTTACAGTTAGACAGAAAGAGGTTAGATCATGGTTCGATTAGAATCAGATAAATAACACGTCATGTTTTTTTAAGTTTTGGGTTATGTATTTATAATAAAATAAAGTTAATCGCCGCTATAAATAAATAGTCAATCACTATTCAAAAATTACTACTAAAAACATAACTCTAAAAAATAAAATAATAATAATGGGCAAAAATAAAATTGAGCTAAAATGGGTTGGATTTGCGATTATTATTCTTCAATTAATTCCACTTTCTCTCTCTTGGGGAAAAGACGGTCACTATGTTACTTGTAAAATCGCTCAGGTAATTTTTTACTATTATTTTTAAAAAAAAAAAGGGTTTTTTGACTTTTTTTGAAAATACCCAAAAGAAAACAAAAACTGGGTATTTACTTACTTGTGAATATGATTACTTTAAACCGGGTAATTTTTAGTATTATTAATTTTTTTTGAAAATAGCCATTAAAAAAACTGGGTATTTACCTTAGTGTGATTACTTTAAACTGGGTATTTTTTACTATTATTTTTTAAAACAAAAAATGGGGTTTTAACTTTTTTTGGAAATACCTAAAAAAAATAAAAACTGGGTATTTGCTTACTTGTGAATATGATTACTTTAAACTGGGTAATTTTTACGATTATTATTTTAAAAAAAATGGGTTTTTGACTTTTTTTGAAAATTCCCATAAAAAAAAACTGGGTATTTTTTTACTATTATTTTTTTAAAAAAAAAACGGGGTTTTAACTTTTTTTGAAAATACCCAAAAAAAAACAAAAACTGGGTATTTGCTTACTTGTGAATAAAAAAAATAAAAACTGGGTATTTAAACTGGGTAATTTTTACTATTTTTTTTTTCAAAAAAAATTGGGTCTGTGACTTTTTTTTTGAAAATACCCATAAAAAACAAAAAGTGGGTATTTACTTACTTGTGAATATGATTACTTTAAACTGGGTAATTTTTACATTTTTTTTTTTGAAAATGGGTTTTTAGCTTTTTTGAAAATACCCCAAAAAAACTGGGTATTTACTTACTTGTAATTTAAGATTGATGTATTATAGTATCGTAAAATAAGATAATATTATTTTTACTGGATTTGGTAGTATTTTTTATTAGAATTAGTAGTATTTTTGGTGAATTTGATAGTGTTTTTATTGAATTATTTATTAGTATTTTTTCGAAATTTGGTAGTATTTTTATTAGAATTAGTACTATTTTTAGTGAATTTGATAGTATTTTTATTGAATTTCATAGTAGTATTTTTTTGTAAATTTGGTAGTATTTTTATTGGAATAAATAGTATTTTTAGTGAATTCGATAGTATTTTTTGTGAATTTGATAGTATTTTTATTAAATTATACACTAGTATTTTTTCTAAATTTGGGTAGTATTTTTATTAGAATTAGTAGTTTTTTTTTTTTTGAATTTGGTAGTATTTATTAGAACTAGTAGTATATATTTTTTTAATTTAGTATTATTGACTTAAGTGAAAAAAAGATTGAAGACCTTTGTTTTTGCCAAATAAGTCTAGTAGAATGTGTACCTTAACTTAATTTTCCCAAGAGAAAAACTGTATTTTTGAAAATACGAAAAAGAAATTAAAAATGGGTATTTACTTGCTTGTAAATATGATTACTTTTAAGGTTGATATTTATGTTTTAGTTTGTGGGTAATACTTATTGTGATATATTATGCCCAATTATTTTGTGGTTTAGATGAATTTTGAACTATGCTTATGTGAATTAAGTTGATAATAATCATAGATTGTTTGGTTGTATATTGAATAAAAAGACAAGTTTTTTAGGACCATAAAGAGAGAATAGAAAATGGGTCAGTCTAGCTTAAGGCTTTTTAGCTTATTAAGGCCTAAAAGAAGAAGAAAAAAAGCTGCTTTTGTTGTTGTTTAGTGTTAAATTTTTAGACAACCAAAATTTTGACAAATTCAAAATTTAAAGGACTGAGCTTAAAGAAGCTCCAAAACAAGCTAGTGTATTTGTCTAGTTGTGGATTTTAAGTTTCTTTTTGTTTATAAGTTGTGAATTTTGACGATCAGTCCAAAACTAAGTTAAAGAAAAATGCAAAATATTTAAGCCAGACTTGGATATTTATCAGCTTAACTTGAGCTTAGTTGAAATGGTCAAAAGCTGCATTTAAAACTTTATACGACTAAACAAGCATTTAGTTATTGTTTCTGCCCTTGGAATTTACTATAACAAAAAGTAATGCTTATTTATGATGACTAGTTGTTTTGAGGTATTAATTTAAATCATAAAAAGCTTGTGGTGTAGAACAATTGATGCTTAATTGGAATATGGTGAAGAGCCTTTAACATTTTATAGAATCTTAGTTCTGAATCTTCTGATTAATAGTATATGTCCTACAATGAACTCAAATCGACTATTTTCCTTAACTTCTATTGAGTCTCATTATGACCCGGAGCATCATCTATTGGTATATATATATATATATATATATATATATATATAGGAATATCTATCTGAAGATGCTACGGCTGCAGTCAAAGCGTTGCTCCCCAAACATGCCGAGGGTGATCTGGCCTCTTTATGTTCATGGCCAGATGAGATCCGTTTTCATTACCATTGGAGTGGTGCTCTACACTATTGTGACACACCTGATTACAGGTGTAACTACGACTACAACAGTAAGATTCAACTTGTTCCTGTATTATAAGCCGAATTCAGTTTTGTACCCTGTACTACGATCTTTTTTATTCACTATTCACTACTCTAGTATACTTGCTTACCCATATAGTGCTTTTTTTTAAAGGGGCACTACTAAATTGACAAATAAATGTTGTGTAGGGTACTAAACTTAAAGATAGTAGAACAAAATTTACGTGAGTGATAGCTCATGTAGAATTTACATCATGTTCTTTCACATCAGGGTACTATCTGACTTAACATAGGGTACAAAATCAGATAATGTAGTACACCCTCTCAAATTGAAGTTGATAGTAGTACCTTATAAACCCCTTGGTTGTTAATTCTGAAATTCATTATTTACGTGTTGTTTGGTTGCAGCTTCTACGCTCATCGTTTTTATTTTTCACTTCAGATTTTATCTGCGTTTAGGTCAGGTTAAAAGCTATTTTTTTCCTTTTTTTGGCCTGGAAAATCTAGAAGCTTTAGTTCGGTAAACCATGATTCTTTTACCTGAAAGATCCGGCTTATCTGCTTAAAGCTACAACCCAAACAAGCTAATAGTGATTCTATATTCGTATTTGTTGATGCATGATTCTTAAGCTAGCACTAGATAGCATTATGGAATAAAGAATGGTTTGTTTCCTAATTTTATAGGGGACTGTCATGACACTCATCACCATAAAAATGTGTGCGTCACTGGTGCTATCAACAACTATACAATGCAACTTGTGACAACTTATAACAAGTCTAATGCTGTTTTGAAATGTAAGTTTCATCACTTTGCTTATTGTTGTTATAGTGATAGTTGAGGTCCAATGTACTGAATTTCACTCTGATGGCAGATAATTTGACAGAAGCTCTACTATTCTTATCTCATTTCATTGGAGATGTCCATCAGGTGTGCTTTCCCTACTTATACTTGTAATATTTAAGTCCAACTTATGACGCTTTTGAAAATTATTACTTTATCCAGAGGATTAATGACAAGTTATTTCATTGAAGTATCTTCCTTAAATGGGATTCTAAGATCTCTATACCAGACTTTCTGTAGAGTTTTCTGCACTTTCAGCTCTTATGGGAAAAACGGTTTTATATACTTTCTAACCATGCTAATAACAACATTACAGTGGGATAGGGATATGTGTGGGTAGATTTGCATTTTTTGGGTTAACGCAAATTGTGTATATCATTCCATTATAATTAGGGAAGCCAACAATTGACAGTTACCGATAAGGCTGCCAAAGATTGGCACATGTTTTCCAAAAATACCCCTCCTGTTTTTTTTAAATTACTCTTATAACTTAACTCCATTCAAATTCTAAAAATCAGAAGGAAACAAAAAGCAATGCTTCTACATTCTCTTTCACGCGTCTATTTCTCATATTTATTTGAAAACCGTACACATTACCTACCCATTTAGATGTTTCACGCCACTACGAGTCCCACACAATGCGTGGGCCACGGATACTAGTGAATGAATATTGGAAGAGTTATCACTATTTCTTATTAGCTTTATTCTGATGGTGTTAGCCTCTACACGTTGGATTTACTGGAGATGAAGGCGGGAATACCATCAAAGTTCATTGGTATCGGAGAAAAAGTAATTTACATCATGTAAGTGCTTACTGCCTGTATTAAAAAAGCCTTTGCTACTAAGTTCTAAGATGCTGGTATTGTGCTATTAACATTTTCTTTATGATGGAAGCAATAGGTAATTTGAGTTTTTTCTAATCTAAATGTGTATGTTGTCCAGGTATGGGATACTTCGATCATTGAATCCGCAGTGAAGTCATTCTATGATTCCGATTTATCAGGGATGATAAAAGCCATTCAGACTAATATCACTGTAAGACTTCAAATGGCATCTTAAACTTGTCTTTAATCTCTATCTTTAAATTTTACATCAATTTTTATCTGGTTTATAATTTTAAAACCCGATGCTTGTCCTTAATATGCGTGCTTTAGTTTGTTTGCGTCTCTTCTCTTTAATTAATTTCTTGTGTTACCCAACTCCTCTCTCTCTCTCTCTATCTCTCAACAAGAAACAATCGGTGTATTTTTCTTTTATTCAATTTGCCAAATTGGAACCGTCAGTGTGCTTCTCTAAATAAATTCTCCATTAAACATGTTTTCATATTTTATCTGTATCTGTACGTATGTAAAATAGGATGGTTGGGCTGATGATATGTTGCAGTGGGGAAATTGTGCTCTTGATGATCAGACGGCATGTCCAGACCCGTACGTCTATCTCTCCTTCATTACATTTAAAACATTTTGTAGACTCGGTCTTCCTCAAATAAATTAATTTTTACCTGGAATTTTATGTAATTACTAATCACCAAAAGGAAAAAATATTCAAGAAATAAGAAGAAATCATGTGTCTAACCAGCAGGAAATTCTGATTGACAACCAACTTATCAGGGACCAGGGTAAATAGGAACATGACGGTTATAATATTCATGTGTTTATCAGTACATGGATCCCTGATAATTGCTTTACCAATACGACCTGACAGTTACTTGTAAAGGAAATAATTATAAGGTTTATATTTTTACCAACTTTTTTTAGAAATTAGAAAGTTGTTTAATTATTGCAATCTTCCACTCTGGTTTTTGCAGATACGCTTCGGAGAGTATTAATCTGGCATGCAAGTATGCTTACAGGAATGCCACACCAGGAAGCACCTTAGAAGGTAATTTTCAAATTTTCATCATGTTTTTATCGCGTCAAATTTTTGAAGAACCTATATATGGTGCATTTTCAGCAAAATTATGTAAAAAATTTACTTCCATTTTCCATTTACACTATAGTCCGTAAAAATTTACTTCCATTTTCTATTTACACTATAGTTGAAATACATATAAAAGTAGATTCTTAAAGCTGTAATTCGTGTTGCTGCCTAAAACCTCATCCAGCCGTTGAATTATTTTCCGTTTGTTGACTCTTAACATAATAAAATGGCAATGTGGAATACTACTAAAAATGCCTCTATTTTTACACCCGTTATTTGCAACAAAAAAGAAAAGAAAAGAATCTCTTATATTTCCCTTTCTTATTGCTATTTCTGTTATATTTGTGATGCAGATGATTACTTTCTCTCCCGCTTGCCCATTGTGGAGAAAAGGCTTGCTCAAGGTGGGATCCGCCTGGCTGCTACGCTCAATCGTATCTTCGCCCCGTCACCTTCAATCTCAGCAGTATAAAAACGGACAGACAGGCAAAACCAGCTCTAGTGTTATTTATATTACAAATTTAAGGGTGAGAAGAGGAGAAACAAATTTGGGCACTGCTTATGACATAGAAATGAATTATTGCATTACTTCAGCAAAGCTTGGAATCTTCCCCACGCATAAATAACAATTGCTTCTCAAAGTCAATTATTTAGAAAGTTAAAGCAATGTACTATAATTGTGACACCCTTGCTTGAGCTTGTTTCTTACTTGTTGGGATAACTTGTTCATTTCCTACATTTGAGGCACCAGTTGTGGTAAATATTTAGTCTTGCACTCAACGTTAACCTTCTTTTTTAAGTTTATATATATGTATGATTATGGCTCATATTATTTGTATTGTGTTCAAAATTGACAAATAACAGCTGAATAAAGATATGGGGTTGTGTAAGAAGTTCTTGCAAATGTCTCTTCTATTATGCTTTGGTTTTTTGTTAATTATGGAAAATGGGGTTCAAGCTTGGAGCAAAGAGGGTCATGTTATGACATGCCAAATTGCACAGGTTTGTACATGTTTTTTTAAACAAGGTCTTGTTCGGCTGCAGCTTCCAAGCTCAACTTATTGGTTTATTAAACTTTTAAGTAAACTTTTGCGAGTACGTGATGTGAAGACGGGATAAGAGAAAGTTATCAGCTAAGATACATTACTACTACTACTATAGCAAGACGGAAGCAATTTTTTTTTGTAAATTTTCAAGTGAGATTTTTGGTACTTGAATAAAAAAGATGATCAATAATTCATAATATGAAGTTTACTCAGAATGAGAAATGAAATTTTCAAAAACATATAATTTTGGCTTCTCTACCCGTGTGTAAAAAGGGCAATTTTCTGTTTGGTCCAATTTTTAAAGAACTTAACTCTTACAAGTTGATGATCGAGTATTACTGATCATTTTTGGTCCAGTCACCCAAAAATGAGCAAGTTTAATGCATCAATGGAAAAGAAAAAAAATACTTTTCACAAGGGAGTTTTCATATTATTATAGAAATACGTATAATTAGCTACATCTCTTACAATTCCGAGGATGAGGTTAAGAGCTTTCTTTCGTACGCATTTTAATCCAAAAATAAACATGTATAAAAACACTTCGAAGCATCAATATGTGTTAATCTAGTGAAATGTCACATATGTTTGTACATCAAGTCATTTTCCTTGAAAATCATACTACATTTAACCTTTTGAAATATGTTTCAGGGCCTATTGAAACCTGAGGCTGCACATGCTGTTAAAATGTTGTTACCCGATTATGCACATGGAAATTTATCGTCTCTCTGTGTATGGCCCGATCAAATTCGTCACTGGTACAAATATCGATGGACAAGTTCGCTACATTTTATTGACACTCCCGATAAAGCTTGCAATTTCGACTACAACAGTAAATTTGTTAACTCCTAGCTTTTAGCCTTTTACTCCTACATAAGTTATCAAGTTTGTTAAATTTTGTCGTCGTAGATTTGGAAACTATTTTCTGAAACTTGTGAAATTTTGCAAATTGAATAGGGGATTGCCATGATCCTAATGGAGTAAAGGATATGTGTGTTGCTGGTGCCATTCAAAATTACACAACTCAACTTTCACACTACAAAGAGGGATCTTCTGATCGTCGACGTAAGATATCGCAGCTTTTATGCTCATTTTGTTTAATTTGCCTCTCATAAGCTTGAGCACATTTCACATTTGGCTGACCAGTTTCGGATTTTGTGTTTTTATGGTTTACGTCGTGAATAACTTCAAAAGTGTTCAGCAAAATTACCCAAGTTATCATAAAGGCTCGTCCGGTTACTCTTCATAAGCTAAAAGATAGGTTTATCCAGCTTAAAGTGTATATCTTTCAGGCCAGTAATCCGTAAAACCTCAATCTAATAAGCTGATCAACCGCAGTTTAGCTTGTAAGCACAAAAAAAATGATGCCACCAAACAAGGCCTAAGGACTCGTTTTGCAGCATTTTTTTGGTTATAAAAAGTTTCTTAAAAAAGCTTGCTTTTATTGCCACAGACTAGTGTTTGGCAACATTAGGCACAAAAAATATTCTTTTAAAGGTAGTAAACCAAAGACCCTTAGTTTTTTTTTCAAGGAAAAGCTAAGGAAAAAACTAAGGCGATAAGTTTCAGATAATTATTTGCATAACTATAAGCAGTCGAAGTAGTCCTAACTCCTAACTAACATCATATCACGAAACAGTTCGTGCATGATTCATTATTTTCTATCTCGATATGAATTTTAATTCCCAACTTGGTTACAGATAATATGACCGAGGCCTTGTTATTCCTGTCACACTTCATGGGTGATATCCATCAGGTATTTACATGTAATGAGTCTAATGACATGACATAGCCATTTCATTGTTATGTTTTTTCTTCTTGATTTTCAATTCTTTTGGTAATATAAGCCAATGCATGTGGGATTTACAAGCGATGAAGGTGGAAATACCATAGACTTGCGTTGGTACGGGCACAAATCAAATTTACATCATGTGAGTATATATATATGTCGAAGAAGTGATTAATCATATTGAAGCTAGGCCAAGGAGTAAATATCTCTTGATCTATGTTTGTCAAAATAGGTTTGGGATAGAGAAATTATTCTCACGGCTGTTAAAGATTATTACAGAAAAGACGTGAGCCTTCTCGAGGACGACATAGAAGGAAATTTCACCAATGTAAGATCGACATATGGTTAATTCCTTCCCCTTTTATTCTCATAAGAAAGAAATTAAGAAATAAGACCAAAGAAACCATATTTAGTTGATCTAAATAAATGCATATTGATATACAGGGAATATGGCAAGATGATGTTTCAACCTGGAATGAATGCAAAGATATACATACTTGTGTAAACAAGTGAGCTTATTTCCTATTTGCATTTATAATATCAAATTTATATTATATTCATTTTTGTAACAGTAGAAATGCATATTTGTATCATACTTACTAACACTATCCGTATCTAACACCATCCGTATCTGTTATCTCAAAACATAATTTTTCCTAAAATTTAAGTATTATGGTATAAAAAGTGTCATGCATCAGAAACCCTATAAATTTTCTAAATTTCAGGAAACACAAAATTCACCTTATGAGGAATGTATATGATTTATTAAATGAATATAATAGTAATAAACTATATCGGGTCCATATTTTTGTGTTTGTAATATTGTTATGATTATTAAATGATAATAAACAAATTAAAAGAAATAGTGTAGGGTTATTATAAGAAAATTAATAGAAAATCTGTAATTTTGTATAAATATAAACGGTTTATTAAAATATATAAAATGTGTTAGGTTTGATAAACGGTTGTGTTTTGGATTTAAATGTTTATAGGTGGGCTGTTGAGAGTATAACCATGGCTTGCAAATGGGGATACAAAGGTGTTGAACCTAGCATTACTCTAATGGGTATGTATTTAAAAAATTAATACTACTAATCATACAAAATTATGATAATTATCCCATTTATATAACTTATCTAACATTTTTTTTTTCTTGCCTTGTAATTTTTACAGACGATTACTTCACCTCAAGGCTGCCTATTGTCATGAAAAGGATTGCTCAGGGTGGTGTTCGATTAGCTATGATACTAAATCGCGTTTTTAGCAATATGGATGAAGATGTTTCGCTACAATTTGATCGATTAAATAGCCAAAGCACACACTAACAATTCGACAAAATTTGTTTTCGCATTGTACAAGACTTTTTTTTAGCTAGTTCACTTAGGTTTGTATGTCTTAACCATGTCTTGAAAAATTGCAATAATAGAGTAAGTATATTTGCAATTCAATTGACTATAATAATCCCTTTCAAAAAAAAAAAAACTGATTATAATGATACGATATTGTTATAAATTAACTGCAAAGAAAGTTGTTCCGAGCAACCGCATCAGCAAAATTAACAATTTATTTAAACCTAACATTTTTTATAACTTTTAAAAAACCGTTTACATTTACACAAATTTTCAGGTTTCTTATCAATTTCCTTATAATAACACTACATTATTTCTTTTTATATGTTTATTATCATTTCTTATTCATAACAATATTCCAACAATAAAAATATGTGTCTTATGATAATTTGTTACTATTATATTCAACAAGTGAATCATATAGATTACTCGTATATAATGGAATTTTGTGTTACATGAAATTTAGAGAATTGGTAGAGGTCCTGATGTAAGACATTTTTTATACAATAATCATTAAATTTTAGAAAAAAATTATGTTTTAAGTTAAAAGATACATATGCAAAGGCACAGACATTTTATCTTTAGTTTTCTACTCGTTACACTTATAGATAGATAGATAGGGTATCCCGAAAAAATAAGTGACCGGAACTGTATATATATATATAGAGAGAGAGGGGCGTGTTTAATTTGGATTTCGTCGCCTCCGCCCTCGGAACTGTTTTGCTAATGATGTGGCAACGGTGAGGTCGCATATTTCATCCCTTTTCTCTCTCTTCCTCTTTTTCTCTCTCTCTCCATGTGTATGTATGTATGTTTATGTAGTTTTTTTGTTTTTGTTTGTTTGTTTAAGTTGCCTAGTTTTGCAAACCATTTAAGTTAAAAGTGAGTGTTAACTCGTGATTTGTTTACTTAGATTGTAAATTAAATTAACGATCTATACTAAACATTTAAACATCATTAGTTTATCGGTGTATTATTAATAATTCAACAAAAGATATATAAATAATATATACGTACAGTCAAGCATAAAACAAAAAACAACAACAACAAAAAAAATAAATATATATATATATATATATATATATATATATATATATATATATATATATATATATATATATATATTTGCATTCAAAGACAAAATGTAAACGTGAAATTTGATTGCTTATAAACATGATTTTCGGAGTAAGAATTTTAAAAAGATTAAATAGAAAAATGCACTGTCATTTTATTTCTTTAATTTATGGCTTATATTACACATTTTTTTTTTACCGTTTTTCGTTTACACCATTTTATGCATTATTTTGTGGTCTATACCAAACGCTTTTATTGAGTTTTTTTAATTTTATTTTATTTATGAGATTTATGACTTATATTACACGGTTTTTGCCATTTTTTTCGTTTCTGCCCTTTTTTGCATGATTCTGTGGTCTATATAGCACACGCTTTTATTGATATTTTATGTTGTTTTTTTCTTTCTTGAATTTATGGCCTATAATACACGCTTTTTTACCTTTTTTTTATTTATGTATTTTTCGCATGATTTTGTGGTCTATAGCACACGATTTTATTGAGATTTTACATTGTCATTTTATTTCTTTAATTTATGGTTTATATTACACAGTTTTTACTGTTTTTCGTTTTTGCCTTTTTTCACGATTTTATGGCATATAGCAAACGCTTTACTTTATTGGATTTATGGCATACAGTACACGATTTTACAATTTTTCGTTTCTGCCCTTTTTTACGTGATTTGTGGCTTATAAGCTCACACTTTTATTGATATTTTACTTTCGTTTTCTTTCTTGGATTTATGGCCTATAGTACATGCTTTTTTTACTTTTTTTTTTCTTTCTGCATTTTTCGCATGATTTTGTGGCCTATATCACACATTTTTATTGAGATTTTACATTTTCATTTTAATTGCATATAGTACACACTTTTTCCGTTTTTCGTTTCTGCATTTTTTTCCATGATTTTGTGGTAGGACACACTTTTATTGAGATTTGAGATTGTCATTTCATTTATTGCATTTATGGTTTATACTACACAATTTTTATCATTTTTCGTTTCTGCCTTTTTTTCATGGTTATGTGGTCTATAGCACACGATTTTATTGATATTTTACATTCTTATTTTATTTCTTGAATTTATGGCTTATAATACACTGATTTTACCGTTTTTCGTTTTTGCATTCTTTTCATGATTTTGTGGGATACATAGCACACGCCTTTATTGAGATTTTAAATTGTCCGTTTCTTTCTTGAATTTATGACTTATAGCACACGTTTTTATTGAGATTTTACATTGACATTTTATTTCTTACATTTATGGTTATACTACACGTTTTTTATCATTTTTCGTTTCGGCCATTTTTTGCTTGATTTTGTGGCATATGCACACGCTTTTATTGAGATTTTATATTGCCTTTTTCTTTCTTATATTTATGACTTATAATACACGTTTTTTTTTACCGGTTTTCATTTCAGGCCTTTTTTGCATTATTTTTTGGCCTATAGCATATGCTTTTATTGATATTTTACATTGTGATTTTATTTCTTGGATTTATGGCTTATAAGTACACGTTTTTTTTTACCGTTTTTCGTTTATGCATTTTTTTGCATGCTTTTATGGACTATATAACACACATTTTTATTGAGATTTTACATTGTCATTTTATTTCTTGAATGTATGGCTTACACTACACGCTCTTTACCGTTTTTCGTTTCCGCTCTTTTTTGAATGATTTTGTGGCCTATAGCACACGCTTTTATCAAGATTTTACATTGTCGTTTTCTTTATTGGATTTATGGCCTGTATTACACGGTTTTTAATGTTTTTTTCATTTTGGCCCTTTTTTCGCATGATTTAGTAGCCTATATAGCTCAAGCTTCTATTGATATTTTACTTTGTCGTTTTCTTTCTTTGATTTATGATATATAATACATGCTTTTTACCGTTTTTATGTTTATGTATTTTTTTGCATGATTTTGTCGCCCATTGCACACGCTTTTATTGATATTTTACATTGTCTTTTTATTTCTTGAACTATGGCTTATAGTACATGTTTTTTATCGTTTTTCGTTTCTGCCTATTTTTTCCATGATTTTGTGGCCTATAACACACGTTTTTATTGAGATTTTAAATTGTCATTTTTTTTCTTGAATTTAATGCCTATAGTATACGGTTTTTACCGTTTTTCGTTTCCTCCCTTTTTTGCATGATTTTGTGGTTTATATCTCATGCTAAAATTGATATTTTACTTTGTTGTTTCTTTCTTGAATTTATGGCCTATAGTACACGCTTTTTTACCGTTATTACGTTTCTCCCCTTTTTTGCATGATTTTGTAGCCTATATAGCACACCCTTTTATTGATATTTTACACTGTCCTTTTATTTCTTGAATTTATGTCTTATAATACACAATTTTACAGTTTTTTTTTCTGCCTTTTTTTCATGATTTTGTGGCCAATATAATACACACTTTTATTGATATTTTACATTGTCCTTTTCTCCCTTAAATTTATGGCTTATAATACTCGCTTTTTAACTTTTTTCGTTTCCGCCATTTTTTGCATGATTTTGTGACCTAACACACGCTTTTATTAAAATTTTATATTGTCATTTTATTTCTTTCATTTCTGGCTAATAATACATAGTGTTTACCATTTTTCGTTTCGGCTATTTTTTGCATGATTTTGTGGCCTATGCACACGCTTTTATTGATATTTTGCATTGTCATTTTATTTCTAATATTTATGGCTTATTACACGAGTTTTAACATATTTTCGTTTCTGCCATTTTTTCCATAATTTTGTGGACGCACACGCTTTTATTTATATTTTACATCGTTATTTTATTTCTTGAATTTATGGCTTATAGTACATGCCTTTTACCGTTTTTTGTTTATGCCTTTTTTTTCATGATTTTGTAACACACGTTTTTATTGAGATTTTACATTGAAATTTTATTTCTTAGATTTATGGTTATACTACACGGTTTATATCATTTTTCGTTTCGGCCCTTTTTTGCATGATTTTGTGGCATATGCACACGCTTTTATTGAGATTTTATATTGCCTTTTTTCTTTCTTGTACGTATTTATACCTTAAAGTACACGTTTTTTTTACCGTTTTTCGATTCAGGCCTTTTTTGCATTATTTTGTGACTTATAGCACATGCTTTTATTGATATTTTACATTGTCATTTTATTTTTTGGATTTATGTATAGTACACGGTTTTTTGCCATTTTTTGTTTATGCATTTTTTGCACGATTTTGTGGACTATATAACACACACTTTTATTGAGATTTTATATTGTCATTTTATTTCTTGAATTTATGGCTTATATAATACACGTTTTTTTTACCGTTTTTCGTTTTCGTCATTTTTTGTTTGATTTTGTGACATATAGCATACATTATTAAGATTTTACATTGTCTTTTTATTTCTTGCATTTATGGATTATATTACACAATATTTACCATTTTTTCGTTCCTGCCTTTTTTGCATGATTTTGTGACATATAACACACGTTTTTAGTGACATTTTATATTAACTTTTTCTTTCTTATATTTATGGCCCACGTTTTTTACTGTTTTATCCATTTCTGCATTTTTCGCATGATTTTGTGGCCTATAGCACACGCTTTTATTGAGATTTTACATTGTCATTTTATTTCTTAAATTTATGGCTTATAGTACACGGTTTTTACCCTTTTTCATTTTTGCCTTTTTTTCTTGATTTTGTGGCCTATAACAAACGCTTTAGTGAGATTTTAAATTCTCATTTTCTTTCTTGGATTTATGGCTTATAGTACACTATTTTACAGTTTTTCGTTTCCGCCATTTTTTGCATGATTTTGGGTCCTATAGCTCACGCTTTTGTTGATATTTTACTTTGTCTTTTTTTCCCCCACTATACACGCTTTTTACCATTTTTTTCGTTTTTTCCTTCTTTTTCATGATTTTGTAGTATATTCTTACGCTTTTATTGATATTTTAATTTATCCTTTTTCTTTCTTGGATTTATAGATTAGTACACGATTTTTAACGTTTTTCGTTTTCGTCATTTTTTGCTTGATTTTGTGGCCTATAGCATACACTTTTATTGAGATTTTACATTGTTTTTTTATTTCTTGGATTTATGGATTATATTACACAGTATTTACCATTTTTTTGTTAATGCCCTTTTTGCATGATTTTGTGACCTATAGCACACGCTTTTAGTGAGATTTTATATTATCTTTTTCTTTCTTGTATTTATGGCCTATAGTATACGTTTTTTTTTACTGTTTTTTCCGTTTCTGCCTTTTTCGCATGATTTTGTGGCTAGCACACGCTTTTATTGAGATTTTACATTACCATTTTATTTCTTGAATTTATGGCTTATAATATACGATTTTTACCGTTTTTCGTTTTTACCTTTTTTCCTTGATTTTGTGCCTATAACAACCGCTTTATCGAGATCTTAAATTCTCATTTTCTTTCTTTCATTTATGGCTTATAGTACACAATTTTATAGTTTCTTGTTTCCGCCATTTTTTGCATGATTTTGTGTCATAGCTCACGCTTTTGTTGATATTTTACTCACTCTTTTTTTTTTTTCTTGTATTTTTGGACTATATAACACGTTTTTTTTTACTGTTTTTTCGTTTTTTCCAAACTTTTTCATGATTTTGTAGTATATGCTTACGCTTTTATTGATATTTTACTTTTTCTTTTTTCTTTCTTGGATTTATGGACTATAGCACACGCTTTTTACCGTTTTTTGTTTCCCTCATTTTTTGCTTGATTTTGTGGCATATTTCATATGATTTTATTGAGATTTTACATTGTCTTTTTACTTCTTGGATTTATGACTTATATTACACGGTTTTTTACCATTTTGTCGTTTCTGTCATTTTTTGCATGATTTTGCGGCATATAGCACACGTTTTTATTTATATCATCATTTTATTTCTGAAATTTATGGCTTATAGTATACGCCTTTTACCATTTTTTGTTTCTGTCTTTTTTTTTAATGATTTTATGGCCTATAGCACACTCTTTTATTGATATTTTACGTTGTCATTTTATTTATTAGATTTATGCCTTATACTACACGGTTGTTACCATTTTTTCGTTTCTGCCCATTTTATATTGTCTTTTTTTTTTCTTGAATTTATGGGACATAGTACACGCTTTTTGTCGTTTTTTCATTTGTGCATTTTTTAAATGATTTTGTTGCCTATATCGCACGCTTTAGAAAATAACTAATCGGCACATTTAGAAACATTTTATCATAGTTCCGGATTACTTACTTATCGTCATTTGATAATGCTATTATGAGAACATGAAAGGTCGTAAGCTATACCCACATCAGTACCGTTACCGGCCATAAACTGTTTTAGAGAGGACATTTGATGTGCCATCAAATAGTTAGCCAAAAGTATCATAACATCATGATCGCAAATCCACACATAAATAAAAAGGCAACAAACGAGTGGATTTAAAGTTTGACGCCGTAGCACAACTGAGAAACCAAAAGATACGAGAATTCGGAACTGTGGGTTCCTCGTCCATAACAACATACTTGTAATGTACTGAGTTGATTGTACTAACTTCCTAGGTTGAGAGCGCGCCTTGGGTGATTTGTTAACTTTCTCTGAAGCACAGTGGATTCTGTTTCGCGGTTAAAGAAAAAAGACATTTTTTCCATTACCACAGAATTTTCAAGCAAGTAATAGACTACGTTCGGCTCTACTTCTTCGCCATAAAAGTTTTTGATTTCGACAACCTTAATTAAGGCTATGGTTTAAACATTCAGGTACTTCTTCAAGGATGTTCATACTGAGATAATAAAGCCATCATTATCGCCAACCCTCTGATAATGAAATCCCTATCAAATAAAGAATGGAAAAACATATATAAGATAACATGGGTTTGTTATACTTTAGTACCTTTTAAATATGATCAGTTTTTCGTTTAGTACATCAAACTATGTCTTTTTTCTGTTTAGTAACCTAAACTATTGAAATGTTAGTCTTTTTGTATAATTTCGTCAATTAAATTGATGAAAAATTAACCTGTGCAAGTTACATGCCAATTTTAGAGTAGTTTTACTATCATTCCCTTCTAATACTAGTGTATTTACCAAAATAACCAAAATTACTATACATAAACTATCAAGGACTTATTTGAAAACACTGAAACTTATTAAATATTACAATATGTTGCTTGTATTCTTCAAATTTACAAATAGTGGTCCTTTTGACATTATTTAATTGTAAAAATTGTATTTTAATTGTAGACCCTTAGATCATTTCGGCTCATCCAACGGGTGTAGTAAATAGTTATATAAAATCAAATTAATCATTGTCATGAAATGACCAAAATACCCCTCAATTTAACGGTTTTCATCCAAAAAATAGTTTGGATTAACGGAATTGTATAAAAATAAAAAACAACAATCAAAGTTCAGGGTACCAAATGGAAAAAGTCATAGTTTAAAATAATAAACGAAAAACTAACCATACTTAAAGTTACTAAAATATAATAAACCCAAGATAACAGTAACTATTTATTATGTGACTTGAGTATGTCACGAATTAAAAAAAACGAGATGGGCATAATCAACTCCAACATTTGGAATTAAAAATTCACAAGTGATCCCAATGTGATGTTTTATTTTTATGAGTAAAAACATAGTTATAAAAGTATAAAAGAAAATTTGTGTCGAGTCATGTAACAGCGAGCAGGGACGGTGCCAGAGTTGTGTAGGTCACGTAACTTTACCGAAATGAGGTCTTTATTATAATTTTCATCTAGTAATAAAAGGGGAAAAAATACTACGACGTCACTAACAAGTGTTAGGATCGAACCTACAAACATGATAGCAATAAACAAATTACATTCATTTTTACTATCATCTTGGACTCGAAGAATAACCGAGGCTTCCAAATCTTAAAAAGTTTAGAGGCCTTGGGCATGGCCCTATGGATGCCTAAACCGACACTATATTAGCCAGTGAGATAAAGAAAAGGCCACGCTCACGTTCAGCGGCAAAGCAGGGGATATAATTGGGATTGCGAGAATAAGATAGATATGAATAGATTCAAGCAAAATGAAACTTCGAGAAATTTCACAAACAAGCGATTTAGGATAATTATCACGGCTCCTTAAAGAATAAGCTTGATAGCAATCAAATAGACTGTTTTACAAAAAAAATTGAGACGCAATTGTTTGTAATTTTGGTTGAGTATGCAAGGCAAAAGTGAATAAAACTGAAATGAAACATATCATTGTTGCATTTGTTATACGAGACGAGAGGAAAATAAAAAGAGGAAGCACATTTGGCCTCTCAACACAATCAGTATAGTTTTATACATTTTGCGTTTGATAAATTTGGGTTTTTATCTACTGAGTATGTTGAGCTTCTTAAGAGAGTGCAGAAAGTTATGAACAGAAATGTGTTGACTTGAGGGTCGGCTGAATATGTGTTTAAAATGTTAGTATTTAATATTCAAAAATAACTAACAAACAGTTTATTGTCGGCTTTATCAAACTAATATATAATAATTTTACACTATTCGGTTTTATTAATATAAACAAGAAAGTACATATCCAAATATTTTTTCTCAATATATTAGTTAATATAAAAAGAAATGATCTACTATTATATTGATATCATTGATACAACCTGCAAGAGAAAATTTAGTTAAAAGTGTTGAAGACTAAAAAAAAATTGTTTTTAGTTTTGTTTTAGTTAAACTTACAAATAAAAATTGACACTTGTCAGTTGTCACAAACATGCATGAAACAATTCAATTAGTTAGATAAGCATAGAAGACACTCATTAATCAAAATATTTTATAGTAGTATTGATTAAAAAAAAAATTATACTAGTTTTTTAATAAAATAGTAAATTAGATACTGAAGAGTAATTAAAAGTTAAAAAACTATAATATCTGCCAGATCCAGTAACATGTTTTAAGTGTTACATGTCTTGCATGGTTATTTACTCTTCTTTTTCATTTGTCATCAATATTCAATAATGTCATGAACATTATAAATAAATAAATAACGTTTTTGTGGGAAGTAGAGTATCTGACTCTGAGTTAGGGTTACTCTGCTTTCACAGCCATTGGATCTGTTTAAAATTTTTAACTGTAACAGATCCAATGGCTGTGAGAAACAGAGTAACCCTGACTCAGAATCAGATACTCTGCTTCCGTTTTTGTGTCATCAATAATATGAGAATGAGAGGTGCAGTGAACTTGGTGTGTTTTATTATAATGTTAGATATCTAGGTTGAAATACAATGCATTTGATCTATAAAGTATTAGCTTTTATAATTAAGTTTGGGCCCATATTAAATAAATTATACAGCAAGTGTCTTTTGACCAAATAAAAAATACTTCCTCCTCACTAAATTATTGGGGTTATATGAAATTATGTGTAATTTTGATCGACAAATATCTCATATCTAAATTGTTCAAATCGAAATTTTTAAATGTCAAACTATATGAACAATTTTAAAAAAATTATATTTCAATAATTTAAACATAAGATATCTATCGACTCAAACTTGCACGTAAATAAATATAATCCCAATATTTTGGGACGGAAGGAGTAAACAAATAGGAGTGTTTCGGTACCAATTTCCATAATCATTTTGTATCCAGCTTAGCTACTCATTCGATTACAAAGAGAAACAACCATTATGTGAAATATTACTATAAATTTTTTGGATTGAACTATGAAAACAAAAGTATTTAAGGAAATTCAATTATATAGTTCAAATAATAAACTATGTGATTCTTTTGGTATATTTTTTTCGATAATTTAAATATGATAAATTTGATTATAAAATATTGTACGTATTTTCGTAAAACACACGTATCTACAATAGGAGAGAATATAAAGAGGATGACCTTTTGTTTTCAATTTGGATATCTCATACAGATAAACAATAGTATAGTGCATACTAAAGTCAAGTGTCATAATTATTATATCACTTGCTACCTTAGTCCAAGTAATATAATTGAGTAATAAGAAAATTGAGAGAAAAGATTCTAATTTATCCCACCTCCTAATTCTGCCAAAAATTGATAGAAACTTTCTACTTATGGGTTATATTTGTAAAGTGGGTGTGACTAAATTTTATTGTTAAACTGTTGTTAAAATTTAGCCACAACCATTTTAACAAAATAACCGTTTTTTTTTTATGATGCTAAATGATTTTTTTTTCTTATTGCAAGTATTTTTAATTAAGCTTATTATGCCATGTACACTTTGTAAATTTCTGGGCTCATAATTGGTTCTTATACCAACACATTGAGATAATCAAATTGTTTAAACACCCTGAATAAATTAACATTAACATTAATGTGTGGCGTTGTAATCTTGTCTCCCACTAATTTAGTTTTAATTGAAAAGGTGTTTTTATCAAATGGCAATTTTTTTATTGATAATCAACAAAGAAAAATATTTATGGCTAATTGATACTTTAAGTGGTGTTCACATTACTTAAATATCTAAAAGTTTAGTGCATCCCCCTTGCATATAATTTGATGCACAAAATGAGAAAATTATAGTTTTTTTAGAATTTTGATTTTAAAAAAACACGTGCTTTTGATATCACTGCTTTCTTTATCTTTTAAAAATCTAGATTTTGGAGTAATATAAATAAAAAAGCTAAAAGCAAAAAAAGACACACATTTTGAAGATTTTAGTAGCTTTCTCGCCACCATTTTAATAATTAAAATGAATATTGATCTTATCTGAACTAAAACGTTAATCGCATACTTACGTGTTACTTGCTCGTTTAAATATGATATTTTGAAAATTTATCAAAAAAATGTCTTATAAATTTATTTTGATTGAAAAATCAAAAGGTTATTAGCTAATGTTAAAAATCAATATGTTGAAGGTTAGTTTTTTTAAGTTTTTGCCAAACAACTCGTGTATATTTTGAAAAACAAGTTTTTTTACTACTGTTTTTTAAAGTAATTGTTTGACTGAAAAAGCTGACCAAACAAACCCACAATTATATGCAATTAAGCAAGCTTAACATAATTGTTTACTCAATAACACAACAAAGAGAAATATTAGGTGAATCTTGTAATGTGGTTTATCATAGTAAGATAAATCATCCACTAACTAGTGCAGATATACTTTATAGTATAAAATGAAAATAACGTGTCAAAAATAATTGAAGGCTTTGTCCTACCATTATAAAATAATGAAAAGTTAGCTAAAACACATGTGCAAATTTGTTAAAGTTGAGCACTATATATACTTATTTTGCATTGGGCTTATGCATTACTTACTCAAAATCAGAAGCCAATATTTTATATAGAGAAATGGCAGGTGTAAGATGTTCTGAAATGATGATCACCGGTGGCGATTCATCGAAAAAGTGCAGTTTTCGCCGTCCGGTACCGAAAAGAGGGCAAGTAAAGTTGGCTATGGTTAACTCTTTGGCATCTTTTCTATCGTTCAAGATCGGCCGTTGAACATTTCAGATCGAAAATTATGTTGTTCAGTGGAATGTTTAAGTTTTCATGTTTTAAGTTCCACAAAAAGCCAGCATATGTACATTATTTGCAATTTTGTATAGAGTAGAATTTTGTTTTAATTGGCTCTTGTTTTTTTAATTACAAGTTAATTTATAATTATGAGAAAAACCATCTGAGACGTCATATATATATATATATATATATAGCCCGCTCAAATTTCCCTGAGTCATAGTATTAATTTGTTATAGAAATGATCATATATATACCATTATCGACTTCAATAATCCTTCTAAAAACATACGGCCAACGATGCTGCTATCATTGCATCGGTATATACAATGCCGGGCCGGTACATCGGAATGGTTAAAACTCGTTTTTTTTTTTCTTGTTACTCGTTAAATACAAATTAAATTTGAAAAAAAATAGAATGTAACTAAAAAGTTTTGAACTAATGATATGCTATGTGAATTAAGAAAACTAATCTACCATTTGAGCTACCACAACATAGTGTAAATAAATTGATGTTTAAATTGTTATCTTTAACTACCAAGTATTTAAAAAAGTAATCCGAGGTTTCCCGTAATTTTTTTACCGAACTCTTTGCCCAAGACCTAAATCTAACTCAATTTGGGTTTGGCCGCCCCTGGATATATATAGTTTACCAATTACCAGTCATAATTACCGAATTACGTTTTATTTATTGTAAAATACTTTGAGTAGATACTTAATAGAGCGTATACAAAAGACAAAGCGTTTTAGGTTAATTACATTAAAAATAATATAATTTTAATCTCTTACTTTTCTCTTGTTGTCTCATTTATTTATACTTTTCACATATAAATTAATAAAATAACAAAAAGATGAGTTGCATAGTTTTAATAGAGAAAATGATATAAAAAAAAAAACTGATAATTTGTATAAACCAAAACGTTTACTTATAAGTTGTAAAAGTGTACTTTTTATTTTAAATACGAGAAAACTTGTAAGTTATTTAATGTGATTGCTCTATTAAATTAATTTGGGTTGAAAAAAATTGATAGAAGTATATATTAAAATATACTAATATTTAGTTACGATAAGAAATTTGATAGGAAAGTTGAAAAATGTATAAAGTTAAACTGTTACTCTAAAAATATAAAAGTGATGTTAATTATCTTAAATATAAATAAAAGTGTAAAGAAACTGGTACGATTGATTTTAGTAGTTATCACCTTCACCTCTAAGTTATAAGGATTTTGGGCAAATGTTGGACAAAGACATGAAACATATTGCTATATAAAATTAAATAAAGACAAGTCACATACATATTATAAGTGAAGAAAACGGTACAAATCACATACTTATTCACTATATTTTCAGAAACAAAAAATTATTAACAACTTATTTAGTACACCATCATGATTTGGTTATTGGTGCAATAAGTGAAACCAAACTAACTCTCATCCACCTTAGTCTCACTTATTTAAATACATCACCTCAAATTCAACTAAATAAATATCACCTTCAAACACTTATTTTCAAGCACCTACAAAAACAAAAAATATCATGAAAACTAAACCCATTTTCCTCGTATCACTAAAAATACTACTACTCACAATCTCCTCCATCTCCCTCACGGTCCGACCACTACAAAAAAAATACTCAAATAGCGACGGGGTTAGTGACGGTATTTTTTGTTACGAGCTTATTAGCGACGGTTTTTATGACGGGTTTGTGACAGTTTAGTCAATTTGTGACAGATTTGTGACAACTTTTTAAATTAGTGACAGACTTGTGACGGTTTTCGACTCTCATTAAATCAAACATTATTTTGTAGTGGGCCCGATCCCACCGGTTTAGCCCAAACTAAGCTCAAGCCCACTAAAGGCTTCCCAGGCAATTTTTTTGGGTCCGGGAGGGTTCAACATTCCCGGTATGGGCTCAAGCTGGGCCGGTGGGTATGGGTCAGGCTAAGGAGGCCACTTTAAAAGCAGTGTTATAACGCCCAGTGTTGTATGTAAGGATAAAGGCCCATGTTATACGAATAAATTGATTTGTCCGGCGCAGTGTTTCACTTTTATTAGTCATTCGGGAAAAAACTACGGCTCTGGCGGTGGAGGGTGTACGATGGACTACAAGAAGTGTGTTGCTTATTGCTAAAGAGAGAATCAGAAAATGTAGTATTTGAAATTCTAAATTCGTTGTTGACAAATACGGAGTATATTATGCCACTGTATATCATGTTTCTTCAAATGCATATGAAATTCGTATCATCGGTATGTAGCGATCGATAACGGTGAAAGAATCTTGCTAAGCGTAAGGTTAATGGATGCAGGAAAAAAAAACGTTTCAACAATCAAATGATTCTTACTTCAATCCAGCCGCTACTTTATTTGAGAATCCATTTTGCACCATGTTACAATCATGGAAGTAAGTGTGCAAATTGGTCGAGTACTTGTCAACTTCACCAAATTGCATGATAGAGATTAGTACATATAATTAATATAATTACTCCTTCATTAGTTCTACAAATTTTCTCAAAACATTACTCACGATATTGACAAGCAAAACAATTGCAAAAGTATTTCTCTAAACAAATCGTAACGCTATAAGCCCCTTTGGATCAAAATTTTCTCAAGTAACAACTTGATGCATCATCAGAAATATCAGAATAAAATGTGATCACTAGTTCAGGGCGCTTTTTATTTCCGAGTTTCATCTTCTTCTTTTTCCGATGTTAATAGTGGCAAAGGAACACAGAAAAATGTGGAACCGTATATGCATTGATTATATATCGAATAATTTACTGTTACATAATGGACATACAAAAAATATTAACTGTATCAAATGAAACAATGGGGAGATCCATTGAGCCTAAACTAACTCCACTACACATATATTTCCAAAATTGCCTATAAATAGAGTGAAGAAGAAAAAGAAAAGAAAAACCCCGGAAAAAGGGATCAGGTTCTTAGTCTTCCGTGATTTCTCAGTCTTCGATTATGCCGCCGGGTATTTCTTCTTGGTCTATTTTTAAAAGGATCAATCCAGTTCCTGTCCTCTCTCACCGCTTGTTCCCATCGTTCTTTGAATATCTGAAGCTCTGACGTAGATTGTCTTCGTATCTGTTGCATTTTAATATATTAAACACACATTATCGGATCTGACGATTATATATATAAGCCAAGGATTATAACGTACCTCCGATCGGACATCAACCGAATGTGTGTGTGTGACCTAAAAAGCGAAAGAACAATTAGCATCAAAAACAAATTATTTATGATCTTTAGAAAACTAGCATCTTTAGGTCGAATTAAGAGTTTAGGAATTTGAATATTGGCAGATAATACAGAAATGATTGAACCTTTTTGTCCTTTTTGGCAGATTCGCCACCCAAAGTCTGGATACCTTGATGCATGACAAACTCAGTATCAACCACACCCACGTTTTCTGTTCGGTCCCCCTGCATAACCAAGGATTTTATAAATCATCGTTTAAATAAAAACATTACAAGGAAACACTAAATAATCAATGGATAGATGAAATTACGGTAATTACCTGTGCACAATATCCAAGTTTCATATCCATTCCCCATCCATGAACAAGATCATTCTGCCAAACAATTTAACAATTCATATCATGTCTATGTTCAAATGAAAAATGACGACAAAATTACAACTTCTACCTCTATAAACATAACAAAGAAACAACTCGAAGAACAAAACGAAATAAGATGAAAATTAAAGAACAAAACGAAATTCACCTGAATAAGATGCCAGGCACAATGCCATGCGGATCTCGAAAAAACTGGAGCCATTCCTTCCACAAAGCTGCACATCAAATACTAAGTCAATTCTTGAAAAATCACAGTCAAGAGCCGATATCTACTTGTAAGTGAAACACTTCTCAAATGTAGTCAAGATCACATGGAAAATTCCCAGGGCTGGGATATGTAAGGGCTCATTTGGTATAAGTACAAAGTAACCCGGTTTTGTGTGTGAGAAAGGTATATACTTTTAACTTTTAAGAATTACTAATACATGTATTAGATAAAGACTTAAGAAGTAGCATACAGTATTTTATTTTGTAAGTAAAAAGATTTGGAGACAAAGATGGTTTTTTACCCTGTGCAAGGCGGCCCCTCACTCTCATCGGAACATTTAGTACTTCCTCTAAGATCCCAGACTCTACTGCGAAAAGTAAATAAAAGCATACTACTGTTAGCTTCTGCAGGTTATGAACCGAGGGATAATGTCAAGAAAGAGTTGGAAATTTACTTATGAAATTTGTTCATCCTTAACCGTACGGTAATCCTGTGATGTATATCTGTCGAATTTGGATCTAAAGCAGGCTGAGATATTTCAAGTCCCTCTGATCTCACTATGTCCAAGTACCTGTAAGGGAATATATAATAATATATTACCCCCCCACAATTAATATGTTAAAAATAACTCAAGGAAAAAAATCAAAGGATATACTGAAACTCTTTAAGAAAAAAAATAACTACTGAAAACTCTTTTCGAAGTTTAAATGCTATGGATCTCATAGAAGATATGAGATAATAAATTAATAAACAAACTATACCTTCCAGGGTGAAAGTGTCGCACACCCAAGTCCTCGTCCCAAAGAAAAATATAATCGTAAATGGACACAACAGATGGGTGTAGAAAGCGTTTAGCAAACCACCTGCAATATAATTACAACACTTTCTCATATATAGCCAGATAACAGAAATTTAATATTAAATATGAACAATCATAATTATTTTACCATTTAGTTTGATTTTGAGCAACTACATGTATAGCCTTCTTATTCCATGGGAGATCCCGCCACTCATCCACGTTGCCATCATAATGGAATAGCATTATCGTAAAATTTTCTGCAAGAAACTGAAATCACTAAAATTAGCCAATAACAACTTTATATTAATAAGTAACGTGTCTAATTGTAACTAACTGTGAAAATTTCTAAATGAAAATGCATAAAGAGAATATTACCTTTTGAACAACAACATCAACATTTCTCTTTTGTTTAATACCAACTGCCATTGCTAGCAAGTTATGAGGACCCGTATCGTTAATCTGAATATTGAGCAAGAATCAAATCTCAACATATAGAAATAAAGTGCAAATATTACAAAGGTATTCAGACCAAGTAAGCATTCACCTGTATCTACAATTTTAACCAACTTTTCGATGATAAGAGCTAGAGTCTAACCTTTGTACTTGAACTGCTGGTCCATAGGGGCTTCAACTCCAAATCCGACCTAGATTGAACGATACCACGAGGTAAACTATGCATATTGATGTATGGATCCTACAAAAAAGAAGCATCAAGGACAGCTCAGAATATATAAATAGATAAAAACGCAAAAGGAAAATTCATGTAGGAATGTATAATAACGCGAACAGAAATCATAAACTGATGTTTTACACCAAAACTAGAAAAACGCATTTGAGGTAGGCAAGAAAATATGTGAAAAAATATGTTGGAGAATATTAAAAAAATTACCTTAGATGTATAGAAGGGGTTCATCCTTTCATCCATCTGACAGAAAAAAAGAACAAGTTGTGTTGTTAAAATCAGGTAAACTAGAAAACACAACACAAATAACACTACAATTTTTATAGTTGCTTCACAAAAGTGAAATGGATATACCATGAAAATGATCCTATAGGGCTGATATACTGTATACCAAATGGCTCATATTTATGCAATATTCACTCATGATATATTAAAAAAAAGGTTGAATCTATATGTACCTCTGTTTCTTGATACTGGTACTTCGTGGTTCTATACACTATGAACAGCATAACCGTACAAATAATTCCCATAAACGGTAATTGTCTTTTCATTTTGAAACCACTCGTTACCTGCACTCCCAATATTTACATGGTTCAATATCGAAAAATAAAGTAAAATACAAACAAATAATGAGTCAGAATCGCAAACTTACAAGGGTTACAGGAAGTGAAGAAGGTCAAATGAAACTTACCCCATCAAGCAGTATATGCCTTCTCTTCACAACCCCTCTCCATAGTTTAAGTGCCTTCATAGACAGCTAAACTTGCCAGATAAATTCATGAACTGCAAATGAAATATTAAAAACTAAATAAAATGAACAATAGAGGCAAAAAAATTATTTCCAAACCAAAGGCGGGTGCATAATGTGGTGACTGTGAAATGTGAATACAACGAACATGCAATTTGGGTTGTGATTTGTGATTCTGTTTCTCGTCCGTGTGACTTTTAAGTACATGAAAATTTTGTGTGAGTTTTACACTCATGACTACTCAACTTGATACAAATGTAATAACTATGTAATTTAATAGAAAAAGGTGGCTATTTTCTAGTAAAGCATCATATTCAAAAGGCTATCGTACACGCAAAAAATAATGAAATGCTTCAATTAAGAAATAAACAAATCTTCTAATGACATAGACGATAGGAAACAATAATGTGCGTTTGACTTTTCCCAATAATATAAATTATAATCACAATGGTATTACTAATAAAATGTGCCAACATTAAAGAATATATAGATTTTCTAGCTGAATGACCATGTAATTAAAGGGTATATAAACCAGCAAAAGACCAAGTACCGAAATGTCAATTAAGAAAGAAAAACTCACGAACCAAGATTAAAGAATATCATTTTTCCCTAAAGCCCACGAAATAGCTAACTTTTATGTTCCTAGAGTAATACATACCCAGTAGAAAATAACATCTCGTTGTACTGAGTCAAATTAGAAAAGCCAGAATCTTGCCCTGTTGAAAGTAATTTCTAATACAATGTCTCACCTTAACAATATTAGCAAAAAGCGTTATCAGAGCAGACACAGGTTAAGGGTTCGGGTTTCACTGGCCCCCAAATTATAAAAAACTGACTAGCCCTGTTTTTCAGCTTAGGTGAAGAGCATGTTGAAGATAACAAACAGCATAATGCATTCAAAAAGAAAGCCGAATTGGTAGCACATTAAGAAACATGCCCCCATCAAAATACTAAATACTAGTACACTGCAGACTACAACGTGAACGATCACAGTACTCTTCGGTGAAGAGGCTGAAATTCATGAAGCTAGTTTTTCTTTTTTTTAAATCATGAGGGACCCAAAACTAGATTAAGAAAGGGACTAAAAATTGCCTGGACAAAATTCTCATCAGCAGGGGCTAAAGTGCTATAACCGGAAGATTACGGTTAAAAAAACATGGAGAAAACACAGTTTCATCTTTTATCTATTTTTCAAATTGAGGTAGTCTATGATCTTTGTTACCACATATGTCTTCACCTCCAATTTATATAACAGGATTTTTTTTTATTATTGAAAATTAGTGTAATGCTAATAAGGGAGGCTACATAGCCTGCCTGTGCCAACACCTGGTTTAAAACCTGATTAAAGTACCAAATTTCATTCACAAATGGACATAAAAACAAAATCTTGTAGCATTAGAAGCAATACCCATATATCTAAAAACACAAAAATATCAAATTTTATTTCATTCACAAACAAACATAAAAACAAAATCTTGTAGCATTAGAAGCAATACCCATATATCTAAAAACACAAATATATCAAATTTTATTTCATTCACAAACAAACATAAAAACAAAATCTTGTAGCATTAGAAGCAATACCCATATATCTAAAAACACAAATATATCAAATTTTATTTCATTCACAAACAACCATAAAAACAAAATCTTGTAGCATTAGAAGCAATACCCATATATCTAAAAACACAAATATATCAAATTTTATTTCATTCACAAACAAACATAAAGACAAAATCTTGTAGCATTAGAAGCAATACCCATATATCTAAAAACACAAATATATCAAATTTTATTTCATTCACAAACAAACATAAAAACAAAATCTTGTAGCATTAGAAGCAATACCCATATATCTAAAAACACAAATATATCAAATTTTATTTCATTCACAAACAAACATAAAGACAAAATCTTTTAGCATTAGAAGCAATACCCATATATCTAAAAACACAAATATATCAAATTTTATTTCATTCACAAACAAACATAAAGACAAAATCTTTTAGCATTAGAAGCAATACCCATATAACTAAAAACACAAAAATATCAAATTTTATTTCACTCACAAATAAACATAAAGACAATCTTTTAGCACTGTAAGCAATACCCATATATCTAAAACACAAAAATATCATAAAAATTATTTCACTCACAAAGAAACATAAAGACAGAATCTTTTAGCACTGTAAGCAATACCCATATATCTAAAACACAAAAAAAAACAATTTTTTATTTCAGTCACAAAAAAACATAAAAACAAAATCTTTTAGCATTGGAAGCAATACTTCATTTATCTAAAAACACAAAAACATCAAATTTATTTCACTCACGAATAAACATAAAGACAAAATCTTTTAGCATTAGAAGCAATACCCAGATATCTAATAACACAAAAACATCAAATCTTAAATTCTATTTCACTCACATATAAACATAAAAACAGAATATTTTAGCATTAGAAGCAATACCCATATACCTAAAAACACAAAAACATCAAATTTTATTTCACTCACAAATAAACATAAAAGACAAAATCTTTTACCATTATAAGCATACCCATATATCTTAAAACACAAAAACAACAAATTTAGTTTCACTCACAAATAAACAAAAATGACGTTTTTTTTAGCATTCTAAGCATTACCCTCAAATTTTATTTCACTCACAAATTAGCATTAAAAAACAAAAAAACAAAAACTAGCTTAATAAGCAATACCCATATATCCAAAAACACCAAAAAAAAAAAAAAACTAGCTTAATAAGCAATACCCATATATCCAAAAACATCAAAAAAAAAAAAAAACTAGCTTAATAAGCAATACCCATATATCCAAAAACACCAAAAAAAAAAACTGTAGATCTAATAACCTTTCATCCTATCCTATTTGCAAAATACAAAAAAACAAAAACATTAAAAATACTAAAAATACTAAAAAGATAAAGTAAAGAATAGAAACAAACCTCTGAGATGAAAACTTAATCCAATGGAATTGAAGCTCAAATAAAGCTTAAACAATCAGAACCGTTTATGTATATCTATGTATATCATTCAAATATAAATAAATATATATATATAGATAAATATAAACGATTATATTGATATTGGAGTAGAGTATTGTGTCCAATTAGCTCAAAAATACTCCTTTTAAAAACTCCCTCTATATATATACATATACATATATTTAAATTTAAATTTATATTTGTGTATATGAATATTGTGTGTATTGAAGCTAATGGTAAGAGTGTGTTTAAGTGTGAAGACGCGATATATATGGATTACCTCTTCTATTTATAGATTTAATATTAAAATTATTTATTATAAAATACATACATATATATATATTTGAGATTTCGAATCCCTGTTGTTTGTTGTACTTGTACTTTGTGTTTTTTCTTTCACTTTCAAGTATACTTGGTATTTAATTGTCCATGTTATAAAATCATGTGCAATTTTAATCGATCAATTATTTGTATCAAAATTGTCGGAATAATTTTTTTTAAAAGTTGATCATATAATTCAAATGTTAAATTTTATAATTAGATTTTAAAAAAATTCATTTCGACAATTTTGATACAAGTTATAAACCGATCAAAATTGCATGTAGTTTCGTAATGGATAATTAAATAGTACCGGATTGAGTATATCTTTTGTTTTATATTTTAGAAATTGGAACGAATTTTATGATTTATGTGTTACATCAACTTTTTTTTTTGTTAGGTTTTTTAATTTTAAAAAAGCACTTGTTATCACTGTTTTTTTTTTATCTTTTTTAGAATTATAACTAGAAAAGATAAAAGCAAAAAACCCACATATTTTGAAGATTTGGTAGCTTTATCGCCACAATTTTAAGAATTTAAATGAATATCGATCTTATCTCAATTAAAATTTTATTCGTATGCTTGACGTGTTACTTGCTCGTTTAAATATGATATTTTGAAAATTTATCAAAAAAAAAATGTCTTTTAAGTTATTTTGATTGAAAAAACAAAACGTTATTAGCTAGTGCCAAAAAAGCAATAAGTTGAAAGTTAGATTTTTTTAAGATTTTGCCAAACGTGTATATTTTGAAAATTAAGAGCTTTTTGATTGAAAAAGTTGATAACAAACAGACCCATAATCAGATGAAAATTAAAGCAAATTTTACTGATGGAGTGAACTAAAAACAAATTTATAAATGGGTTAAATATAAAGCGTGAATTTCTTTTAAAAATAAAGTAAAATATACACATGAAATAATAAGAGGCGGGAAATGAGAAACGAATATAGGAAACGGGCAATGTGGATTTCTATGTGGGAACGTTTTCCAATAACTATGACCAGAAAACAATTTTTTAAAAGTGAAAGGTAATCCGTTAGGATTCGTCTACCGTCTAGGTTCCGTATAATTTCAGTGTAGACTCACGTCTTCAAACATTGTACTAAGTAATATTACTCCCAAAAAAAAATGATATAATAAAGTCATATTTATGTCCTCCCTCTCTTATTCTGTATCGAAAATTGAAATCGAATAATATGTACTCGCTCAATAATTAGATTTAGGAATAAAATAAATCAAAGGAAAATCCTTGATTACATACTTAATATCGAAAAACTTATACTCTCAACTCTTATTTAAAATTTAATACATATATACAAGAGTAGCATCAATGGACACCAAAGTTAAAAACCTTTAAAAAAAAAATAAAAAATGATAAAGCTACCCAAAAAAGTTATCTAAAGATTTTACCTGCTGATGTGACGGCTTAAGTGTAACAATCATTGTTGTTTCGATATTAAAATCATATTTTCATTTAATCCATAATTGGTCTACATAGTCCGTCATGTCAGTTGTTAAGGTTTTTAGATGGCTATAACAATCCTCGCATATAAAAGCGTATAGCATATGGACATAATTTTACAAAATGTGAACCACTCCAAAAGAAGACTTTCATTTTGATTTGAGTTGGTGACATGTTTGTTAAAGTTTTAATTATGTGGATGTGGATAATTGAGTTTGTTGGGTGTAGTTGAAAGTCCAAATCATGTACTACAAAACTATGAATTTTTAACGTATTAAACACGATAAAAAGAAAGATATTCAGTTTTTGCTCAAATGTCCATGCATACCCAAAATTTCATTTTTTATATGATTATAAGCCTATCTTTAATCTTTTATTATAAATGGAGTTAAATTGCAGTTTTGAAAAGTACATGCATGTTACTACAAATTAGCTTTATTTTTGTAAACTCATTGAATTGATGGACTATTTAGTTTTCATTTTGACTTGTTATATATATATATTTCACTTGCACTAGTATCAAGTCTATTAAAAAAATGAAATTGGAAACAAATATTCCAGAGTTTATATATTTATATATATCTATGGTGGTGATTCAATTAATGAAAACTTGTTACCCTCTTTATAGTGTTATATCTACTACTATATAATCATATTGAGATAATTGGTATATTCAACACATTGCCTTGGTGGTTTGCTTTATGGCTATTACTAGGTGATTCAAATGGGAATAATGCTAATCAGTCACATAAATTCAATCAGACTTTCAATACATAATTTCTTAATGTAAATTTAGAATTTCATTTTCACCTCAGTCTGAGTTTTTATTTTGTTGAATCGTCAAATAAAATATATTAAAATCATTAAATTTTTAAATATTTTTAATTAATATTTAAGTTTATGGTAGTCTCAACTAGGGTTTCATAAATATTATATTTGGAGTTTTATTTTGTTGAATAGTCAAATAAAATATATTAAAATCATTAAAATTTTAAATATTTTTAATTAATATTTAAGTTTATGGTAGTTTTAACTAGGGTTGCATAAATATTATATTTGAAATTTTATTTTTGTTTTGTTTGGGTGTTAAAAGAATTCTAAAAATTACATAAAAAACTGTCTCGTAATCAGTCTAGTTCTATATCATTAGTGTTCAAATTATTAACATATACAACCAAGTAATATATATCCAGGATTAGCGTAGCTATTAATAACCCAATAAAGTTGAGTAGATGGCATAATAATAAAAAAAAGATTTTGCAATTAATGTTACACAAGCAAATTATAGCAAACCTATAAAATATTGGAAATAGGATGTTACCATCCAAAATATGGTGTCACATAACTGTCCTTTTAACTTCATTTAAACATAGTTTTTTTTTTTTTTTTCAAACCATACTATAAATTGCAAGTTATACGCAATTATTTTTTGTTTTGAAAAATATGTTGTTTTTATATTTTTTTAACATTTCGGATTTTAAAAATCTCGCAAAACACAACAAAATCTAAAAAAAATTATAAGAATGTTAAAAATTTTGAAACTAAAAATACTAACGTGTAACTTACGAAATTTTTTATAGTATATATAATTGGATAAACACCCCCCAAAAAAAAAAAAATTTATCTTCTCGGTATGCACCATTGTTTGTCCTACCATTAATGTTCTACCCTTCTAGGTTAATTTCCTTATAGAATTAATTGAATAAAATTTAGATAAAATTATGAAAATATACTATATTTATATATAATTTAATTATTAAAAACTCGGACCCTAACACATTTTTAAAGAGTAGTACATATACTACATGATACTACTACATATACTACTTATTTTTACTCTTTATTTTTAACTTTGATGCTAGTACAAAATCTTAAACAACACTTAATATTTGAGGTTTTGTAAATTAAGTATGTTTTTTTTATGTAATAATCAATCATTCTCCCCTAAAAATTTATGCAACGCTGAAATCATTTATTTACGGTCTTAGACTACGTGTATATATATATATATATATACATTAAATAAGTATACACTATAATATATATACTAGTAACGTATCTATACAACTTATGCAATTAACCAATATCTCTACATATTTTCTTTCTAATATTTCGTTAAAAAAAAAAAAAATACCTCTACATTGAAAATGGCATCATTATAACTTGGTCCTTTGGAAAAAAAAAATTTCATTTATTTTCTTTGACTTTGGATTTAGTTACTATTGTACCTAAAAGCGGATTGACACCATTTTATCATATAAAAGCAGTGTTTTGCATTAACTTAGATATTTTGTGTGTCCTTTTTTAGTTAACATTTAGCTTACATTTATTGTAGGTAATGGAAAAATACATGCATCAAACAAATTATGAATTATGTGTAAAGGACCATCACAAAATTATGCTACTTTTTCCCTGGACATGGAAATTCTAAGTGAAAAGCACTTTTAAATCATAACTAAATTTTTACATGAAAACATTGTAGCTTTTGGAGGAAATAATGGATAATATACATACACTAAAATGTTTCTAAAGTAAAAGTAGATATGTTTTGCATTACACTACTACCTAATTTCATACAAACACCTGGTTTGCACTTGGAATAAAAAATGCATTACAAATAATATATTCCATCTTTTCCCATTTAATTGTTCAATATGAAACTACGTGTAATTTTGACCGACTTATAACTTGTATCAAAATTATCGAAATAAATTTTTTTTAAATCTAATCATAAAATTTAACATTTGAACTATATAACCAACTTTAGAAATTTTCAATTCCGACAATTTTGATACAAGTTCTTGGCTGATCAACCAAACAATTTTGTTACTTTAAAGTATTTTTTATAAATCGCATTTGTATGGGTGTGGTGGTAGAGTTGGGGAAGCTACGATTAGGTCAACCAAACAATGAGCAATTTAACTTTAAATAATGCTGATTTGTGGTCATAGAGATATCAAAATATATCCATGTATTTCGGTTAAGTGGGTTCCATGTCATTGCCCAAAATAAAATTTTATATCCATACATGTATAGGTTGTCTTGATTTTATTTTAATCTATTAGATCAAAATAAATACAATCTAAGGTTAACAAAAACAATGAAATAATTCATTTTGTTCAAACACAAGCATTTAGGTAAACACGAGTATTTCATATTTGTTTGTTTGAAGTAGTCGATACAAATTCGGTACATCGTTTCAAGTACGGTACTCATGAACAAAAAAATAAAAATAAAATTTTTTGGCGTGCCGAAAAAATACGTACCTGTACATATGGTATTTATGTTGCAATCCGTCTGTTAAGACAGAAAAAATAATATTTTTTGTTAATCCTTGATTATAAAAAAAAACATATTGCTTATTGACCATTAGATTGAATTGTATTATGATTCAAGAGCTAAAAAATAAAGACAGTCTGTCATAATATTAATAGGATAACAAAAACAGATCCCAATAAGTCGTGTTACTTTGTAGTCATCTAGCTCACGAGATGTTACTCTTTATTTCAATAAAAGTTTGCTTGGTATTGATTAAAAAAAGTCTGTGTTATTTTGTCTCAAAGCAGTGAAGTGTGTAAGCAAGAATTTAAATTTATGGTTTGTCAAGTGTTAGTATGTATATATAGTTCTTTTTGGCAAACAAAATTAGTATCTTACATAAATAATATAAGCTAAATCACAAAAGAAATATAAGAGATTAATATAAAATAAAAATAAGAAAAATTATAAGATAACTGATGTAGAAGTGTTATGTAAAAATAAAATGAAAAAAAATTGTAACAAAATTTGGAGAAAACAATTAGGAAGCTGTAGTGCTTGCTATTACGTACAAAAAAATATCAGTTTACTATCAGAGTGTCTGTTGCTAAACTGATGGTAAACTGAGTGTCGCTAAATTTAGCAACAGTTTAGCAACATTTTTTGTTGTTAAAATTTTACGACACTCACTTTATAAACCGTTGGTATCTTAATTTTTTCTTTATAGTATACCACCTTTGCATTTGTTCCAAAAACTTGGACATAAGTACATATTTGGTTTTCTAATTATGGGAGTCATGAAAGCCTAAAGTTTTAATTAGATAGAATATTTTTTCAAATATTCATGGTAAAATTTTGTTTGTGCACGATTGATCCACTACTTGCTGTACTATTTTAGCTATATATAACCATGGTTAATGTGTCTCGAATCAAAAATATGACAACAAATTTAAATTTTGGCCATAATCATATATATCGATACAAAAATATATATGATTTTTTTTTTTATATTTAATATCCGGTTAATTTTATTAATAAAATAGTAAAAATATTCTTTCATGAGTCATGTTCCCATGATAGCGTTTCAGATCAAAAAACATTAACGGGAAATGATGGCATTACGACCTACAATCAAAAATCAACTAGTGCTAATGAATCTATTTTACTAAGCGTATGACAAAAAATAACAAAATTAACACTTTTAATCTTTACTTTTCAACGTAAAAATAATTTAGCATAACTTGATCTTTTAACAATACATGAACTTCTTAGTTATCCATGTGAATTTGTGGTCCAACAATATTGTTAATTGTTATACACATGGGTTAATATATTAATTATACATTGATAAAGCAATAATTTTGATCGGTCACGTTATGCTTTTCAACAATGATAAGGTAGATAAAAGAAGGTAAATATTGAACACGTTGTTGTTCTTTCTTATTGATCGGTAATTATTCTTACTCGGATTACAATTTCTTATTATACTTATGCTCGGTCTGACAAACTTTTCTTAATCTTGATCTTGAACTTTATCCTAGATCCTCGGTTTTTTCTTTTGACTTTTCTCGGTTTATGCTTTGGTGATATAACCTCTGACAAATATCTTTCTTGTCATAGGATGTTGACAATTGTCTCCATCTCATGCGTCATCTCATGGGCTTTTCCCTTCTGGACCTTTATTAATTGGGCTAATATACTTATTAGTAATTGCCTTTATCTTTAAGTGGAAAAAAAATACTGTTATACACCGGGTCTTATGATAACTGCGTTGGATACCCATCATGAATGACGTGTGAATAGATTCGTACCGAATATGTTATGTTCTATCATACATCATTTTCATTACACTGGTTCTAGTTTATACGTCAATTTTAGTCATTTCTAATGCATCCAAGAGCTATAATAGCTAATATAGCCATATCTAAACAATATGTAAGTTAAAGTACATTTAAATAAATTAAGGTAACGATCAAATTATATAAAACTTCTAATGATACAAAGTTGACTACGCAATATATATTTATATATAATTACGAATGAGATTGACTTTGCGTACAAGGGACATGTAAATAGATTATATTTTATTTTTTGTTTTATACAAAATATCAGTCATATGACTAATGGATGGAGGATAATTAAGCTATTAATTTAGCAAGTTGGTATATAAAAAACGCAATAAAATGGTGGGTATTTTGTTCTTGTTACGCCAAATAATTACTAGTAAATTAGCTTTCAGGACTGGTAGCTAGCTAGTAGTTAGTTAATACTTAAATTCTTGTTACGTCAAATAACTACTAATAAATCAATAATGCTAACGAGTCAGATTATGATAGTTTCAAATATGGTTTTATAATATTATATTTAATTTTTTATTTTGTTAAATTGTCAAATAAAATATATTAAAATTTTAAATATTTTTAATTAATATTTAAGTTTATGGTAGTATCAACTAGGGTTGTATAAATATTATATTTGGGATTTTATTTTGTCGAATAGTCAAATAAAATATATTAAAATCATTAAAATTTTAAATATTTTTAATTTATATTTAAGTTTAGGGTAGTCTCATGTTTTATTTTTGTTTTGGTTGGGTATCAAAAGAATTCTAAAAATTACATAAAAGACTGTCTGATAATCAGTCTGGTTGAGCCAGTCTGACTCTATAGCGTTACTGTTAATAAATTAGCTTTCAGGACTGGTAGTTACACTATAAAAAAATACTCAAATAACGACGGGATTAGTGACAGTATTTTTTGTTACGAGCTTATTAGCGACGGTTTTTGTGACGGCTTTGTGACAGTTTAGTCAATTTCCGATAAATTTGTGATAATTTTTTAAATTAGTGACAGGCTTGTGACAGTTTTTGATTCTCATTAAATCAAACATTATTTTGTAGTGTTGGTACTTAAATTCTTTTCACATTCTCATGTCTAAACCATTAATTAAACAAACGTAATGTTAATGGTAGATAAAGATAAAAAATGTGCAGAATAAAAAAGACAATTAAAATTAACCATGTACTCCCATGATAACATTCATGTTTTGTGGTCAATCACACACTATGCATAAAATTATAAAATTATACTAAATACAAAGACTTGGAAAATATTAAACATAAAAATAAAGTGTATAACCATGAATTCATCAATTAAATAAAAGCACAAAATTTGAAAATAGTACAAGGAATTATTTTCAAACTAGTACACACGTCTTTAAAAAAAAAAAAAAAAACTACTACTGCATTACACAAATGTGACATTTTCCTTGGCTAAAAAGGAGATGTTTGAGTCATTTGTATAGTTAAAGTATATATGAACACCATAAAAAAAACATTTAAATAAATATTTTTTTGCAAAAACAGTACAAATCAAGATTTGATTAATACAAATCTTCACGGTTTCACGACGAGAACACAAATATACGTCTTGTTTTTTTTTTCCTGATATGTATAATGACATGTTTTAAATTTTTAAATTTTACCATAATTTCCAAAACATGTTATTATACATCTCGGGAAAAAAAACACGCCGCATATACGTCTTGATTTGGAACATTTTTATAAAAAAAAATATCAAAGTTAATGTTTAAATTGATATCCATATAAACTATTTGATTTGGCAAGTGTTTTTGCAACAAATGAGCATGGCCTATATTTCAGTCATGTTGCTCTAGTCTTTGATAAGTGATGCCTAGCTTCAGAATTGGAAGTATAAAAAATAATTAGGAAAACTCTTTGAAAATTTATTTGATTTCATTTTTTGTTTCAAAATCATACAAATTACTAATTAGCTTGCCTAAGTCATAAATTTCAGTCGGTTCGAATCGTGATAACAAACAGCCAAACGTTCCTCTAGACTTCATATACTTTTTTACTGGAAACAATTTCTCAATTAAAGTATTAGAAAATAAAGCAATCTATCAATAACTTTTGTTCTGCAAAAATAAAGCTCTAAAATTTTCCAATTCACGGTCATTCGCGCCCGCTATTACATCAGTTTTCCAGCACGACAAAAAAAAGGTATAATAGCCATCTGTACCCATGTACAATCTATTGTTAAACCCTCAACCTAGCAAAAAAGACTCACACGAAAACTCATTTTCGTCTCGTTTTCTTATTTTGATTCGTCACAGCTTTAGCTTTCCCATTAACCGATCCTTGGGCAACTTTACCCATCCCTTTTACCCCTTTCTTCCCGAAAGCTAAAACTTCATTCGAAGGCTTTACACAAATACTACGAGCATCTTTACTAACTTGCTTATTTCCCGTTAAAATTTTATCATCCGAGCTTGGCTTTTCACATCTTTTTAAAGCTCCACTTTTTGAATTATCGGTATCATTTATGGGTACTATGGTTGATAATTTGAATTTCTGAGGGTGAGGGCGAACACTCCGAGGCTTTACAGGGAGATTGCAGAACTCGGGTAAGGGACAAAAGGACGAAGATACCCTTATGCTTGTTCCTTTGCAGTGCTTTTTGTATGACTTTGTGACTATTTCTCTTAGCGAGAGTGCAGACTTGTACTCGCGAGTTCTTTTAGAGTAAAAGATGAGGGCATTATTGGCAAGTAAAAGGAGATCTCGAAAAAGTTCTTTTATTGATGAGATGGAACACTTTTCGATCTTGGACCTTAGACTGTCGAAATCCACATGACGCCTTACCATTTTGCGATATCTTGCTCGTTTCTGTTCATTGAAGATAGTCATGACTCAAATTCGACAGATAATCAAAATGTCCATTTCATTATCAAATGTAAAGAAAGAGCTTAATTTGCACCATATCCAAATTTGGGTCTTCAAGGATGAAACTTTTGAGAACTAGGTTGTTACTTTGTGCAGTAAAATTTAAAGCTTGCAACTTTAAACAAGAAAGCTGAAAAACTTAGATGTTAAAATCATTTTGTATACTTTCATTAAGACTTCTACGAATATAAGGATGTGGATCTTTATTCTTTAAGCAGAAACGGAGATACCTAGTATATAAACTATAAAGCATGATTGGCCAAATAATTACTTAAGTTCAGCAAATTCACTTCGGAAACAGCCTTTACTATGGGAACCTACAAAACTTTGTTAACAAAACATACAAAGGCTTGTCTGCTTGCAGCTTTTAACCTCGTTTCCTTTTCTTTGGTCCTTTTTTGTGTATGCTTATTTAACGTTTGTACTTCATTTGGTTGACCAACAATTAGCTTAAAAGGCTTTAAGTTCTTAATCTAAATGAACCTTTTTTTGGGGTCCCAAACAAGACAAGTTATCTGCTCAAAAGCTGCAGCCAAACAATCACAACCATGTAGCTTCTAATGTAGGATTACCTACCTGGCTATCAAGTTTTCGGCGAAATACTAATGCAACTTCATTCTCAGCAATCGAGTTAAATACGCTCATCATATGATCATTTCCAATCAAAGGTAAAGCTAGGTTCAAATTGTTCTTGTCTGGTGATTTCCTGGATGATGTGGCAACATTGGCTGAGCCCACATTCTCACTATCCCCATTGCTCGCTTCTTTATCATTGATAATTTCCGATCCTCTTTTACAGCTCTTTTTTTTCTCTTGATCGGAAACACCTGAGATTTCTGGTTTTTTAATATTCGTAATATCTTGCGTGAAACTGCCTGCGGACAATCCATCCTTTGTAGAATCTTTACTCAAAGACTCAGTATCCTCTAATTTCACTACAGGTGTAGTAGGAGAATCTATTTGGCTATGAGATTGCTTGTCTGTTTTGAGATCTTCAAGTTTTGTCTCGAGAGAACTTGAATAAAAGAAGAGATGAATAAGCATAAAATCCAAAGTACGTAATAACTAAAGCTTGCTTACTAAAACTCAAATTGATAATCACTACTTCATGGAGTTGGTTGCAATTTTGTATACCAACTTATCAACAGATATCAATTTGCATACAACCAACAAAATCAGCAATCGAAGGACACTTGGTGAACCAGTAAAATTTCTAGTTTGGGGTATTATTAAGTTACCAAAATAAAATAAAAATATCAAACAATATTCTATAATGTTTTTCCATTTAGTCCACTACTTCATTACTCCATGTTTTTTTCAATTTTAGTTCCGACTCTATGTTTCTTAATATGCACATAAAATATTTATAGGTCTGGGCACAAAATTGAAAGAGTTATTAATTCCCATATGATGCAAAACTTAATGCTGCTAGAGCAGAAACCAAACTAGAGTGATTGAAGCCTTCTATGGAAGAAATATATGGATATCACTCTGAGTGTAATTAATGATTGAATCAAAGCTAAACAAGGCGTAAAGTAGCTAGAAAACTCATTCCTATGTAAGATGGCAATTACATACCCAATCGAGTCATCATATTTTTCTAGTTCCTTCCTCAACTCTTCTACTCGTCTTTTTTTGAGATCTTCAAACAAAGCCCTGCGGAAAACAAAAAGAGAAAGATGAAATGAACGGCAGATCATAATTGTTCACAAGACTCGACTTTCTTAAATAAATAAGACATTTATGCAAGATAAGCTAAGGGTGATCAATGAAAATTGACTACACTGACCTGCATCCACAATACTTTTGTCGCAATAATTTGTACTTGGCTTCACACGTCTGCAATAGGATGAGATATTGTCACAAATTACATCCAAGCATAATTTTAAAGTAAAACCATATTTTTAAAGAGGAGTTACTATGTAAGCTGCAATAACATGACCATTGGTGTATAGTCACGCATAAAGACACTTCTATCCAGATAAAAGGTACTCTAGATGGATTCATAAACAGACAACTCTTACTGTTTACAACTCCCTTCTAAATTGGTATCTCATAAGATATAGATAAAGTTTTAGGCAATCATCAATCATCTATAGATTTCTATACGCTATTTCCATTTTATTTCCTTTACAACGAGTTCTAAATTGTAATGCAGGCAATCTTCTTAGATCTCGATCGATGCCTTTATTAACTGGCCCTTGAACGTGGTTGTGATAAGGCATTGGGCATTTAAATTACATTCTTTTTTGACAAAGGGCAACATTCCAAGAAGTACTTTTGCTCTAAACCCCTTTTTTTTTTGTAATCAAACTCTAAACTCTTTTAATTATGCATTTTAAATTTATTGCACAAGAAAAGCTGCAGCCTTTGGAGAACTTGAATCTCTCTATCCTTAAGTAAGCAGACTAAACGCGTTTCCAAAGTACTCCCTCCGTTCCAATTTAATTGTCCACTACGAAACTACGTGTAATTTTGACCGGCCAAGAACTTGTATCAAAATTGTCGGAATGAAAATTTTCAAAAGTTGATCATATAGTTCAAATGTTAAATTTTATGATTAGATTTTAAAAAAATTTATTTCGACAATTTTGATACAAGTTATAAGCCGGTCAAAATTGCACGTAGTTTCGTAATGGACAATTAAATGGGAACGGAGGGAGTAATTGCTTATCGGACCAAACAATACGTTCATTTCTTTCTTACTTTAACAATTTATCATGTGAAAGAGTCGAAGTGTTACCCATAGCAATTAGCAATTCTTGAACCTCCTTTGATACTAAAATCTTTTACAATGAAACTACAGTTTATTTTGGTTACTAAGGAGAGATTCATGTACATTGTTGATTGTACTCTAAAGACTAATACTCATCACTATCTAAAGGGTACCCCTATCTAAATACTAAATGTCTAAATAATCACTAAAAAAAAATACCCAAATAGCGACAAGATTAGTGACGGTATTTTTTGTTACGAGCTTATTAACGACGGTTTTTGTGACGGTTTTGTAACAATTTAGTCAATTTGTGACGGCTTTGTGACAGTTTAGTCAATTTGTAACAGGCTTGTGACAACTTTTGACTCTCACTAAATCAAACATTATTTTGTAGTGAATGTACATAAACTAGCTTCTTTTAGTACATTTTTATACTGGAAGAAATAATTCTATGAGATAGACACCAAAATAGAACAAATACTAACATACTATATAGTCTATATGAATTGAGAATTCAAACTTTGAGACTAAAAGCTATGAAAATCTAATTCTCCAAACTAAAAGAGAACTTGTTCAAACTACAAGGGCCCTTAAATTCTTTAATTATAGTACAACTACAACAAGAAAATTTTAGTAACAAAAGGCACAATTGTCGTTTTGCACATTTCACAATATCATATTATTTTCAAAATCCCAATAATAGAACTGTTCTGCTAGTCAAGAAAGCATATAAAATTGAGGTAGGTTTTTAAAAAAAAAGAGATTGTAATAATAATAATTTTTTTAAAATGAATTAAAAAGTGTTCTAGTATGAAATTTCAAATCCAAAATTGACAAAACAAAGTGTAGATAAATGTCTAGTACTCTAGTCTACATATTTTTTGTACCATGGAAAATCATGAAAATAACATGGTAATTACTATTAACCAATGGTCCTATGGACAGCTATTTAAATGTGCAAAGTTTTCGTACACTGTCAAATGGAGAATAAAGTTACTCAGGTAGTCAGGTGTGGACAAAAAGCAAATTAAATTTACAGAACAGATTCAATAAAAAAAAATTAATTAATACTTACTACCTTCCGATTTAATTATTTATTACGAAAATACGTGCAATTTTGATCGGTTTATAACTTGTATCAAAATTGTCGAAATGAATTTTTTTTAAACTTAACATTAGAACTATATGATCAACTTTTGAAAATTTTCATTCCGACAATTTTGATACAAGTTATTAACCGGTCAAAATTGTACGTAGTTTCGTAATGGACAATTAAATAGGAACGGAGGGGGTAATTAATACTCCGTTCGTTCCTATTTAATTGTCTATTACGAAATTACGTGCAATTTTGACCGACTTATAATTTGTATCAAAATTGTCGAAATGAATTTTTTTAATATCTAATCATAAAATTTAACATTAGAACTATATGATCAACTTTTGAAAATTTTCATTCCGACAATTTTGATACAAGTTATTGACCGGTTAAAATTGCATATAGTTTGGTAACACACAATTAGAAACATTACATTCTTATAAAATTTTTTGTCATGACATTAATGTAAATACCACGCCTACCCTTTTAAAACCTTTATGGATTAGTTAAATCTTTAATATATTAAAAATAGAATATAAATTGCCAGATATATAAAAATAGTCAAAACTGCAAATATAGAGTTTAATCAACACGATGTAACAAATGACACGTGAAGACACGTTAAAACCAATAATGTCCTAATCAAGCCAATAACATAATTAACCCCTTTCGTAATTACTCACTCATATATACTGCTTCGGTTCCAAATTAATCGGTCACTACGAAACTACGTGTAATTTTGACCGATCAATAACTTGTACCAAAATTTCGGAATAAAAATTTTCAAAAGTTAATCATATAGTTATAACATTAAATTATATGATTTAGTTTTGAAATTTTTCATTTCGATAATTTTGATGCATGTTATAAGCCGATCAAAATTGTATATAATTTTATAAAGTATAATTAATTGAGTTGTACTAATTACTAAATATGGCAAACAACATGTGAAAATAATTACAATTACTACTCCTAATACTATTATTGTTCACATTAATATGCTCCTTCTAATTCAAAAAGGATACTAATTAATTACCATAACAATCAAAAAGTTCAAACGCACTAAAAACATAACAATTAAATACCACTCCATTTGTTGCTATTGTTCACATTATTATACTCCTTTAATTAAAAAAAAATAAAAAATACCCCGCTAAAAGTTTAAAAACTAAATAAAACTCCATTTACGCAAAAGACCAATAATAATAAATTAATAATTAACAACCTCTTATTGGCTATTACTATTATAAGTAATATTATTGTTTACATTACAAAAAACACTAAACATAGCAATCAAAAAGTCCAAACCTCACTAAAACTCCAGAAAACTAAAAACTACTTCATTTACAAAAAAAAAAAAAAAAAAGGCTAAAAATTTATAATACAACAAATAATTAAAATTAATAATTAACCTCAGGGGTGAAACTAAAAGGATAAACGGTCCTCGCCCGAAGCTCCGACGATACCACCCCCCACGCCTGCGTACCGTGCCGGAGTACCGCTCCGGCAAGTATCAGCTCTTCCCACGTGCCCCACGTGCCAATCACCATTAAAATAAAATAAATAAATATATTTATTTATTTATTACTTTTTTCCTATAAAAAAAAAAGAGCCCAGAAAACCAAGAATTGTAAAGGGCAGTTTTTGATAAAAATGGTTTCTGGGTTTTTTTTTTTTTGAATTAAATATCTGGGGTGAGAAAAAAGGTTTTATCTTTTAAGAGAATTTTAAAGAAAAAGAAAGATATTATATATTATATATTATAAATATATGTATATATATATATGTATAGAGAGAGAAAGAGAGAGAAAGGAAGACATTTAGTTTTGAGTTTTAAATTGTTTTTTTCCTGGAAAATCTCGCTGTTTTTTCTCTCTCTCCTGTCTTTTTCTGTAAATCTATATTTATATAAAATAACACTTTATATATATATATATATATAAATAAAGTATAATAAAATACTTTTATTTATTAAATGACGATATTATCCTTAATTTTTAAAATGATGTCTGGTCCCACTTACACAGTTTTAAACCGCGCCAATAACCAGATATAAAATCACTCTAAATCAACAATAATCAGTGGGGGCTGGATTCGGTCCGATTCGGTTCTGTTTTTAACAAAACCGAAACCGATAATATTTTTCGGTTCGCTTTTTTTCGGTTTCGGTCTTTTTATTTTTTGGACCGAACCGGACCGGTTTTTTCGGTTATTTTTGGTCTTTTTTCGGTATTGTTTGGTTTTTTTCAGTTTTTTTCGGTCTTTTTCGGTTCGGTTTTATTGAAAACCGAAACCGATCCGATTTTTGTTTTGTTTTTAGGTTTCGGTCTTTTTCTGTTCGGTTATCGGTTCGGTTCGGTTTTCTCGGTTTTTCGTCCGGCCCTAATAATCACTGTAAAATAAAAATAAAAATACATCGCCTACGGAAATAATGCTGTAATTTGATTCTCAACGCTCTAATCAGGGACGGTATGACGATAGATTTATTTTTTACTGACAGATTTGACTAATAAATTTGTCCGTCCATGCTAGAATTTTTTTTTTACAGTGAATAGAAAAGAATTGTTACTTTATTTTAATTTTGTTTTTATGTCATTTTCAGCATAAAATTCCCGATTTGTTTTATCTTATCTTTATTGTTCTTTGATAGAGATAACTATGATAGTGGTCCTTTTGGTTGAAAATAATAACTATTTGATCACCAATAGTTTAAATTAAAACATGAAAATGCCCAAAATTTGGCCTATTGACAAAAACAGTGATCGAGACTCGAGAGATAAAATAATCACTTCAAGATTTTCTCGATAACCTTTCTAGTTTTCTCATTTTCTATAGAAAGAAGAGGATAATCGATTAGCCACTGGAGTAGAGTGATAAAATCCTGAATATAAATGTAGTTAATCGAAACCGAAAAGCTAACCAGCATATTTGATTTTTGTTTTAGTATATGTTATGGTAATTCATTAATAACTTATAAAAGTTTATCAAGTTAATCAAAGACATAATTTGGAAATGTTACAATTAAATTATACTAGCAATTAGCATTTAATGCTCATAAGTACAACCACTATTTTTATTAAACATGTCATGGTTTTGGAAAATAATTTAATGTTTTTATCTAAACCGTAATTATAATACAGATAATCATTGCTTTATTAAAACTATTTTTTTCTTGGTGTATGAAGACCAACTTTTGTAATATTTAAAGTCTTCATGGAATATAAAAAGTGTGTTCAATATTCTTCAGCAAGTTTACAAACTTACACCCCTCTTATAAATTTTGCAATAAACACAAAATGAAATAGGGTATGAAGTAAAAACATTTAATAACCAAATTATGGCAAGACTTATATAGCAGCCAAATAATTGCTAATAGGGAGAACTGAGAAAGGTATAATAACCATACAAATAATGAATTAAACTATTCTATTTAAACACACAAAAGCATGAATAATAAGCTGCAAAAAATAAGTAAAATCTGTAACACTAATATCTGATTTAACTTGGCCTCATTAAGCCTTTAGACTCGACACGCATATTTAGCAGTCATGTATGTATATTCAAATCTTTCACTAAATAACATTGCGATTGATCGGTTGAATCTCGCTCTAAATCATGTGCAGGAGGCTCTGGACAATCTCGGACATAGGTGGCCTAAACTCTGGCTCAGGCTACATACATAAAATCAAAATAAGCGAATTTGTCGGCGTATAATTATAAACCAAATAATGAAAGAAAATAAAGATTATCTTACTTGAAGACATAAGGAAATAATATCAGCAAAGCGCGATAAAGACTTTGTCGGATAGGTTCCTTCTAAAGAAGGATCAACCATCTTTACTAATGAATCTATATCGTGAAGTTGATGAACTGCCCATCTTACCAAAAACTGCTCACCTCGAGGTCGCGATCTACGAGATTAGAAATAAATGCAATTTTAAAGCATGGTATTGTTTTTCTTAAAGAGTATCATGCGATTTTTTCTCATGAATCCAAAGAATCACATACCTGTCGTAAGATTTTCGGCCAGTGAGTATTTCTAACATGACAACTCCAAAACTATACACGTCGCTCTGGATAGTATAATTTCCCAATTCAAGCTCCGGGGAACCATAGCCAGCAGACATTAACTGAAAAAGTGCAAAAAAAAAACCATTCAACACTATACAATAGTAGTGCCTAATTTTCTATGGATGAATCATCAAGAGCAAGTAAAATCTCATTTTATATCATCATAAGTTTCCAATCTACGTGTTTACGCCTTTAACCTTAAAGATTGAGTTACCAAATCCAAACTGGTGACATAAATCATGAGCCATACTTAGCAACTTGCAAAAATATATATTTCATTTGCAAAAAGCCATGTACTTTATATACTGTAGATATATGCATAATACAAAGAGGGAATCCAGTAAGATATTACCTGACTTAAAGAACCAGATGATAATAGAGGAGCCAACCCGCAATCTGAGACACAAACGACGAGCTCATCATCTAGAAGGATATTTGCTGACTTGAAATTTTTATGCACCATTGGTGGTTGGCAAACTTCGTGCATGTACCTTTTCAGATAAAAACATAATACAATTATTTAGAAATATCCACTACAAAGCAATCCCTGGAAAATGTTACAGCACTGATGACAAAATGGAAAAAAAGTTTTAACTACCATGTCACAAGGCATGTTTGGCTGCAGCTTTTAAGCAGATAAGGTTTTCTTTAAGGTTGTGAAAAAAATAAGTCCATCTAGCTTAAAGCTACTGCCTTTCTCAGCCCAAAAGAACGTAAAAAAGCTCATTACTTAAGCTGACCATCCAAATGAAATTCATGTTTTTAACCAAAAAAATAAAACAATTACTAAAACGAAAAGCAGCAACAAAACAAAGTCTTAGCACAATATCTTGAAATTCTAAAAAGAACCAAAATATACTTACTCTAGCGCTCTAGCAGCTCCAAGGGCCAAGCGGATACGAATTTTCCATGACAAATTCTTATGTATTTCTTTGTCAAAATGGAGTGCTTCATAAAGAGTACCATTTATGCAATATTCATATACAAGTAGCTGTTCTTCATGTTCAGCACAGTAACCCACAAGTCCAACTAAATTAGCGTGTTGAAGTTTCGATAAGCTACGCACTAGCTCGAGAAACTCTTCATCACTCTTGCAAACTCCCTTGTCAAATTTCTTGACTGATAGCATCTAGAATATCATATAATAATCGAGCCAGAAAGGAATATAAGTGTCGGAAAAAAGATTGAACCAAATTTATTCTATTTTGTCCTTATTTTTGGCTTTATTTGGCTGCTACCCTGTATTATCATGCCTATTTAGCACCCCTAGCAAGTTTTACTGGTACTATTTAGCAGCATAGGCGTTTTGGCTACTTAAGTACAGAATTCTCAATTGAATGGATAAGTAACTTTCAAATATTGTTCGAAATCGCAGATATATCCCTGAACGTTACGGTTTCCATCGGAAACTTAACCTCAGCTCAAGTTCTTGAATTAGAATCTTAGATTGACCATATATCGTAGTACAAGTGGACAATTAAATAAGTGTGATATAACAGACTATTAAACCATTATTACACCTTGATATTTTGGTTAAAAACTCTTATTCGAACTTCGTGACACAAAAAAATCATTAAGATAAGCTCCACATTGTAGTCAGAACTCATACAGACAAGTCGAGGAACAATTCAATTGGAGACAAAAGCATAATAAGGCACAGATTGATAAAGTTTAAGATAATTAAAGCTTTATAGCATGAAGTTCTCTGCTATAATGCATTAGACGTATCTAATTCAAACTAAGCTTACCTTTCCTGTATGTGTTTCAGCTCTGTATACACTGCCGATCGAGCCTCTTCCGATAAGATTATCTTGAGAGAAGCTATTGGTGTACTGTTGCAACGATGCAATGGTGAATGAACTGACGGAACTTGGAATTTTTGTGGATATACTTGTCGTAGATATAGGAGAGAGAAGTGAAATCGCGGTGACCTTGTCAACAGGAATAGACGGGGGAGGTAGAAGGTCCTTGTATAGCACATTCATATCTATTTCATGATCTTTGTTACTCTTTGCTATTGAAGAAGTAGTATCAAAGCTTTCATCTTTTGCCTTAACATTGAAAGACGAATTGCTCCTATGATGACCTTTTCGGTTCATAAACAACGGGTTTAAGGCTGGCTCTTTATAACCTGCTTAACAAATTCATTTTGAGGCATATGAGAAACTTTTTTGGAACATGGACAAACAAATGGGAAAAGATTAGATTTCTTAAGTCCACGATTTGTTTTTGAACTCATAATATAGGGGTTAATTACAGTTCTTTACACCAATCTATCACACTTTCTTAATTTTGTATGCCAACTTGAAAAAAAGAATGTAACAAATAGGAATATCATTTTTTAAAAAGAATTTGTATACTCTGAAGGTGAACCTAAAGATTGGGTATAAAAAGTAGAATAAACATGATACAATAGGAGAAAAAATTGTTAAAACATGAAATAATTGTGTTTAAAAAGACTTTTGTAATTAGTAACCTAACCCATGGTTTTTCTCTATTTGGTAAGCTAAACGTACAGAATCACAAAAGTGTCAAGTTAATGTAATTGCTAAGTTTTGTAGGTTGGTGTGCAAGATCGAAATCTAATGATATGCTGGCATACCTACCTGTAGTAAATCTCATAAAATAGCGATATTCTTTTGCAAAGGGTGAACGGAAAAAACTAGAAAAGTAAAAGCAATAAGGCACGGAAAAGTAGATTGTAAATTGTGTTTACGGTAAATATTTAAAAATTTAACATCTAAAAACAATGCAAGAAAACATGGTCCGAAATTGACCGTCTGCGACAACTTTTCTTGAGAACCCAACCTTTAGGAACTGACGGTAATTTACATTCAATGATTCCAGAAAACAGTGAATCTTAGTGTCATGAAAAGTTGAAAACAATGATAAAAATATTCAGTTACTTTTAGTTAACAAGTCATAGAAGGTAGATCAATGAAATGATAAGAATTAGAATACCTGTCTCTATCGGGCTATATAATTTTGGCAATGCTGCAGTAGCTTTTGGCTTCTCTTCAAGTTCAGAATCACCATAGAAACTCGTCCCGTATATCATATCAATTTTGCTTGACACTTGTTTTGCCTTATTTCGACGGTATATAAAAATGCAGATGCCTAAGGCAAGTAAAACTAGCACCAAGGCTACTGAAATACCAACAATCAACATGGGATTTTTGGAAGAATGAGATTTATTTCTGGTCGTTGAATCTGGCGTTGAGGTGGATGATGGTTCCGATGCTTGTGTTGGAGGTAAACCGAAAGATGGAAAATGAGAAGAAGATGGAGGAGATGACAAAACAGAAGTGTTGAAGGGGTTTCCTGCACCTCTGCAAAAAAAAAATGCTAATACTATCAAATGCTCGTAAAAGAATAGCATAAAGGAGAAAATTCCTATAAAGTTAAGTATATCTCTCTAGTGTAATGGGAAGTATTATTTTCTATTTACTGGTGTTTCAAGTACCATACAATATGCATATCTAGAATCAGTCCATTGGTGTATGCACATCAAAAGTGAATTATTGAACACTATGGCATATGCACATCAAAAGTGAATTATTGAACACTATGGCAACCAGAAATTATATTCCCGCCAAAAGTACGACTAGATGGGAAATAAGAATTTTGTTGAACATATTGGCAACTAAAATTGTATGCCCATCAAAATTACGACCTGATGGGAAAAACAAGATTTTCATTGTGACTAACTGGATTTAAGTCTATAATATGTTACCTAATGGTAACTTCCATAAAGCTTTCTGTTTTCCAATCAATAATGGCCGTCTAAACGACCAATTTGGCATAACAAGACGACTCAACATACTAAAATTTCACCTGAAATTTGGGATAGTTAGCAGTTTCTGAGGTATAGGCCCAGAAAACAGGTTGTTTTCGACATTCCTACATGAAGAACAAAATGAGTTAACAAAGTAATTCAAGTTTTGATCAAACATAAACATAAATTTACAAAGTTTTGATTTAAATGTGTGGGGAAAATTACAGATCCATTAAAGGAAGAGGCTGTAAAACATCGAGGGTCCCTGTCAGCTGGTTATTCTGCGAGTGCCTGCACATAAGCAAGTATATGTTTACTAATCAAACTATGTAAACAATCAAGGTTGATCTTGTTTGAGGAGTTACTAACAGTGTTGTAAGAAACAACAAGGTCCCCATAGAAGGAGGTAGCTGGCCGTTTAAGTTGTTGCTTGATAAATTTCTGCATAAAAAGTAAATTATCAAAACCAATTAAAAATGCAGATAAAATAGCAAAATAAGTTTCCTCAGCTTACAAGTTCATTAATTGTAAAAGCGATTGAAAGACATTTGGTATTTCTCCTGTCAAATGGTTGTTATCGAATGACCTAAAGGCACATACAACTTATGTCAAGCGAATGTGAATGTTGGAGGCAAAACAAAACTTAAAAAATCAACTTTACTAGAGCTTACAAGTCTGTCACTTCGCCTAATGATGACAAGGTCTCGGGGATGCTTCCGGTGAGCTGATTACTCGAGAGATCACTATCATCAAATGAATCGTAATATGCTTATTATTATATGGACTAGAAACAACCAAATAAACATTGATAATTCAATTAAAGTTAAAAAAAATTGAAGAATTAGAGGATTAATTGAACATACAAAGTCATAATAGTAGAAGGCAAGTTTGATGGGATAGCACCTCCAATGTGGTTGTTGCTCATATCTCTGCCACACAAAAGCAACAAAAACAAATTCAACCCATTTAAAGTTCCAAAAACATCAAAAAATCTGTGCATTTGGACATATTGGATTTAAAAAACACATAAAAATGTCAATTTTATGAGTTTCCTAAACCATAAATGTAGAAAAACAAATTCCGCAACTTTGTAAACGGCACTTAAATAAACAGTAAGATACCAAAAAAGAAGAACTTACATCTGTAATATAGAAGTAAAATCTCCAAGGCTCTCCCCTATTACACCCCCCAAATTTAAATCCCGGAGCAGTCTGTTAAGGGCGAAAAAAAATTAGGAACCAAACTGATACATATCTACATGAGTAGAAAATGTAAATCTTTTATTAAACTTGTTACCATACATTGCGGTTATATTGGCATTAACACATTGTACACCTAGCCAATTTTCGGCACATGGGTCGCCTCCATTTGGTACCCATCCAGTAAGCATGGGATATCCCAGAGATGCATATAAATTACTTATGGCAACAACTGGAAAAAAAAATTGGAAATTCATTTCGAAACTTCATATGCAATACTACTGATGTCAAAGGGGAAAACAAGGGTCTCGATCAAATTCTTTCATCTTTATCGACTTATAAACACATTCAAAATTAATATTGGAACATTCAAACTTTACATTGCAAACTATTTATCAATATACTTTTGCAACCTAGACACGAAGACATAGACGCATATGTGTGAATGTACAAAAACAAAACTATAAGCATAGATTTGAGCACTCTCATAAGAGAAGGTCAAAATAGAAATCCATACACCTAATAGAGGAAGTAAGAATTTTTTTTACAATGATAAAATTATGCAGCATATTCACACGGATATTAACAATCACATAATACGGTAATACTATGTGCACGGCTACTTACACATATCCACACACACAGATTGGATATGTATCAGTTTCTGAATCTTTTTTTCTCGCTTATTCAATAACTACTATGTGAGTGCATATGTGTAACGAATGTTGCACGTAGCGTTACTGCAAATAATATGTCAACAAAAATCAAACACGCAACATAAAAATTAAGTACTCTAGTTTAGCAGTGTACCGTCTCGAGGATCCGTAATCCCATAGCAACCCGGTACCGAGAAAATTGATATAAATGCAAATAATTTCCAAAATAAGATCTTCCAATTTACACAGCCCATTGTTAACAATTGCTCTACCAAAGCTTGAGTATTTGTCAAAACCTGTCAAAGTGAAATATAAAATAAGAACTTCTTAGCATCTCTAATGAAACTCATTATTACCTTCAACTAACCAAAAAGTTACAATTCTTGATTCACAAATAGCAACAAGAAATGAAACAAACAAAACCAAGAAAAGAAAAAACCTTAAAACCCTTGTAGTTTTCCAAATGCTGCACATTTTTCCACTTTTAGCAAATACCCATATCAGATTCACGAAAACCAATATGTAAAAGAATGTTAAATACTCAAATAAAGTTTTCAACACCTAAATTTACACTTAACTTACATAAAAATATTAAAAACAGAGTAGTAAAGAAAACAAAGATGAAAGTAAAAATTTAAACACTAACCATGTAACAAAAATAGAAGTTTAGCCCCTTATCATGTAAACAAAGATCCAGATATATATATAATATGTATATATATATATTAATATATATATATATATGTAAAGTTGGAGCGAGTGCTCTGTAAAGTTTGAACACAAAAAGCAGAGAAAATATGTATTTAATTATTTTTGCATGTTTTATTTGAAAGTATATCCATACATGCATACATGACTACTGTTTTAAATAAGTCTTTAATTTTCTTTCTTGTTATATAATTCATCATTAACTTTTGAGGTGAATTAAGGTTTTATCCAAATTAGACAAACTTTTAAGTTTTGGTTTTGTTATATGGAAATTTATTGTATTATACTCCATCCGTCGTTAAACAAATGTCACCTATGAAAAAAGACGTGTAACTTTAACCATTAAATTTTTCATATCAAAATTGCCGAAATGAAAAAATTGAAAATTACATCATATTGTTCTAATCATGAACTACGTGATTAACTTTTGCAATAATTTTTTTCTGATAATCTAGAGATGAAAAAATTGTCGGTCAAAATTAACGTATTTTCGTATGTGACATTTGTTTAGGGACGGAGAAAATACATGATTTCGCACTTCATTGTCAAAAATTCAAATTTGTGATTTTTGTTTAACTCTTTATATATATCAACATAGATTGTTGAACGTCAAAATTAAAAACACCGAGTAAAAATAAATAAAATCATATAACAATTGTATCTAATTTTAGAATATATTTTAGCCATGAGTTTTTATAATGAAATCTCAAAATATGTACCTACTAAGTAATCATTTTTCAAGTTTAATTAACATATAACAGTCAAGTTAATTTATATTGTAGGAAAATTCAAAAACTACAACTTTGCCACCTAGAATGTTAAGTACAACTTTAAAATCAAACAATTAAATCCTGGCCTTTTTCTATAAATTAAAACTGAAATTTAATGAAGTAAAATACTTTTGCTCATCGAATTTTAAAACCTAAATATTTTACCTACGCAGATTTGGTAAACCAGTCATTTTTGTTGTGATTTCAAGAATCAGTTTTCACTTAATATATGATTGGCTCACATAATATGTCACATTAATAGATAAATAAATTGGGTAAAGTTTTTAAATGACTATAACTTAAAAAAAAAAACGTACTACCATACATTCATAAAGAACAAAAACCTAAAATATATAACACTTAATTAGCCTTATATGAAATTGGGTAAAGTTTGTGAGTGATTATGGTAAAACATCATTATCCTTAATTAATTTGCTGTTATAGGTGTGACCATTACGAATATATTTGTATCGTTTAATTAGGTGAGTGTTAATTTAGTTATATACTTATGTTAGGTAACACTTTCACTTTCTATTTTAATTATTGAATGATTATAAATTCATTATATGGGTTGCTTATGACCACACGTTGTAACTTAATTTCTATCTTTTTTTAGTTGTGACACATAATTGCTTAATATTGCTGGTAGATTCTTTCTTAGTTACTACGTTTTGGTGAACAATATTAGTAATTAATTACGTTTTGGTGAACAATGTTAATAAATCAACCGTCCTACTTGATTCATGCATGACAATTTGTGGTAAGCATAAATCATTATATACAATGTTTTTATGATTAATTTTTAGTATCTAATACTATTTGATATGAAAATTTATTATTCCTGATTAATGTTTGCATGTATCTCAATTAATTGCACCTTTTGTTTCGTTAAAAGTGATTGATTAACATATATACATAACGAGGTTTTGTGGTTTGAACTAAAAAAAATTATTCTAAAGAAAATGCCTAATTAATTATCGAAAATAGCATGCGGTCGTAATCATGATTAGTGTGATTAAGGGGTCGAACCTCTCGATCATGAATTAAGTTATTTATATTCTGTTAATCGAGATAATCAAATTTAATAAAAGGTCTGTGTATGTGTTCAATGAAAAGATGAGGCAATCTTTAGATTAAAATCAAAGCTATCTAAATGATTTCTCGACCAATTTCATTGCCTTGAGATACATGATTATATACTATTTTGCTTGGTTATGTTTCTTGATAAAGTTTCCATCGACTGTCATTTAATTAGTCTCATTTTGATATCTTTAGCTGATATTTTTATTAAACAATGAATTTTTTATATTAAATAATGAAATGATATCTTTTGTATCGAGTTTTCAAGACTGTGATTATTTTAAGACTTTTCTCTTTTTGGCCAAGACAAAGAAAGTAGAAACTATTGATTTAATGTGAAAATATGCTTAGATCATGGATGGGGAAAAAAATACGCTTAACACATCAAACTATAGTGTTGTTAACAATTTAGGTATCAATCTTTTAAATTTTTTAATTTGGGTATCATAATATAATAAATTTACAATTTAAGTACTACCGTCTAAATTAATTACGGAATCATATCACGTGACATCTGACAAACGTTAATTTGAGAGAGTAATTTGACAATTTTGCATAAAAATATGTTATTATAGGAGAAAAAAATTTCCAATTTCACACATAACAAAAATTAGCACATAATCCAAATTTTTGTTATGTGTGAAATTGAGATAAACGTTTTTCTATGATAACATATTTTTGTATAAAATTATCAAATTAGTCTCTCAAATTAACGTTTGTCAAATGTCACGTGACATGATTTCGTAATTAATTTAGACGGTGATACCTAAATTGGAAAGTTATTATAGTGTGGTAACCAAATTGAAATTTTTTAAAGATGGGTATCCAAATCGTTAAAAACATATAGTTTGATGTATTAAACGTAATACCATACCATAACAACTATTCATCTTGTTAATACCCTTTAAATAAGAAAACTATATACTAATTTCCAAAGCTAGGCTTTTAATTTATACACGCTATGAATATGATGTGCCTGATTATCCTACACAGGGACGAAGCCAGAATGTGTAAATGGGGGGTGCCAAAATATATGTACAAGTAACATATTTTTATGGGGGTGCCAAATCTACACCTAAAAAGAAATTGTACTAAAAAAAAATTGCGTCACTTGGAATTTCTAAAATTATGGAGGGTGCCGTGGCACCCGATCGTCCCCACTTAGCTTCCCCTGATCCTACATGTACAAGCATATATATAGTGTACTAAATTTTTGCTCATTTTGTATTTTGTTTTGAACATTCTTTCGTTTTCTTTTAAATTTTTTTCTTGGCATCTTATATTTTCCTCTCATTACATAAGGGGGTGAAATGCACTGAATTAGAAGTTATTTATAAAGTATATTAGTACCTATTGAACTTAGATCAGAATGAATCACTGATTGTGTTCAATAAAAAAACCTCTTAATCTTTATCAGTAGATAATGAAAATAATAAGATTGTCCTTGTCATTATAACTAATATATGCATTCATGTCTTTATATTTGTACAAAAATTATGAAACACTGATTTGGTTTGTTCTGCTGCAAATAATGTAACGTTTTAGATATAGATCATATCAAGATTTAGTTTGGGTCAATCTTTTATCAATGCACTAATATAGTCCCACATATATATTGAGTTTTGCAACTGTTTCATAGTGTTTCCATGGAATATTTAATTAGTTATCATTTCCGGCGATATGTTACATTTCGAGTCGGATCATGCATACACAAAAATCTCTTCAAGCATCTTTTTTTACATTTGTAGCGTGTCGAACATAGGGTATGCTCAAGCGAGCTTTACCGCTATGCCAAACCTCTTTTGAATCACACAATTTTTTTTGAGACTTTTGATCATCTTCACTTCATCTTTTTCTTCCTCCATTACTTCAACGATAACTAAATCCTAAACCCTAAACCTCTTAATCTTTATCGGTAGATAATAAAAATAATAGCTTTACAATATATAGTCAGTTCCTTTACCACTTTCTATATGGAAAAAAAATAATGGTCATTTAAATTACTAATAAAAGTGCATTGACCATGCATACATCTTATGAAACATAGGGATATCATCTATGTCACTAAACAGCACTTCAGTTATTTACAGCATTAGTGCATAACCCCCTACATAAATCATAGTCCCGTGACGGTAAACATTAGGCCTTAAAATCCAGAAACTGTATATACAATTCAGAAAAGTTCATAAACAATGAAAAATGTATACACGATTGTACATGCAGTTCACGATTGTGTATGCACTTTGCTGCGGCTCCGACGACCTAGTCGGTAGTCTTTCGGAGCTCCAGCTACCTTTGTCGTGTCATTTTTTAAAACAATCCGTGTCGTTTTATAGAAGTCTATTGTCAGTTTAAAAACAGTTTGAGTTATTTTAAAACGGTCTAATATATTTTAAAAACATTCTACAACTTTTGATAACATTTTCATTAGTTTTTATTCGTTAGAAAGGACTGTATATTAGTAACTAAACATTTTTTCGTAACTAGTTTTTGTCCTTTTAATATTTTTGATTGTAAATTTCCAAGTCTTATCAAATTGGAACTCAATTTATATCCTTAATATTTTTAAAGAATAAGATAGTAATTTATGTTGTTAATTTATCTCATTCGGCATATCATTACCGGTATACAAATTATTTGTGCAGAAGAAATACCAAGTAATAACTGATATATAGGCATTTAATAGAGAGTAATGAAACAAATAAGCACTTAAAATTACTAAGGAAAAGTCCAAACGAGCGTTACAACCTACCAATCGATACTTCAATTGAAGCAATTACCGATATATAAGCAGATGACAAAACTAACCAAAAAAACAAACAAAGGTACTTAATAACTTATATGTATATTATAACTTTAAACACTAGATTACTGTGAAAATCAACTAAAAACAGAGTTGGCATATGTTCCGACAGATGACGCAGGCTATTCCGGAGGTTGACTCGGAAATAGAAGGTAACAGAATACATAAAGCAACTAGGAGGTGAAAGTCGCACCACGGCACACAGCGAAAGAATACTATAATGCGGTTTCAATTTAGAACGGTTAATTTAAATTCATATACTTTATTGATTGATAATTTCAACGTTAATTATTATTGTTTGTTTTAATAAAAATAGAAGCCAAAATTGGTCTTGGTGTAATCAAAAGTTCTTTTTGGTGGAATTAAAAAAACCTAACTAAAGAATTGATGGGAAACACCCTGCCTTGGTTCGGTCCGTTCCGGTTCGGTTTTTGACAAAACCGAAAGCGAAACCGAGCATATTTTTTGGTTTGGTTTTTTTCGGTTTCGGTTTTTTTATTTTTTGGACCGAACCGGACCGGTTTTTTCGGTCCAGTTTCGGTTTTTTTCGGTTATTTTTCGGTTTTATTTTTTATTTTTCGGTCTTTTTCGGTTAAAATTGTACATAGTTTGATAATGAATAATTAAATGAGAACGGAGAAGTATTACATTATAAACTTAAATTGAGTTGTGTACATGGAGGTTATACATCACATTACAAATATAAAAATTTACTACTCTAACTTTTATCAGAACAATAAAAATTGAATAGTATTAACTTGATAGGACTGGGAGATTATAATAGTACTGGTAAATGATACATAACCGATGATGATACAAATATAGAGTAAAAAAATATATATAAAATATAAGAAAATTTGTGTAGTTAAAGAGAGATAAATAGTGTAATTAGTTTTTATTTTTTATGAAAGTAGTTAATATAGTAATTAATAAAAAAATATCGAGGTATTTTTGAAAAAAAATAACTAAATTGGACAGTATCATTTGAATTAACTTGACTTATTATAATATAATAATATAAAAATAATGGTTATAAAAAGACGTCTTTTGCTTTGAGTAACCAAATGTTTTTTTCTCAATTGCAATATTGTAGTTATGTTCATAATTGGGGTTATTTCATTTACTAATTTCTTTATGTTTTATAATAAAAATGCATGAACCATACCGAAATCTTACTATAAAACATATGTATCACTACAAAAAAAATATCTAAATAGTGAGGGGATTAGTGACAGTGTTTTTTGTTACGAGCTTATTAGCGACGATTTTTGTGACGGATTTGTTTAGTCAATTTGCCACAGATTTGTGACAGCTTTTTAAATTAGTGACATGCTTGTGACGGCTTTTGACTCTCACTAAATCAAATATTATTTTGTAGTGTATCTACTAAAAAATAATGTTGATTTAATTGAAAGCCAAAAACTGATCACAACCATGTCACAAATCTCTAAACTATCACAAACTTGTCACAAATCTTTTATAAAAACCGTAACTAATAAGATCGGAAAAAAAATATGGTCACCCGTCAGACATATTTTTTTTTTTTTTTTTTGGACCATCTGTGTGGCTAAACCCAGTTCAATTGTTTACAGTACAATGGAGTATGTTTTCATATATCTCACAAGTCGTCTATAATTTTATAAAAATATAGTGATCTTTAATAATGTAACACTATGTTGGATTATTGAATAATGCAACTTATATTAGCCTCACATGTAGTCTATGTAGATATATCATATGCATATAGTCGTCCCTACATTTTATTATTTGTTGAATGACATTATTGTATATATATATTTGTAAGATTTTGTATTCATGATTATACTTTCTTTGTAAAAAAAAATACATTTACTATAGCAAACTATACGTTGAATTTAACGATTTGAATACGCAGCTTTTAAATTTTTCAATTTGGTTATCACATTATAATAAATTATTCAATTTAAGTACTACTACTACAAAATAATGTTTGATTTAGTGAGAATTAAAAGCTGTCACAAGTCTGTCGCTAATTTAAAAAGCTGTCACAAATCTGAAGAAAATTGACTAAACTGTCACAAAACCGTCACAAAAACCGTCGCTCATAATCTCGTAACAAAAAATACCGTCACTAATCCCGTCGCTATTTGGGTATTTTTTTGTAGTGTACTATCTAAATTAATCACGAAATCATGTCACATGACAGCACGTGCTTGATAAACTTAAATGTGAGAGTGTAATTTTGTCATTGTATACCAAAATATATCAAGTTAGAACAATGTTTTCTCCTAAATTTGGACTATAATATGTTGATTTTTATTATGTGTGAAAGTGAGAGTAAACGTTTTTATATGATAATATATTTTGCTGTAAAATAACAAAATTACCTTCTCATGTTAACGTTTGTCAAGCTCTTGCTCTCATGGAACATGATTTCGTGATTAATTTAGCCGGTGATACTGAAAATTTATTGTAAAACTCAACTACAATTCAACTACCTCTATGCATTTATTTTCCAAAATACATTCATACTTTAAAAGGTCTACATTTATATTCCAAATAGTTAGTTGTACCAAAAAAAAGTGCAAATGTTAGTAAATGTGAGAATATACAATGGGACCATTCAATTGACCAAAACGGACTTAAGTTGACCTCAAAAATATAGGACATGTTAGAATATGAGTTCCGGCAATTAGTACGACTACATCTTATTAATGTCACTTTATTTGAATAAATTTGTGGTTCCCATGAATAATTCCGACCAATCTCCGTGAATGAATCCGTAATTGTTGGACATTATCATTTGTTTATCTTCTTCGTCATTTTTTTTTGGTATATGCGAAAGCGAAGCTATAACGAAAAACACGAAAAAGATTACATAAGTTGTATAAAACTAGCTAGCTACGAATCCGTCACAATAGATGGGACTATTTTCTTCCCCTTGTCTCAAATTCGAAATTGGCTATAATATACGCACACCGGTTAACTTCTCGGGTATTGCATACGACACTTCCATCCTAATCAGGTTCCGGTTTATCTTAAAACCCTATAACTTATAAAAAAGTTGACCAACTCAAGAAATGTTCATTAACTCGCAAACATCCTGAAAGTCCTACTCAATAGTAACATCCCGCCACCTTATCACCGGTTTTCAATTCATTTCAATCATGTTCCCCACTCTCCTTGTTTTGTTCATCTCATTTGCAGGGTCGGTTCTTGTGACGACCCAGATTTTCAGGAAGAAAATTCCGTGGTGCGGTGTTGTGCGTCAGTCCCACATCGCCCAGATATGAGAGTACTCGTGTGGTATATGAGCTTAAAGATCCATTTTCTATCAACAGTGCCTTTTAAAACCGTGCGGCACAATAGCGAGGACGGAACTCCGTAATTAAGCGTGCTTAGCTTGGAGTAGTACCAGGATGGGTGACCCCCCTGGAAAGTTGTGCCAAAGCGGACAATATTGTTGATACGGGTCTGTGAGACCGGATCGTTACAGTTCTAGTGTCCGTGAGCTTAGATACCGACGGACCGATGAATGATTTTTCAATTAAATTCAAAGGGCAATACCGCCAATAAGCATCTAATATTAGTAAAATAAATCATCTTCCCAACTATCTCAACATAACTCCTATCTCACTTAACTCTCTCTCTATATATCTCTTCACCTACATATAAATATAAAATCAAAATGGGTTGTTTTCCAAGCAAAACCCGTAAACCTAACCCGACCCGACCCAAACCCGAACTCGTGACCAGATCCATCTCCATAGGCCGCCACGTGGCACCCCCACAAGAAGAAGAAGAGGTTAAAGAAGTTTTATCGGAAACTCCGAAACCCGTTTTATCCCGATACCCGACCCGACTCCATACCCGAGCCGATAAACAAACCCCGATAACAATCAAACCCATTTCGGAAATTCATAATAATATTAATAATAATAAAACTCCCTTTTCACCGCTAAATGCTGACGTCACAAGAAAACCTCCTATCTTACCGGGAAATGCTGACGTGGCCAGAAACCGCTTCATTTTACCGGAAAATGCTGACGTCGGCAGAAACCGAAGAAACGCTCCTATTATACCGGAAAATGCTGATGTCGGCAGAAACCGAAGAAACGCTCCTATTATACCGGAAAATGCTGACGTCGGCAGAAACCGAAGAAACGCTCCTATTGTACCGGAAACTGCTGACGTGTCAGAGGCGTCGGAGATCAGCGTATCGACGGTGCCGGAAGAGGAGTTTTCCGGTGAGGTTCGTCGGAGAGTCACCGGATCTCCGGCGAATAACCGGCAGCGTTCGAGTTCGGGTTATTCGGGACGGGTCAGGTCAACGGGTCCGTCTCCATCACGGGTTAGAGAGAGGAATGATAGAGGGGGGAGCTTGGATCGGGTGGGGTCGACATCGGTTAGAGAGAGGAGGAGGAGAGAGAGGGGGTCGGGAGAGATGATGTATTGCGGGAAGGGAGGAGGGAGGTTGAACAACAGCCCTTCGATTAAAAAGAATAATGGGAAAGGTGTGGTTAAGATCGGGTCGGAAACTAGTAATAGTAAGGTTGAGGATGGTGGTGGGGACGAGTCGCTCGAGAACCCGCTTGTGTCGCTCGAGTGTTTCATTTTTCTATAGAGCAGGTTGCAAACAACGGAAATAGTGACCAATCTGGTTCCCAACCTTTTAATTAGAGAAGGCGTGACGACATATTTCAATCTCACTGATGACAAATATTATTATTTAGCGAAGATTTGTAACAGATTTGGCCGTATGAAACCTTGTTCGGAAGTGGCGGTAGTGTATCGGGTTTAATTGTTCTTTTGTGGACTTAATTGTAGTTTTTGATGTTTATGAAGGGGTGCTAATGAAATGTTGTGGGGGTCAAAATGTAATGATTTTGTTGTTAGGTAAAATAGAAGCCAAAGATTATTGGTCTTTGGTGTAATCAAAAAAGGTGGTAGTGTACTATGCTTAATTTTGATTTTGTGGCTTAATTGTAATATTTGGTATTTATAAAGGGGTATTAATGAAATGTTGTTGGGTCAAAAGTGTAATGCTTTTGTTGATATAGGTAAATATAAGCCAAACATTGGTCTTTGTTATAATCAAAAGCTCTTTTTGGTTGTAATTTTGTGGGGGTAAATATAAGCCAAATATTGGTCTTTTTATAATCAAATAGCACGGAAGACGGAATTAGTGACAGTATTTTTTGTTACGAGTTTATTAGCGACGGTTTTTATGACGATTTTGTGACAGTTTAGTCAATTTGTGACAGATTTATAACAACTTTTTAAATTAATGACATGTTTATAACAGTTTTTAACTCTAAATAAATCACATATTATTTTATAGTGTTTACAGGATAAATAGAAGTCAAAAGGTTGGTTTTAGTATAATCAAGAAGCACTTTTTTGGTGGGACTAACTAAAGTCTTGTTTAAATTAGCCTTTTATCTTTAATTAGTCTTTTTTTGTTATTATATGATCAGCATTGAATGTTGTAGACATTAGCACTGGCAAAACAGCAATATGAGAAGGGTTTGTCACGGCAACCATCCATTCTCATAATTTTTTATTTTTTTTAATAATGGTTTTCAAAATAATTTATATATAGTGTACTATGGTAACCCTTGAATATTTTTTTTGGTAAGGTTTTTCAAAATTATATATTGTTACTGCAATAAAATAATATGATTTTTTTTTATGTACCGTTAATAGTACTATTTAAAAAAGTAACAATTGAAATACAGTGTGACACTAACTTATATACTCTCTACGTTCCCATTTAATTGTCAACTACGAAACTACGTGCAATTTTGACCGGTCAGGAACTTGTATCAAAATTGTATGAATGAAAATTTTTAAAAGTTGATCATATGGTTTAAATGTTAAATTTTATTATTAGATTTTAAAAAAATTCATTTTGACAATTTTGATACAAGTTATAAACCGGTCAAAATTGCACGTAGTTTTGTAATGGACAATTAAATGGGAACGGAGGAAGTAATTGATACGTGACCCACAAATTTGAAAAAATTAAACTATAATAATAACATAAATTAGTGGTTGCAAATAAAATCTAAATGAACTTTTGATAGTTTATAGGCAAATCAAGTATAATGAAGTTGTTTAACATATATTTGGTTGTTCGTAAATATCTATGGAAAATGATTATATCTGAACTTGACTATTTAATATTATAAGTTTGGATTTTCGGGTTTTTAATATTTTTATACATTTGTTTGTTCATATTTTTTCCTTTAATATAGTCTGCTTTCTTAATTTTACCTTTTTATTCTCTGGTTTCTTCACACTTTTCCTTTTCGTATATTTTTTTCTTAATTTGCATTTGTTTTACCTTTGTTTCTAATTTTTATTTTATTTTTGATGAATTTTCAGATGCTAAAACTTTCGACACGTGCCTGAACGTGACTTTACTGCTACGCCTTTTTTTTTAGAATTTGAAAACTAAAGGGAAAATTGACCAAAAATAAATAAATAAATTAGAAATCGGGTATAAAAAAAATTAAGAAACCATGATAAGAAAAAGGGTTAAAATCCTGTTTTTTTCCGTTCTTTGCATTTTTAAAAATATTATTTTTATATTTTTACAACCCTAAACATTTGGTTATGACTACGACCTTGGACATTTGATTAGTATCTCATGACTGTTTGCTTGCTTGCTTCTTCTTTTTGTTTGCATAAAAAGTTATGCATTCGATCGGGAACACAAGTGTGGTTGAGCTTTCTTACACATTGGTTACATAATGAAGTATTACTGTAACGACCCGGTCCTCCGATCAGACCGTCACCATGTGCTTATTATCACCAATACTATCCGCTTTGCCCCAATTTCGTCCTCGCTTTTCGGGCCGCACGACTTTAAAAGGTCTTGGTGATAGTAAGGAGTATACTTCTAGCTTATATACCATACATGTACTACATATCTAGACGATGTGGGATAGCTCACTTATCTTTACCACGGTATTTCCTATGAAAATCCGCATTTTTATACTTTTCCCCCCTTCAGGCACGACGTCCTCGTCGGGCACCCCGTCCTTCCAGGGTTGCCAGTGCCCACATCAGCTAGATATCGACTCTAATACCAATTGTAACGACCCGGTCCTCCGACCAGACCGCCACCATCTGCTTACTACCACTAATACTGTCCGTTTTGGTCCGATTTCGTCCTCGTTTCTCGGGCCGCACGACTTTAAAAGGCTTTGGTGATAATAAGGAGGATACTTCTACCTTATATACCATATATGTACTACATATTTAGGCGATGCAGGATAACTAACTTCTCTTCACCACGATATTTTTCTACGAAAATCCGGGTTTTTACAATTACATTACGAGCGAATAATTTAAATTTCAGCCATTCGTTAAGATCGGGTCTGGGGATATGAGCCGGAAAATCGGACGGATCGGCGGGGATGTGTCTTGTGTCCCTTGAGTGTTAATTTAGATGGCTGCTTTATAACATTAACATTAGTGTAAAATTGGGTAAATCATAAATAATAAGTATGGAATTACATTATCATAATCCTTCATCATTTAGTTTTATTTAGCAACACATGATTGCATTGTTGTTAGTACATTATACACAACATAGAAGTGAGAATTTGCACATTGTCAAATCCTATTATCTTAGCTTCTGTGAAATACCTGCAATTTCAGTGGGTTACTTGCAAGCTACAATTTGTTACGTACGTAACTTGCTTCAGTAAAAGATGAAACATGAATGATACATTATGAATAACCGAATAAGAATATCTGTAAATACTAAAAAAAAACATTTATGAAAACATCACAATCTGCCTATTTATTTAGTAACTTGAAAAAATTATGTTTAGTATATCAAACTATGTTGCTATTAATGATGTGTTTACTCATCTTTCAACTTTCTCAATTTGATTACCACACTATAAGAAACTGTCTAAATTAAGAACGGAATCATGTCACATGATTGCTCGTGTTTGATAAATTAATAGTAACATGTTGAAAATATTGTCTCTGAGTTGTTAAATTAGGACTCTTAGTATGAACACTTATCTCCATAATTAATCACTAACATTGATTTCACTTTCTAATGATCACCACTTGTTAGTTGCTAGTACTTGTTACTTATTCTGATATTAAGGATGTAAATGAACAAGTTATTCACACACACAAAAAACTTAGTATGCTCGTAATTGTACTGCTGCTGTTGCGATTAAGATTAGCTACGGTTGCTCCCGGTCACTATTTGCCGTTCCGGATTAATTTTGCCTTTCTTGTAGTGATTATACAAATGTAGTTCAACACATACTTATAAAAACTGATACAAGAGGGTATATCAACCAAACACGAACCGAGGATTTGCAGTTTTTATAGAACCGGACATTTAAAGCAACTCCAGATCTCGACACATAAAACAAATTGACAATGCCAAATTTTATGGTGGTCCGAAAAACAAAATTGAATCGATAAGATAATGCTCTTTGGAGGTCGAAGTTTGTATCTAGCACACAGTCATTACAGGATATATAGCAGCAATACCAATAAATTTTGGCTTATTATTTGGCATTTTCTTCAATAATACTCCTATGATCCTATATATCTTTTGTAGTCATTTGTAGGAAATTGTCTCAACCCCCATACTAAGGAGTTTTGCTACACATTAACTAACACAGGAAAGAGTTATCCGATCCGAAAATGCAACTCGGAAGGAGTTTCGCTACATTGTACAAAAGATTTAAACTTTTTTTCACACTCATACGAAGGGAAAGAGTTTACCCCGTCATAAAATGCAGCTCTTTAGAGCATTCACACCAGTCTCATAAATATCTCATAAATATTTTTTTCAAATGAGGAGTAAAAATTCAACTTTTTGATATTTAGAGAGTCATGTACATTTTATAACTTAATCAAAACATCATCTCTATCAATAATTAACTATTTTAACATTATATTTTAATGTAAATTTTATATTTTAACGAATAACATACACATGATTAAAGCGAGACTCATTACTTATTAGTTGATGAGTAGTCTTATTAATTATCTATTTGTAAAAAGTCATAGTGCCCTTCTAAAAAAAATAGATAGTTCATTATGAGCTTGATTTAGTTAATTTTTGAAGCTAAATTTATCAAATATATATAAAAAAAAATATAATTTGATAAGTGAGATGTGAACGGAGTTAGTCATGATACTTGGAACATGTTAATTTTAAGACCAATTAATGGCATCAACACAACTTGCTGGTAAAATTATTCAATATATATTTCTTAAATAATTGCATTCAAATTGATATTTATAACTAAATTAGCAATATATTTTTTTGGATCTTGGATGGATGACTATAGGAAGAAATTAGCTACTTTTTCAAAAATAAGCTCATATAATAATTGTATTGGGCCTAGGCAGGACTTTTTCCTCTTTATTTTTGGAGGGTTGTTTCTAAAGTTGCTTAATTTTTTTTTATATTTTTTTGTAACTGTTTGTCTAAAATGAAACGAGTTAAAATCGTAAGCATTCGCTAACAGGCAAGGGAAGAATATAGCTTGAAAATGAATATCCAAATAGGATTTCAGAAGATCAACAAAATTTCCAGAATCAAGTTCGGATCAATTGAATTTTTGTGTAACAAAAGCCACGATACGAAAAACAGAGAGACATAAACTCACACATGAGAAAAGCACGCTAACTTGGAAAATGCATCGGCCGATTTCAAAATAACCAAAGTCAGCTTCGTAGCATATCATGGCTTTCGTGAACATAGACTATATATACAGGATTACAAGATTCAAGGCCAGCCCCGGTTAAATTTTATACATTTTTAAAATATCCTGATGTCACATTATAGAAGAGCTAGGTGCCCTTGTACTTGAACCACATTTCTGGGAAATACTAGCCGGAGTTACAGGTTGATGAGGTGGCCATGAAATACGCTCGGGGGCACAAGAGACGGGAGCTGGTTGGGCAATAAACGTCGGAATATTATCTCCAGGCATTAACACTGAAACTTCTCTCGGTTTCGTAGACACCTGAAAATATAACGTGTATTAAAGTATTTCTAGAATTATACATGTTACATCAGCTAAACAATGTACTTATATAATTGAGTTACATATGTCCCAACTATCGGAAATGATCATGCTAATCATTATAATATGGTTGTAACGGAAGCAGAGTACCTGACTCTGAATCAGGGTTACTCTGCTTCCATAGCCATTGGATCTGTTTAAAAAAATTAACTGTAACAGATTTAAACAGATCTAATGGCTGTGGAAGCAGAGTAACCCTGACTCAGAGTCAGGAGTCAGGGTTACTCTGCTTCCGATTGTAATTGGCCTAGAGACTACTATACCAGATGGCAAGATGGGACTAGAACAATACCTTCAGGGCCATATATATATAAAAATCGTTTGATAATATTTTTTAAATGAAAATCCTGAACCGAAACTTAATTATCACTAGAAAAACAATGTCGAAATAATGACGGGAATACAGACAGGTTTTTTGGGCAAGCTGTTGAGCAACGACTTCGACGGCTTATGTGACAGTTTTGAGACAGTTTAGTTGATTTGTGACCACCTTTTAAAATATTGACAGTTTTTGAACTTCAATAAATCAATCATTCGGGACAAATTACTTGTACAAATTAGGACTGAGCGAAAAACCGGAAAAACTGAACCGGACCGATAACCGAACCGAAAAACCGAAAAAATTTCGGGTCGGTTTCGATTTTCAATAAAATCGAACCGAAAAAGACCGGAAAAAACCGAAAAACAGAAAGAAAAAAAATGAAACTGGACCAAAAAAACCGGTCCGGTTCGGTCCAAAAAATAAAAAGACCGAAACCGAAAAAAACAAAAGCGAAAAATATGTTCGGTTTCGGTTTCGGTTTCGGTTTTGCTAAAAACCAAACCAATCGGACTGAACCCAGCCCTAATACAAATTCGGTCCAAAAAATAAAAAGACCGAAACCGAAAAATATGTTCGATTTTGGTTTTGGTTTCGATTTCGGTTTCGGTTTTGCTAAAAACCAAACCAATCGGACCGAACCCAGCCATACTACAAATTAGTTTGTTTGGTTAATGGGGTATAGTTTGAATTTTATACAGCTTGTATATTTAAAGAAGATTGGACTTGGTAAAAGGGACCAAGAGAGAGCAAGATACATCTTTTAAGGGACCACTATCTAAAAAACATAGTGAACCCTGGCACATGGTTATGTGTGATAATACAAATGTTAAAGCCTGTCAATGAATGCTTTATCTTATGATCCTTCCACTTTATCAACAAAATTAATACAAGTATTTCCGTTCATATTTAATTGTCAAATACGAAACTACGTCTAATTTTCACCGGTCAAAAAGATGTATTAAAATTATTACAATGAATTTTTTTAAAATTGATCTTATAGTTCAAATGTTAAATTTTATGATTAAATTTTAAAAAAAATCATTTCGACAATTTTGATACAAGTTATAAGCAGGTCAAAATTACACGTAGTTTCGTAATGGACAAATAGATGGGAACGGGGATAGTATGGTTTTATTTTGCTTTAGCTACTTGGTACATTAAGAGGATCCCCATCTATAACTCAAAAACATAATTTTGCTTAAAATTTGATGATTATGGTATAAAAAATTGTATGAATCAGAAGCCCTATAAATTTTCTAAATTTCAGGTAACAAAAAATTCACCCTGTATATAAAGAAGGTATATGATTAACTTGACGAATATAATAACCCACATTTTTTTGGTTGGAACATTGTTATCATTATTAAATAATAATAAACAAATAAAAAGAAATAATCTAGGATTATTATAAGTAATTAATAAGTATAAGTTTGAATTTTGTGTAAATGTAAACGGTTTCTTAAAATATATAAAATATTTCAGGTTTAAGAAAATAGTTAAAGTTGACACTATAAAATAATGTTTGATTTAGTGAGAGTTAAAAGTTGTAACAAGTCTGTCACTAATTTAAAAAGTTGTTACAAATCTATTGCAAATTGACTAAACTGTCACAAATCCGTCACAAAAACCGTCGCTAATAAGCTCGTAACAAAAAATACCGTCACTAATTCCGTTGCTATTTGAGTATTTTTTTTTAATAGTGTGATGATGTGGTTGTGTCTACATTTATTGACATAAAAAGAGGTATTTTACCAACTGTTATATTTTACTATAATTGGGGGTGTATCAGTATAACTATATGTTAAATTGGAGTATGAGTAACATTTACCGATAACCTATACTAATGTTGAAATAAAATAATAGCAATAGTATATAATTCTAGTATTATAATCCAACACAACTAAAATAAATATGTCCAATTTAGCCACGGTTTATTTTATTTTATGAAGGAGGAAAATACTGTAGTTGTGAATGAATATACATTACAAAATAATGTTTGATTTAGTGAGAGTCAAAAGCTGTCACAAGTCTGTCACTAATTTAAAAATATGTCACAAATCTGTCGCAAATTGACTAAACTGTCACAAAGTCGTTATAAAAACCGTCGTTAATAAACTCATAATAAAAAATATCGTCAATAATACTCTGGCCATCTGAGTATTTTTTTTTTTTATAATGTAGATACAGGAAAATGGGAATGAACAGATCAAATTGAGAGAATTCCGGGGAAAAGTTAAAGCATAAATAAATTAGTAGTACACTTTTTTTATATAACAAAAAAAGCCAAAGAAAACAATCATCTAAGTAGCTAAACCATGATGGAATAAGAAAAAGACTACCAACAAAAAAAACCCATTTTAAAAAAACTGCAATCCATTTACAAAAAGAATATTTAAAACTGAACATATATAAAAAGAACTCTGGAAAAAAATAACCAATAAAAGAAAAAAAAAACAGGGAAAATCACTATACTAAAATTTAGACTTACTAATTACTCCAATCTTGCATAGTTTTAAAAGAATTGAATAATTCCAAGAACTACTATAGCAAACTGATTCGATTTAAATCGAAAAATATACACCACATTATTTTTTATAATTTAGCGGGAAATTAGATGGTCTATAACACACCTTTGTTGATTTTGAAGAATTTTTAATCACATGAAATTTATATGCGATTTTAATGATTTTGAAATTTTTTTCATTTAAATAACACTTAACAAGTCTATTCTGACATATTTTCTATAGGTTTCTTTCATTCCAAGAACTACTGAGAAAATTTATTTCAATTGCAAATACACACAACTTATTTTTTTTTTTGTATTTTTGCATTTTATGATTTACTGGAAAAAAAGTGCAAAATGCCATCTAAACGTATCATTATTAAAAAAAATGGCACATTGTTCATAAACAACACAATTGTGTTATTCTATATAATACTAATTAACATTCAATTACATTATCTCTAATTATTTATCCATCTCATCAAATAGTTTTCTAATTTAATGACTAAAGAGTAAACTGTGTGTTAAAAAAACTACTCTACAAATTTTATTTTGGTATGCCTCAAGTCATTTGATATTGTAAACAATAATTAATACATTACAAAAAGGTCAAATTGCTAATGAAAATAGTGAAATATTTTGCATAATGTTTACTAACAACATTTAGCAGCATATTTATAACATTTCTAAAAAAAAATTGACCGTTATTGTAACATTTTTTTTTAGTGTATAATGAAATTGGGCAATGATATAGGTAGATAGTTTTTGACACACAGTGTGATCAATGAATATCGATACTACGGACCTTGGGAGAGGGATACCGGAGCTTCCCGTGAAGCCCAAACTGAGCCTCGACGTCAGCACGATACCGACGACTTTCCGTCAAATTATCCGTAGAGTCGGCCCTCAAAAACCTCTCAAAAATTGCCATCACAAGAAACATACTTATAAGAACCGCCGTAGCTACAAACCCGAACGACACCGCGTTAACTGAGCTGTCGAACCTCCTCCAATGCGATGAAGTGTCGTCGAAGTCTCTCTGTGTGTCTACCGGAGGTGCCATTACCGGTGCCCAGCTGCTTCCCATTTTCAATGTTGCTTACAAATATATATGTATGTATATATGTATATATGTATATTGATGACAAATAAAAAAAATGTATGTTATGAATTATATATGTAAGGTGAAGCATGTGGAGTGGGATTTGGATTATTCCATTAATTATTTTATACACACAAAACTACTATGTTTTTTTAAAAAAAAAATTGTAATCAACAAAATGGTACTATGTATTTACGTGCAACTTTTATCGGTAAATATATTGTGCCTGCTTAAATTGTTGAAATCTATATTTTTCAAATTTGATCAAATAGTTTAACATTTGAACTATGTGATTAACTTTTAAAAAATTCGATTCCGACACGTTAGATATGAGTTTTTTATCGGTCAAAATTGCATGTAATTTCGTATATTCTGAATAATTTGAGACGAATGGGGTATTTTCTAGATGATCATGGTTTTAGGGTTATTAAATATATTTTTTTAAAGTTAAGATTATGGGACGGTCAAAATATGTTGTAAAATCAACTAAAGTGATGAAGTCGTCTTTAATATTGAAAATCGTCTTTCCGTATGCGAAAGTGATGTCGTAAAATTGTTCATTTATATTTTCATATTGAGTTTTGTATTTTTCTTGGTGACAAATGTTTTGATTAATTTTTCAAAGGAAATTACATTCGATTGACGTTACGATTATGTGATACAATTAAAAATGCATGGTTATCAATTAATGTTGTGTTTTTACCACTTAATTAAGATCGATGTTGCAATCTTTTTGTTAACAAATCGCGAATTGTAAGTCAAAATACTTCAGCAGAGCTAATATGAGCCCCGACATGCTACTTGAAAGCTCCACTACGGTTCGACGAGTCACTACGTCGAGTCATTTAAAGTCTAGCTAGGTCTTATGCCTCCATTTTGACAAGTGAGTAAATATATTTGATACTCGTATATAGTATATAGTTTATAGTTATATGAAAAGATGACTTAATGTTTGTCGAACATCATAGCTGGATATATATAATGGTTTGAACTTTGAACATAAAAAATAAAAAAGATAAATTAAGTATTTAATCGGCTTTTCATACCTGTTAATCAACTCTAGCTCTACCAAATAGTCTACTTTTCTTCATATGCATAATTATAAACACTTTAACAAAAATATTTTTAGTCATATTCAATATAAAGTGACATGCAAAAAAAAGAAAAGTAATCACAAGCAATGAGCACATGCAGAAAAAGTCCAAACCCCGACCGATAATTGAATTTTTGTGTTCCAACCTAATTTAAATTTTAAACATATAGAAATTATCGCTATTATCCAATGGGCTTTGTCGGCTTCTATTTTGCTACACAATTAATGTTTCCTATTATGGACCTGACCCATAAATCATAGTTAAACTATAGACTATGTCATAATAGAGGACAAAAGTAGTACAACATAGTTTAACGTGTTAAATGAAAGTCATGTTTAAGGTCCTGGAAAATTTGGAATTGGTGTTGTTTTTTTGAGATGAAATGGAAAATGCAAATGAAAATGGTGTTATCTTGTCTTAATTTTGCACATAATTTCCAAATTTAGCAGTTCTCTCCCTGAAAAAGTATTGACTGCAATTTTGTAATTAAAAGTCACAAAGAAGTGGAGAAAAATTATTTAAAGCATCACATCATTGTTTCATACATGCAAGTAATATATAGTATGACTTTTTTGAGAATGTATATGATAGAACATAAAAATTAAACCCGAATATATCTATTCGGGTATGAAAAGTCCAATGTTATTAGAAGGTATCCAATGCTTAATTAATAAGAATCCAATGCATTTCCATGCTTAGGGACATATAATTATACAATTTTCTTAGCTCAATTAACGAAGGCCTACAGTGAAAAAGCTCATGAGGTGACACATGAGATGAAGACATTTGTCAACATCCTATGAGCCATAATTGTCTATAAATAGCCAAGTACCCTCACTAAAAGAAGGACCTGAAATCTGTCTGAAAAATATAGAGAGGGGAAGATAAAAGAGAAAAACTTGTTAGAGGTTATCTGACTAGAAAGCAATCCGAGCTCAATTGAATACCGAACACCGAAGTTAGAGAAAGACCAAGATTAAGATAAGTTGTAATACCGAGCCCAACTGAAATAGGAAATTGTAATCCGATCAAGTACAATCACCAAGCAATAATAAAGATCAAAGAAGTGTTCAATAATTACTCTTTTAATTATAATATTATCGTTGAAAAACATAACGCCACCGACCAAAATTATATCTTTATCAGTATATATCTTGTGCATAGTATTTCCAGTTTTCATGTAATATTTTGGTTGACGTAGAACGAACTTACGTAAAAGAGAAAACAGTACTCTTCAATGTTGGTAGGGTTAATTGAGCTCAAAACACATGTTTTTTGTGTAAGTTTATTATTTATATTAACAAGAAAGATAAAAATAAAAATAAAAATAAAAATAAAAAACTTTTTTAATAATCAATTTCTCTTGCTTTGAAGGTACCCAGTCTGTAATCATTACTCGTTAGGATTTAATTCTTGATGATGAATGTGGTATTATAAAATTTCAATCACTTGAACCATCACCATGCTAAATAAAAATTAGATTATATAGAAAAAAATGAAAACAAAAATATTTGTCCGTATTATCTTATAAATAGTTCGTGTAACACCAAATTTATTTATTTTTAAATGGGGGCTAAGAGGGAAACAGAGTACCTGACTCTGAGTCAGGGTTACTCTGCTTCCACAGCCATTAGATCTGTTATTAAATTTAAACTGTAGCAGATTCAATGGTTGTGGGAAGCAGAGTAACCCTGACTCAGAGTCAGGTATTCTGCTTCGGGTTAAGAGACTATAATTAAAAAATAGAGTTTAATTTCGTTCAAAATTAGCAAATATCACATGCTTCTTGTCGGTATATGTGCCCCATATGTCTTCTAAACCAATGGTCTACACAATGTCCCATTTTGGTCCCAAATACTTGTACACTTTATCCACTTTTTTTAAGCAACAATAGCCCACCACATTTCATTATCTTAGCATTAATTTTGCACTACTATGGTAAAATACTAAATAACAATGTTATTCTTGTTGGCATTCGGAGATTTAATATTTTATACCTTTAGTAATTCCAAATAAAAAAAAAAAAGTAAATTATTTCAAATGGTAAACATAAGTTTCTTTTTTAAAATCTTTTAACTATTTTTTACATTTCATTTAATTAACATTAACTTACTTTTTGACTTGTCAATTAATTAATTGCATCTTTAAGGTACTATTACAAGGTTTTATAAATAAATATTTTTGTATAGTTTCATATTCATATTAAAACAAAGTTTAAACTTATAAATTCGTATTTTTAGTCAGTTTTTCTGTATTGTTTGAAATTTTTAGATTAATGGACAATTCAGCTAAGTTTTAAGCTCCATGTTTTTTTGTCTTTTATACCGTTTATTGTTATTATACTAAAAAAATTAACGTTTTAAATTTTTAGATCAGTGGACAAGTCAGCTAAGTTTTAAACTATAATTTTTATTTTTATTTTATACCGTTTATTGCTATTGTACTAATAAAAAAACTAACGGTACCCCAATAATTAAATCAGGTTCCACCACTCAGTTACCTAAATTATTCTTGTTTAACTATTAGAGAAATTACAAGATTCGTCTAATAGACTCTCATAGTTCGAGAAATTACACTATGGTTGACCTACTCCAATATTGTTCCAATTTCTAGCTATAATTTCTCAAATACTCATCGAGTCAAAACTTACTTTGTGCATTAATAATACTCAATACATATATTTTTCTTAAAATCTAATGATTATGATATAAAAAGTTGAATGTATTAGGAGTCCTGTAAATTTCTTAAATGTCAGTAAATACAAAATTCACCTTACATATATATATATGAGAAATGCATATGATTCACTTGGTGAATATAATAGTAATAAACTATCATGGGTCCATATTTTTGTGCTTAAAATATTGTTATAATTATTCAATGATAATAAACAAATAAAAAGAAATAATATAAGGTTATTATATATATAAAGAAAATTAATAAACAATCTGTAATTTTATGTAAATGTAAACGGCTTTTTAAAATATATAAAATATGTTACATTTAAGTATTCCCTCCATTCCCATTTAATTGTCCACTACGAAACTATGTGCAATTTTGACCGGCTTATAACTTGTATCAAAATTGTCGAAATGAATTTTTTTAAAATCTAATTATAAAATTTAACATTTGAACTATATGATCAACTTTTGAAAATTTTAATTATGACAATTTTGATACAAGTTATTGGCCGGTCAAAATTGCACATAGTTTCGTAATGAACAATTAAATAGGAACGGATGGAGTAAATGTTTAAAATTGACTATGGGTATCGTGTTATTACTTTTACAAAATTAATTTATATTAAAACTAATATTTTTAATTAATATTTGTATTAAATGAAAATGTATCCGATAACAAGTACAAGCACAGTGGGCACACGCCTAGTCTTAGCCAAGAAATATGTCCCCCCCTCTACTTATTAACGGCTCAGATTATTTAATAAACAAACAACAGTTGGATAATAATAATAATATGCACTAGTCAAAAAGTACCCCATGCGTATTGAGACCACACGTGAGTTTGCCTGTACTGTATACTTAGTTGAAAAACTATTGCTTTACCAAACTAGCACTCTATCAACTAGGGCCGGTTCCGTTTGGTTTCGAAACCGAGTATATTTTTCGATTCGATTTTTTTTATTGTTCGGTCTTTTAATTTTTTGAACCGAATCGGACTGGGTTTTTTCGGTTCAGTTTCGGTTTTTCGGTTTTTTTCAGTTTTTTTTTTGTCTTTTTTGGTTTCGGTCTTTTTCGGTTCGGTTTTATTGAAAACCGAAACCGATCCGAAATTTTTTCGGTTTCGGTATTTTTCGGTCTTTTAATTTTTTGGACCGAAACCGGGCCGGTTTTTTTCGGTTCAGTTTCGGTTTTTCGATTTTTTTCAGTTTTTTTTGGTCTTTTTTGGTTTTGGTCTTTTTCGGTTCGGTTTTATTGAAAACCGAAACCGACCCGAAATTTTTTCGGTTTCGGTATTTTTCGGTCTTTTAATTTTTTGGACCGAACCGGACCGGTTTTTTTCGGTTCAGTTTCGGTTTTTCGATTTTTTTCAGTTTTTTTTGGTCCTTTTTTGTTTCGGTTTTTTTCGGTTCGGTTTTATTGAAAACCTAAACCGAACCGAATTTTTTCTACGTGAAACATGTCTTTTTGGGAGTCTTACTATCAACTACTCTACTTACTTACAGTTTTTATATGTACTACATCTATATAGTACTATATTTTTATTTGCATGAATAATTGGACGTGAAACATGTCGAATTGTACTGCTGTACTGTTTGTTTGGTTTTATATATAGCTTTATTTAAAGCATAAAAATTGCATTTTTTGGTGACCAGCTTATTTTTATAACTTTGTTCAATTATGTTGTGTAAAGCTACTCTTTATGAGGTTTTTGTGGTTTAATTTGCTTATTTCTATTGCCTGTGTTGAGTGATGCTTGTGGTTGTCAATAAGACCTTTTTTTTTATCACTCCGATCTTGGCATATAAGGCGAGGGGGTATAATGAGAAAAACGGGTTCTCTTGAGCTCATTTGTATCTTTATCGTAATTCGATATTATGAGCCAAGATGGGAGCATTGTCCCATGATAATACAATTTTATGTAATAAATTGGTACCATTACTAAAAACAAAATTGCATTTTTTGAGGTTTATACTTTATAAGATTTCTTGAGAGTATGATTTTTATCATGTGTTATTAGTGTTAAAAAGCATATATGATTGTATTATTTATACCACTCATGTTACTAATATAAATAATATATTAGTAAAAATCAAGTGACCAAGTTAGAAAAAGTAAAAATCTGTGTCTTAGTAAAATTTTATAATTACCCTCTACGTCTCATGGACTTATATTTTCGCCATGCATTAGTTAACTATATAAATATGGTGACTTAATTAAATTAATTAAACTTGTACTATTTAGTATTTATTAATGCTTAATAAATAATTCATGGATATATTATTTGTTAAAAAAACAACATGCTAGTCATTTAGTTATTACACAAAACCCTACAACTTAAACCCAATTATTAAGCTAAAATACATTATAATTAATCATATAGATATTTCATACAATACTAATTGCGTTTTGTGTAAATAAACATGATATAAGTAGGTATGACGGTACTATTAATATTATAAACTATTCCGCAAACAAACATCGCTATTCACAAATTTATCAAATTCAACATGGAAAAATAACACGCCTATCAATGTGTATAAATTGACAACAGAAGATGATCAGAACATTGAGATAAGTAGATTTTTTTTAATTAATTCACACTTATTATTTAGCTACATTTTGACTTTAATTTATACTACTCGATCCATAAAGAATGATAATATTAAACACCTTTTTTTTTTGGAAGGTCGCATGGTTAAACATATATTTACCAAAAGAACAAATTTGTTTTATTCTTTGCACAAATTTGTATAGTAAAAGTAAAACAATTAGACAAATCTCTCTTTGAAATTAACCAAACACAGACATAATCATGATGTTGTCATCTAGCTAACTACCTATATATATGATCAGTTTACTATTTTTAGGAAAACACAAACTTTTTAAAACCACTACTTTAATCTTTTACTATTAACATCCATATTGCATAAAAGAAAAAAAAAAAAAAAAAAAGGTTAGATCGATAACGAAATTAGTAACAGATTTTGCTTCTCAACGTCCGAATCGGGGACGATATGACGACGGATTTCAATTTTACTGACATAAATAATCATTTAACGACAGATTTCTAACAGATTTGTTCGTCCCAAATTGAATTTTTTTTTTAGTGTAACTAGGAAGACAAACAGACCATGCATGAGTATAAATTATAGTAATTATCAATTGCTCACTTGCAATTTGATCCATAATTGCATCCTTTTATAGGGTGAGTCAAAAACACGTTTGTGATGAGCTAACGGTTGTAGGGCGACCCAATTAATTGTATTCTACAAAATTACGTGCAATTTTGACCGGCTTATAATATGTATCAAAATTATCGAAATGAAAATTTTCAAAACTAAATCATATAATTTAATGTTTGAACTATATGATTAACTTTTGAAAATTTTCATTCCAACAATTTTGATATAAGTTATTAACGGGTCAAAATTGCACGTAGTTTCGTAGTGAAAAACTAATTGAGAACGGATGGAGTATTTTATAAAGTCTAGTTTCAATCAGTGTTTTAAAAGAGTGAAAATTTAATTGAAGCGCTTTTGCAAACGTCACGCTTAAAGCGTAAAAAAAGTAAGTTTAACAGCCTATAAAAAGAGAAAAACAAGCTTTTAAGCTTTTTTTCAGCTTTGAATCGAGCTTTTTTATGCTTAAGCGCACTTTTTAACACAATGGTTAAAAGTATGGTTTCCCCTAGAATATGCCCTTTGTTTCAATTCGACAAACACATACACAAAGAAGTAAATTACGTGCCAATTTAATTTGGTCCAGTATAAAAAAATACTCAAATAACGAAGAGATTAGTGACGGTATTTTTTGTTACGAGCTTATTAGCGACGGTTTTTATGACGGTTTTGTGACAGTTTAGTCAATTTGCGACAGCTTTTTAAATTAACGACAGGCTTATGACAGGTTTTGACTCTCAATAAATTAAACATTAGTTTGTAGTGTTCACTTTCTTATAACCGATGAAGTACCAAGTTTTCTAAATTTGTTATTAAAAAAAAGTTTGAAAAGTTGATATTCATGGTTTCTACTTATGAATTTATATTAAAATTGTAACTTTAGTTTGCGCACGGGTGATGTGACAATAAAACCAAAGCAAGGTGAATTAACTAGAAAAAATAATGATTTCTCTTACAAAAGTAACAGAATGAATATAAAAGAAGAGTCAAACTTACAAAAGAGATATAATTACATTTACGAAAACTCTCAATTACTCCATTGCCAATTTGTCATCAAGTGACCCAAGCATAGAAAAAGTAAAAATATGTGTCTTAGTAAAATTTTATAATTAATTACTATAAAAAAAATATACAATTAGTTATGAGAATTGTTACGTTTTTTTTTGTGACAAACCAATTAGCTACGGGTTTTATGACGGGTTTGTAACAAAAAAATCAATTTGTGACAGTATTTAACTCTCACAAAATCAACATTATTTTATAGTGATCTCCTGGACTTATATTTTTGCCATGCATTAATTAACTATGTATATAAATTTGGTGACTTAAACTTGTAAACAAATGTCCCTTGTGAAAATACGTGCAACTTTAACCGATAATTTTTTCATATCTACATTACCGAAAAAAATACTTTCAAAAGTTAATCACATAGTTCATGGTTATAACTATATGATGGAATTTTCAATTTTTTCATTTCGGAATATTGATATGAAAAATTTAATGATCAAAATTGCACGTATTTTCGTATGGGACATTTGTTTAGGGACGGAGGGAGTACCGTTTAGTATTTATAGATGCTTAATAAATAATTCATATGACTGGCTAATGAAAATAAAAACAAACCCTTGTTAATGTTCCTATTTCCAGTACAGCAGACATGCTTAATAACTTATAATTCTTTTTGTTTTGTGAAAAATATTTAAACTCCAATTATTGAGTAGTAACATGAGAAAAAAGGGGAAAGAGAGCATGCTAATTGATTAAGTACCTAAAAAGAAGAGGAGAAGATTGGAGCAAATCCAAATGATAGAGAAGCAAATCTTGATATGTTGTATTAATTAATCTCTCTTTTGCAATTTTAAAATAATTAAACCATTTACTTTATGATCACTTTGGATCTTATAATATATCACTGCTACTTTAAATAAAGACTCCTAATTAAAAATGAGACATGCAAAATTCAAATACTTTCCCCATGTGATGAAAAAGTAGTATACTTAATTTTATAATAAGGCTGACCAATCTTCTTAAATCTTAACTACTGCATGTTGATCATAATTAGCATGGTATCACGTGCTTAACGTTAGGGCTGAGTTTGGTCCGGTTCGGTTCGTTTTTTAGTAAAACCGAAATCGAGCATATTTTTCGGTTCGGTTTTTTTCAGTTTCGATTTTTTTGTTATTTTTTGGACTGAAACGGACCGGTTTTTTCGGTTATTTTTCATTTTTTTTGGGTTTTTTTCGGTTTCGGTCTTTTTCGGTTCGGTTTTTTCGTTTTTTCGCCGAGAAATAGTGTAATTAAGTAAAGGGTAAAACAATCAAAATCAATATCTCTATCAAACTTTTCAAATTTGTGAATAAAAGTATATTTTTTATATTTTGAAAATCTATTTATATATTTTTTGTGTCAACTTTCAAATTCTTTTATAAACTCTCTATAACAATGAGTATTATATTATTATTAATAGAGTTAGAATTTAAAGTGACAATTTAAATGAAGGAAAGAGAAAAGAGATTGTAATAAAATATTGTTAATTTATTTTGATGAGAATGAGTGATACTCTCTTAATATAAAGAGATTAAATTAATTTTTCTATTTATAAAGAGTGAGTTGTGAGATTAATGTGAGATAATTTTTTATTCAATCATCTATATTAAAATATATTTATCATATTTGGTGAGTGTGATTTTGTTGCTCTAATATACTCTCTTAATATAAAAAGTTTAAATTAATTTTTCTATTTATAACATTGCAAACTTGAACTTGTTCAAATGATTAATCTCAATTCTGGAAAAAGTGTTTACATTGTGGATATATAAGCTTTAGTCTAAAAAATAAAAATAAAATGTCAAGGTAGTTGTAGCATATATATAACACTGAGTTTTTTTTCCCTGCGTTTCGTTCTAACGAAACTTTAAGTAACGAATGTATCTTGACGGAGATCGAACCGATCAATGTAGCAAAAATCTGAACTTGTGATTACGTTTCAAGGACTCGAGGACGAGGAGTGGTCTTGCAATTACAGGCAAAGTCCATTTACCCGGACACTTGAAACCGCTGGATTACATTGTAATAAATTTCATACTAATTTATAAACTCGTCATTAAGTTGAAAACATATTCCGAAAAAATAAAAATACATATACATTTCAACATCATTTTTTTTTTGCACTCATTTTTCCGTTTAGGAGAACTATATTTCATTTTCCCGTTTTTGCACTCATTTGGGCCTGGTTAGCAATGGTCGCACAATTTTTTTTTTTAAACAAGTACACAATTAAACTAAATCACTTGACAAAATAGAGCATAGCCGGTCAGCTCATGAATAAAAAGCTACAATATCCACGTTTTTTCTAACATAAAAAAGCTAACTAATGGGCTGTAAACTTCGTCGATCGATTGGCCCATTCAAAACGACACTCCATTCCTTCCTTTTGATTCCACACGTATGCAACAATCGCCACGATTTCCCAAGGAACAATTGTCATCTGCATGGAGCAGAGATCAATAAGTTATTTACTGTCCGATTGAAATATTATTCGGTTCCATTTCTTCTCTTTAGCCCAGTAACAAGCTCTTCGGAGCACACAAGCCTCAGTCATAAGGGGAGACGACGCCATAAATCTAAACGCTCGCATCTCAATTAGGTCCCCTCTGTCATCTCGAGCTATAAGCCCTCCGCCGGCCCATTTACTTGTTAGCTTCAACGACGCATCAATATTAATTTTAAGGAAACCACTTGGAGGTCGCGTCCAAACAGGCAGTTGGTCAAGGTGTTTGTAGCATTTTCCAACTGAAAACAGTCGTTGATGAAGTCTTTGTATTTGCCTATTTGTATTGATTACTGAAATTATAGTTTTTCGAAAAAAAGTTATAAAACTGAGGCAAATATTTAAGCCATCCCAGATTCAATTCAAGTTGATTGGATTGTCTCATTTCAGGGAAAACCCAGGTTTGTGCTTTCAAAATTCAAATGACTAGTAATTTTCAACAAGTACAATGAGAAGTTGGGCCTAGATTGCCCTCAAGCCTGTTACAATAGTCTAAAGAGACACAAAATCTCATTTTTGAGATTTATGGAGTGATCTGTTTTCTACAGTTTTTGGAAATTTTAGTGTACCATATTCTATACTTTTTCTTGCCGAATTTGAAAGGCTCACAACAAGTCGACAACGGGTGAAAAACTTTGGCGACCTTCCAACGACACTTTACAATTAAGTTTTTGATATCGGTAAGAACAAGATACGATAAGTTTTAATGAATCGACCTTATATTAAGAAAACAAGCATTTTTAATATTTTGTTGAGAATGTGTTGCGAAAACTTTTTTAGCAAGAATTCCCACTTAATAAAATGTTTGCAAACTTGCAGTTCTTAATATCCAAAATCCGCAGGTGTTTTTCAAAATTAGATTGGTAAACATTCCATGATTATAATGTATAAACAAATTCCTAGTATAAACCTTTATTAGTTTACAAGATGCATATTTTGATTTCATTTCTGAACCAAATGTTATAGAAAGGATATCTTTTGCTAATTTACCGAAGAAAAAAATGGTCAGGGTACAAGTAATCTTAATTAAAAATCTTCCTGTGTGAGTATCGACACGTTTACTTTACGTTATATACTTCTCAAATCAGAGCACCGAAAACAATGAAAGACGGTTTGTTTTGGTTTGGTTTCGTTAATTAAAATGGTATTAAGTTATCAACAACGATATCAGTTTCAAATTTAAGTAAATTAAATTTTATGAACGACTACATTGGACTCAAAAACTTTGCTCAAGATTGTATGGCTCGTAGTTTATATCTTTATTATACTTTTTGTTCATGTTTCTATTTAAATACTATTCCTGTGAGGTGAACATTTACAAAGTGTATACTATTTTTTTAGTGACATACTCTTGATTTTGTACATAAGATTCCAAAGACATACAGAGTGCTATAAATACTCGCTCTCATCACTAAATAATTGATAACTACAAAAATAAATGCAAATTTAGCCATCGAATTTAACATATTTAAAGTGTCGGAATGAAAAATCTAAAAAATTCATCCTATAGTTCTAATTTTCGATACTTTAAATATGTTAAATTATAATTAAATTTACACGTATTTTCGTAATTAACATAATGTAAAAACAGTGATAGGTCAACAAAATAAGGACCCACAATTTATGGAGGGTGCAGTAGATGTACATTTTAGGACCAATTGGTATAGCAGAAGTGAAAATTTGAAATGAACATATCATAGAATAAGACAAAGAATTAAATAGTTGGAATATTGTGGTGACATAAAAGGTTCAAGAGATATAGACAAATTGAAGAAGCATATTTTCTTAGAGAAGGGCATTAAAAAGTACAATTTATTTTGTCACATAACTATGATTTTTTCTTGAGACAAATCAGATTTGACTGATCATAGAAAACTTCCTGTAATTACCGAAAATTTTCCCGTGAGTCGAATGTCAACTTCTACTTGGTAGGACATTTATTGTTAAAAAAATTTGGCAAGATTCATTTTCAATCTACAATTATTGTTTTTATTTTTTGGTTCCCAATGTTAGAGTTTTTTCATATTGGGTTGGATCATTTGTCATTTGGTTCTTCTCCCTTCTTATTTAATTGTTAATTACGAAATTACGTACAATTTTAATCGATTAAGTATTTGTAGCAAAATTATCGGAATGAAAATTTTTCAAATTTGATTATATAGTTCAAATGTTAAATTTTATGATTAGATTTAAAAAAAAAATTATTTCGACAATTTTGATACAAGTTATAAGCCGATCAAAATTACACGTGGTAACGAGAAGGGAGTATTTTATCATGACTTTCTTTGTAATAGGAAAAATCTAACCAAACATGTATCATATTTATTGCAATATGTTATTTATAGTAAGTTATTAATAATATTTCCATAATGTGAGTAAATCAAAGACAGGTAAACCTAAAACGTTATGCTATATAAATGTAACAATATTTACACTAAATGCAGGTTGAATTTGGAAATATATTTAAAATTTGATAACCAATTCCATTACGTTATTTCTAAAATAAGGGAATGAAACAGAATATAAGTCCAAAACACTACAGTTTTGATATATAATACAAAATTCAATTAATACACACATGAAATGACACAATACTTTTATAGCTAAAAGTAGAATATGTGTAGCGTGTAAACATAGCTTTGAAATGACAGAGACAAAGACATACTGTGATTCTGAGCACATTTTAAATTTTATTTTCACATCAACAAAGATTCCTATAAAAAAATTGTTATTAAATTATCAAATTCACAAATTCCATGGCTGTAAATCTGTAATGAATTCTTAACTTAAAGGTTTCATGTTGAAAGCAAAAAACTTAGCTTTTTCAAATAGAATTATATATAATTTAAGTACTTTAAGCTAAATGTGTTTTTGAATATTTTATCAGCTATGTTTTTTCTCCTTTAAATATAAGTTATTGTAATCGGATTGCATGGGGCATGCCCATGCAAACTTATTTTCTTTTTCATTTAAAAAAAAAACTTATTTTCTTTTGATAAATAATATGCAGGCATTTCATTAAAAAATATATATACTTTAAGCTATATTTATTACAAAGTGATACTTTCATCTAATTTAGATAAAAAAAAAATGTATCCCTTCTTTGAAGGTAAAACTTGTAAAAATTCGTAGACGACAGTATTTGAACCCTGACGATGAGCGTGATATACTTGGGTAACAATCACATGCCTACCAACCACTTGCTCTTACTGCTACCGATACTCGGGTACTACCGATACTCGGGTACTACCGATACTTATAATGGTTAGTTTTGTTTTATTCATTATAATATCTGCAAAAAATAGATTTAGTACACCAAACCATGTTGGTGTTAATAATTTTGTTATCCATTCAAATTTTTCAATTCGGCTATCACATTATAAAAAACTGTCAAATTTAGATATCATTGTCTAAATTAATCACGTGCTTGATAAACTTGAATGTAAGAAGCTAATTTTATCATTCTGCATCAAAATATATTATTTTAGAACAACATTTCCTTCAAATTTGGACTATATGTTTATTTTTGTTATGTGTGAAATTGGGGGAAAACGTTTTTATAGGATTATATATTTTGGTGCAGAATGACAAAATTACCCGTTCACGTTGACGTTTGTCAACTAGGTGTTGTCACGTGACATGATCCCGTGATTAATTTAGACGGTAGTACCCAAATTAAAAAGTTATTATAGTGTATTAACCAAATTGAAAAAATTGAAAAACGCATATCTAAATCGTTAAAATCAACCACATGACGCTAGGTATCTTAACGTGACAAGTAATTAATTACTGCTATATTTATTACTAGATTAAACATAGGATTTGACTAACTTTTCCTATATTGTATATGTTGTGACAATTTCTTATCTATAGTGCTAACTTCAAAAGAGTAAACTCAAAATTTCTTGGCTTGTCATTTATCTTACTATTGTGCAAACTCATATGGATTAAAATCAAAATTTTCTGGCTAGACTCAAATTTCCTAGCCTGCCATATCTCTTATTGTGACAAGTATATTTGAAAAAGCCAACTTCAATAGACTAAGCTCAAAAAATCTTGGTAAATATTAGTCTTATTCTAACAAGTTATTATAGTGCTAACTTTAATAAATTGATCACAAATTGTGTAAATTTGAGCAAAAATTGACAGGCAACAGAAGAGTAATTAGACAGTGTCAAAAGTCAAAACAATAGTACAATACTACATTAAAACACAGTTAGAAAAATTGTGTCTACCTCTGTACCGTCTGATCCTTTGAATATAACTGGATCAGACGGTATAGATGTCTAAAACTACAATGGAAGAGTTGTCTCTGACCGTGTAAAACACAGTCAGAAAAATTGTGTTTAGCTCTGTACCGTCTGATTCTTTGAATATAACTGGATCATACGGTACATATGTAAATACAGTTTTTATGACTGCGTTTTACACAATAATACCCCCTTTTATAACTACAATCCGATAGTGATACGACCTATACAGGCTCACTGCCCAAGGACATTCCCTATCTTATCTTTATACATCTTTTTTTTTTTATATATATGTAATTTCATTTTCATCATTCCTATATAATACATACATACAAAAACATACTAGTAGCATATAGCATTGTCCCCACTACAACACAAAAAGTTGCCTTAACTTCTCTAAAAGACCAAAAGGATTTTTCATGCTTATGGTTTTTTTTCTATACACCACATTCCCCTATAAAAAGTTCCAAACTTTCCTTTTTGTTTACTACTTACTTACTACCCACTATATTCAATTCTATCTCCTTTCAACATCTCTTGTATATCTCTTACTTATAAACTAAACCAACCACACAAGTTTTTTTTTAGAATACAAACACTAAGACATGAGTTTTATGAGAAGACTAGAGTTGGTTAACAAGTACTCAAAGAAGCAATGCAAGAGCTTTTTTTGGAGAATGAAGAAAGCAGTGAAGAATCGAGGAAACCGTCGTGTGAAATACCAGTACGATCCTTGGAGCTATGCTCTCAACTTCGATGATGGTTGTCGTGATCTTAGAGCTCAACAACAGAAAGAAAGTTTATTGGAATCGAAAATGGTTACTTTGGTATTCGTCGTTTTCTTCTTGGAATTTTATTATTAGGTGGAATGTGTTATCCGGTTAGTTTAGGTATGTCTTATGTAGGATTCAGTAGAAGAATGGTGATTGATCGGCGGTTATGCAATCGAGTTGTTTTTTTTTAATCTATTTTTTGTGTTTTTCGCATTATCATAGAAAGCTTTACTTGCTAGTAAACTAAATCATCGCGAACCAATGTAAATTTCAGTCGTTGTTTGGTGTTCCCAATCGAGTTGTTTTTATCTACTTTTTGTGTTTTTGGCATTATCATTGAAAGCTTTACTTGCTAGAAAAACTATATTATCGCGAAACAATGTAGATGACAGTGATTGTTTAGTGTTCAAACTGTTAAAAAATTGCTAAGCAAGTGTTTTTCATTATTTTAACACGAAAGGTAGTTAATTATGGAACTATTTATACACCACAATGGTGATCCCATGTGTTTTTCATTTTTTCAACACGAAATATGGTTAATTATGGAACTATTTATACACCCAACCCAGAGCTAATTACAGCTTCGCTCGAAATTACTTCGTATACCAACCAATAACTAACTACAACTTATTTGAAACTAAAACATCACAAAAAATATATTTCCAGTTACTAATCGGTGTTTGAACTGTGCTTTTAAAGTATCAAAATTGCTAGAATGTTTGTGCATTTAATTATATAAACACTGATAATCAAAGGTTTACGCTATGAAGCTGAAAATAACCACAGTTTGTCCGGTGCAGCTACATAATGATGGCTCTATCAGCATCGACATTAAATCTGTTGTAAACTCTTTTGAAGCGACGAGTTCTAGGCCCCGGTAATTGCATCGTTGTGTATGAAAGTATCTAAGAGCAAGTTTCAAATATCGGACTATATTTAAAAATTAAAATTGGACTAAAAAGAGAGTTGTTTAACACGGCACAGATAATATGGACATTGAAAGTTTGAACATCTTCGACGGAAATTTAACATGTTCACCCAAAACACAATTAAGTACAACTTTCTTGATCACTTCATTTATCAACCTTTAAAACTACAAATATAAACACAAATTTTACGTCTATTATGTAGCAGAATCGTCAAGTTTTGCAGTTAATAAATCGGTTGTGTGCGGATAAACAGCCTTTTCATCAAGTTATTTATGTGCCCAAATCAGCATCTTTAGCAAACTTTGTAGTTTTGGATCTGTCACTATTAAGTCATAATAATAGTACACACCATTTAAATCCTCAACACATTTGTACAAGTTACATAAATATCTAACTAACCAACACTGTGTTCACATTTGTTTGTGTTGGTGTGTTAAAACCGTGTTGATGGTAGCTTCAGATTCTAAAAACGGACTTGGAACTTAAACGGTAACAGCATCTGTAAAGAAGAACATAATACTTTTTCCGATGGTCATGTAATTGCTAGCAAAAACGGCTCCCTGAAATAGAGTATTTGTATAAAAGAAAAAACCATTCTTTCGGAAAGAAAAAAAAACGTTTGCGCAGAGCTCTTTAGTATGTGACCGGTGTATATTAGAACTTCACACAGTCGGGACTCAGGAGACCATTGTTTTTCGTTAAAGAATAGCTACAACCAAATTATTCTTCAAGAATGCCTTGTTTAGTTGTAACTCTAAAGCTCATTGTATTTTATATTTATGTTGGCTTAAAAGCTGTTATGGTTTTTTCGGCTTGAAAAGCTGGACACTTTTAAGCTGGGTCGACGAGGAAAAAAAATCAGCTTATTTTCTTGAAGCTACAAAACAAGATATTTGTCAATACATTGATAAGCTGCTATCAAAGTAAAATTTCCCTTAGTATGTGGAGAGTGAGGTTTTATTGGGAACAAAAAAAAACTTAAAAGCTCTATCTTTGTAACTTGTCAAGCCAAAAAACCAGAAAACACTGGGCTTTTAAGTTGATTAACAAATGTAGTCCAGCTCTTAAGTAAAATGGAAACAAAACGAGCTCAAACGCTGCAACCCAATAAGGCCTAAGTTTACAAAATTCCACAATATCGCACTCAGACATACCTTTCTGACTAACTAAATCCAAAAAAAAATTCAAAAACTAGCTAAAATTATTGAGTTGATAAAAAAGTAATCGACACTTTTCGTTGCTCTGGCTTGCGAGTATTCTAAATTTGGTTAAACGTAAAGTATGGGTAATTGAAATTACTTGTAACAGGCAACTTCGATTTTATGAATTCATAAGATAAAAGGTGTCGATCTTTTTACATAGAAACACACACACACACACACACACACGAGCGGATTTTCACTTTAGTGACCGTAAGACACTCAATCTATTACAGTACGTCCATAAACGTGAGTTATACTTGTACATGAAATCTGCCACTAAATTAAGTAATTAGTCAGACACTAAATGTTTTCATATAAGTAATTTTCAACACTTTCCCTTTTCTTTTCTTTTCTTTTTTAACTTTCCATTGATAATCCCAACTACAGTTTTAAATAGTTTTATATAAAAAATGGTCAGTATAACCTGCTAATTTTGGATGTGCTGCCAAAATTAACTGTGGCGTTCGATTGATGAATGTGATGCATGATTTATTCTCCATGAGATATTAACTGACAATAATGATAATCTTGATAAGATTTACGTCGTTTCTACGTTAAAATTACTGCTTACGGACCTGTTTGATGGTATACTTGGAAAATATCGGGACATATTTCGCTAAAACTAGCGGGGGGAAATATTTTTGCAATGTGCATTCATAATGATACAACTTCTTTAACAATTTTTTATTTTTTTTACAAATGAACTATATGTACCAGAGGAATTATAATGCATCAAAATGGATGGGTAAACATAAGTCTGTAAACATACTTGTGATCTTAATAATTGTTTTGACAATAGTACTAAATCTACTGATTTAAATGAACTATAAAGACAACACACTTGATAGAGATAGTGATATGAATCATAAATTAATATTATTTGATGGTTCACATGACATTTCTTCCCAATTAAGCACTAAATGATGGAATGCTTAGGAAAGTATTTTCAATCTCTTTCTCATTAAGGAAAATTTATTAGAATGGCAATGTGCTTTATGATAAGATATTTTTTATATGGTTGCAATTGTCCCATTGCCACAATTAAATCTAATCTCATTTACTAGTTCCATTAGGGCTGGTTCGGTTCAATTTTTAGCAAAACCGAAACCGAGCATATTTTTCGGTTCGTTTTTTTTCGGTTTCGGTCTTTTTATTTTTTGGACCGAACCGGACCGGGTTTTTTCGGTCCAGTTTCGATTTTTTTTGGGTTTTCGGTTATTTTCGGTCTTTTTCGGTTCGGTTTTATTAAAAACCTAAACCGACCCGAAATTTTTTCGTTTCGGTTATCGGTCAGGTTTGGTTTTTCCGGTTTTTCACCCAGGGCTAAGTTCCATATTCATTTAGATCAAAGCAATAATGGGAGAACTGGATTAAATGAGATAAAAGCCTTGGTTAACCACGAGTAAATATATTTTAACTCCTTTTACGCTCCTATATACACTTCAATCTCCATATATTTCTTGTAAGAGTAGTGACTACAAAATTACAGTTTTGTTATGTAGCGTTTTCAGTATCACTTATCTTACAAAAAGTGTATAAAGAAGTGTAAGAGAAGTGAACGTAGCAGTTTTGGTTAACCAGTAACCTCTTTATGTCACAACAAAGATGTCCATTTTTAATTAGCTAGAATTGTAGTATCTGATCTTCAACAAACTGTGGTCTCAAATCAATTGCTAGAATACTGAATAGATTTAAGGTGGCTCATAAAAATAAAAACTAAATTAATTAATCAACATGGTGGGCTTGCCCATAGTTTACTAAGCAAATTTATTTGCATTATATAAAAAAAAGTATACTCCTTCGCTATAATCTATATATATTCGGTACAAGCATGCTATAAATACCAAGTTCCAGAACATGTAATAACAAAAAAAAAAACTTTTTTTTTTAGAAATTTTTTTTATAAGTAATTTATTATCCCTATAACTCTAAGTTTATAAAGTTATTTAGAAAAGGCTATGTTAAAAAATTACACGCTACAAAGTCCAGATTTAAGGCATTAATTCCCGTGTTCTAATTAACAACATTTTTTTAGTAGTGTGTGATTTTAAATTCGTCTGCATATTCAATTTAACTACTGGAAAATATCCTGAGTATAAATTCGTTCAGGAAAACTGTGTTCTTGATCTTTTTTTTTAGGTCAAAAAAAATCATTGTGTTCTTGATCAATGATGATAATAACAGCGGTTTTGAACATTCGAAACAAACAAGAAAAAGCTTGGGAAACTAAAAACAAATGGCGAATACGACGTTCATGAGATTGAGAGGGGTGGGGATATTAAAGGGCATGATATTGAACCGCAACCCCACAATCTATAAAAAAAAAAAAAAAATTCTTCAAATTTTTCGCTTCGTAATTCCGAAATAAAAAAATAACATGTTACATGTTTTGCAATCATACAAAATAACATTTTATATTTTATAACCCCACCATTACGATGTTCGCTTCGACACTCGAGATTGATCTATGATTAACGAAGATAAGACATAGCTTAAACCAACTATAGACTGACACACTTAAGTAATTATAAACCCATCAACGATTTAACATGGTACGTTGTCATATAAACAATGAAATAATGATACCATGAAATTTTTAGCTAACATTCCATCATGAAATCAAAACCATGTTGACATTAATTTGAAGCCAAATTTCGTATCTTGATAAAAAGAAGATTACGACATGGAATAATCTTACATCACCAGTGGAAAAAATAGTATTCTAGCTAGCTGTATTTAATTAATACATTGAAAAATGAAAAAAACTTAATACTTTAACTCGAATTATCACAAAATTGACTTGTAACACCTTGCCTTGCTAGGTTTATATAATGAAACAAATCCACATAACATCAATTATAAGAAAGAGATACACAACTAGGTGTTATTACGAATGTGTTACTAAATAAAATAATTAAACACCACTAGTTACTTATTTGATTTCGACAAAATAGAAAACTACAACACCAATGTACAAATGTACTACCTCTCAAAATCAATATAATAATATGTTAATTTCCCCCAAATTATTACAACTTAATATTACAATACATCAAATCCGTATCTACTGTTTTCTTTACACAATTTTAAGCACAAATGCTATGAAAATAATGTATACCCCCCCCTCAGTTGCTTTCTCTATACCAACTATAATATGTTTATCCAAATTATATATACTAATCTTAAGTAATCATCTAATTTGAACCCTTCATCGTGTGTAACTATACACACACTTCAATAATATTATAACACGTTCAATGAGACCACTAGTGTTTCCAAAACAATATTACAAAATTATAAGTTCCAGTTCGTACCCGGAAGTTGAAAAGATTGACGAAACCCTCCCTCACCAAGCGAATTTAGAATCGAGTTTTGGTGAAAAGAACTAGCTCCACCTTGTGGTGGTAGTTGACTAAGCAAAGAAATAAACGAGTCGTTATTTCCATCTGTGCAATTATCTTCGTGAAAACGCTTCGATGATGAGGTCTCGTTCCAGTACTGGATAGGGTGAGATCGTTTAACTTGAGAGCTCATTGAGGGTACGGAAGTGTCGAATTTCGCAATTGAAGGAGCTAATTGTGCAATTGAGCCATAATTTAATATTCCTTCAAATAAATTATCTTCATGTTCAAGCATTGTCCCATAATTGCTAGTAGACTTTGATAAAAGCATGTGATCATCTATAAACTCCTCTTTCTCTATTTCCATTGGCCTATTGGCATTGTTTTTCTTGTATATACGGCATAATACCCAATCATCAAGCTACATAAACAACACCAAAAGTCAAATACATGATTAAATGCTCCTATAGCTAGATCATACTGTAGGTTAATAGATTACCAAGAAAAAACCTAAGTTAAATAAATGCATGCTAGCTATATTAAATTAAATAGGAAATTCTTGTGTTCTTGTGGCATATCTGTATGATCACCAACTGAAAATCTAATTGCAGAGAGATTTAAAAGAAAAAGGATTAAAAACAAGACGCGGTTTCCGTTTTGAAAAAAAAAGAAGAAGTAAACTCACACACGTAGAAAAAAGCGAAAAGGATTACAAAAAAGACTTGATCACTGTGTGTAAAAAAAAAAAAAAAACTCGCACACGCAAAAAAAAAAAACTTTTCATAATACCTTTGTTTATGTTTGTTACAATTGAAACAAATATAACGGATCTATCCTTCAATCGATGAACGTAACATACAATTGTAAATTTCGTAACAGGTGTTATATATCGTGATGATTCAATGTAAAAGACAAGTAACTTATAACCTTACTAAACACTATCAATAATTATTAGATAAAAAGTAGTGTAACATGTTTATTAAGAAGAAGTATATCATCTTACCCTTAATGATCCTTTCTTAGCTGAACTTATTAAGCCAGGGGGCTTGTTTGTGCTTGAATTATTATTACCCATAAGCCTATACTCATGCATAATCCAATTAGTTTTAACTCCTTTTGGGGGCTTCCCTTTATAAAAAACAAGTGCTTTTTTAACCCCAACTTTTTGAGTTCCATTAGAAGTTAAAATCGGCTTATCTGTTCCGGTAGCTTTCCAATACCCAGAAGTTGCAGCCCGATTAGGCCTAGCTCCGTTAGGGTATTTACGATCCCTCGGACTAAAAAAGTACCATTCATGTTCACCAAAAGTAGCCTTACCTAGCAACAGTAAACAAAAAACATTTAAACCATAACCCTATCATTATCAAGTTTGATAAAAAAAAAATTAAAAGAGAAAGGAATATATGGTACTTGGTAGCTCCCATGGATCAAACTTGTATAGATTGATCTCAGCTATTATTGTAACCGGTAAAGGGTCCGAGTCTGCTTTCTTCTTGAGGTAATGAACGACGAGCTCTTCGTCCGTAGGATGGAATCTGAAGCCAGGTGGCAGCTTAGGGTGTGGTGATCCAGTCGACGAATCGGTATTCTCCATTTTCTACTCAAGTTTTTTGTAACCAAATTTTCTTCTTGATGTAATATGAATGGAAAACAAAAAATGCTAAGAGAGCTTATAATATGTCACAAAACAAGGCATATGAAGGATAGTGTGGGAGCTGTTGTAGTTATATGGTACAACCAAGAGTAGATTTAGTGGTGGTGTAGATGTGTGACACGTGGATGATCAAGGGATGATTGAGTGACACGTGGAAGTGTGGGTGTGGGACCCATGTTTGTATATTAAAATAGCTAGGGAACAAAATGGAACTACCTTGTATGCTTTTTATGTCATGCTTTTCATATGTAACAAACAGACAATATTCCCCCTAACTCCTCAAAGCTCTTTCCTCACCTCAATCCAAAATAACTGATTTATGGGGAGGTAGAGTACCCGATCTTGAGTCAGGTTACTCTGTTTCCTAAACCATTGAATCTGTTATTTTATCAATACAGTATTAATAAAATACAGATCCAATGATTGGGGGAAGCAGAGCAACCCTGACTCAGAGTCAGATACCCTGCTTCCGATTTATGGCTTCAATTGGCTTCAATTTTTTAATCATAAAAAAAAATCAATCACGACTTCCGATTTGGACATTTTTTATAGTGTTTGGTGTGTTCGTTTGGAAAGTACTTTTCCTAGCACTTTAAATAAACCTATCTAAAACTTGCACAAACTTAAACAACTACTTTAAATAATTTAATATTATGATCGAATGTTAGTTATAAACTCAAACACTTAGTTTATTTAATTTGTTTGACTTGTCTAATTCTCAATGTAAAAACTCCTTTTCAATTTTCAATTTGAGTTTTTCAAAGGGAATTTATGTTCTACCCCCTATTCTCTATCCATTTTTTCGTGCTTTCTTGCTTATTTTTATTCAAAATTTAAATTTTCACTTGTTCCGCAAATTTATAATCTTTTATAGTATATTGTATTCAAATTTTAAAATATTTGGACATAATATTGTTTTAAACAAATTTTCTAAGATTTAATGTTTAATTTACACTAATTTACACATTTATTCCAAATTAAATTGCGTGTGGATTTTCTTTTAAAAACAATTATTGGAATGTATTAATACATGTCTTATAGTAATTGTACAATTTTTTTCAAGTTTTATAATTTTTTTTTGAGATAAAATAAGAAGGGGGCACGAAGAGGGTATAGAAGATTTGGACTCGGTCGAAAGTGATATGGGTTTAGAAGCTGTCAAATATTTAATCAGAAATCCAGTATTATGTAATTATGTAACTTAGTTGGTACATGTTTACTGTTCGTTTGGAAAGTACTTTTACTCAAACACTTATAATTAAACCTAAAACTTGCATAAATTTCATCTGTATAGATGTTATGTGTAACGGTTTTATGTAACTACGTATATAGAATGCATTTTCCAATGAAGAATAAAATCTATATATTTAACATTATTTGGTAAACATGTACCCACATTAATATTGTTTTTACGAAATCATTATAATCCCCCCATTATAATTCTTTTAGTAAAACTTGCAGAATCTTCATGTACCCACATTAATATTGTTTTTAATAAGACATCATTATTATTTCCAGTAATTGTAAGTGCATTTTCCAAACAAAAAAAAAAACTTACTTTTGGCCTTTCTTTTGATATTTTACAAGCAATAATACTAATGAGCCAGACACACTCAACCAGACTCTCAACACACCAGTCTTTAATGTAAATTTAAAATTTCATTTTCACCCGAAATTTAAGAGTATGCTATTCAGCCATATATTTAATATTTTTAATTAATATTTTAGGGTAGTCTCAAATAGGGTTCTATAATATTATATTTGAGTTTTTATTTTGTTGAATCGTCAAATAAAATATATTAAAATCATTAAAATTTTAAATATTTTTAATTAATATTTAAGTTTATGGTAGTCTCAAATAGAGTTTCATAAATATTATATTTGAGGTTTTATTTTTGTTTTGGTTGGGTGTTAAAAGAATTCTAAAAATTACATAAAGAACAGTCTGATAATCAGTCTGGTTGAGCCAGTCTGTCTATATAGCGTTATTGTTTTAGTTATTGTTTTAGGAGGTTAGACTGTTGACAATGAAACTGCATTACCATATATTACGCAATAGATCAATCAATATGTGGATAACAAACTTAGTTCATTGATGTCACAATATTCCATATCAATATTAATAAGTGAGATTTAAACAGTCAATTCTTCTTTTTGCATAAATTAGTTATTTTCCAAAAAATAATCTGATTCCTTTTTACTAGATAGTCTACCTATAGACTGGATTATTTATGAAATAATTATAAGTAACGTGTCTAATTATCAGTAATAAGTTACAATTAAATGGTAGACTGGTAGGTGGTATATTTAGCTAGAATATTTTTAAGTGGCCATTAATTATTGAGATGACTAATAAAGATGAAGTGGATGTACATGTTAAAATCAAAGTAATTAAGCAATGACCAGATACTTATGGTTGAAATATAATTAAATGGATGTAATTGGTTTAGTATTGAAGGTATTGTTTGAGATTTAATTTTCTTTGTTAGAATGACGGGGTTTTATAGGTTTATAACACCAAACTATCTGCTTTTAACGATTTCGGTACCTACCCACCTTTCAAATTTTCTAATTTAAGTACCACACTATAATAAATTTCCAATTTAGGTAACACCGTCTAAATAAATCACGGAATCACGTCACGTGACATTTGACAAACATTAATTTGAGAGGCTAATTTGACAATTTTGCATAAAAAAATGTCATCCTATAAAAATATTTTCTCCAATTTCACAAATAACAAAAATTTGGATTATATGCTAAAAGTTTTTCTAGGATGACATATTTTTTTACAAAATTGTCAAATTAACATATCAAATTAATGTTTGTCAAATGTCACGTGACATAATTTCATGATTTATTAAGACGGTGATACCTAAATTGGAAAATTTGAAAGGTGCGTATACATAAATCGTTAACCGTACTGGGATAGTAAATGTATTTTTTCCCTTAGAATCAGTGAAAGTGATACATTAGTAACATATTTGAGCAATTGTCACAAAATTGAGTCATAGCTCTCCAAACTTTATTAGTAATAGAGTTTTTTTACAAGAAATACCCAAACAAGCCACAAGAGCAACATGTTGTTATGTAGCCTAAGCTCAAGAAAAAGACAAAACCAAACTCATTTTAGTTCATAGGAAAAAGATAAGACTTCATAACAATAAAATTTTAACTAAGCAACATACAACATTATGATATAAAAAAAAGTCTCATATCATTAAACTATCTCATATGCAATCTTCACAATTCCATTAGAAAATATATAACACATTGCTGAATCATAAAACACCAAAAAAAAAGGGCATTATAAGCCCGCCCCTCTAAAAATTACTCGATCCGATTGAACTGTATCACAAAATTAATAAAGCTTCAATTTTACCCGCGGAAATTTATTTTGCAATTGATATTATTACTGGCCACCGGGTCGTGAGATAGTATCGAAATAAGACCAGTTGGTCGTGATGGAAATATTGTTATGTATGTGTCAATGAATTAAAGTACTCAATCCATCGGAGGAGGGGTGCCAGACTATACTTAATGTATAGTCTGGAAAACTATCCCTCTGGCACCATTGGATTCTTCAGTCTGTGGGCCCTACTGTTGATATAATGGTGCCACAGAGGAGAGTTTTCCAGACTATAAACCAAATTTATAAAAGTATAGTCTGGCTCCAAATTTATAAAAGTCTGTAAACCAATTATAATTATGAAATTTTCCTGAACTAATAAGGCTGCTAATTATGAAAACTATATATGACTCTGACAAGTAACTACCTAGTAAATCTTGTTTGTCTTTCTAGTACTTGGTCATAGGGTTAACATGATAAGACAGGCTTTTTTGTCAGTAAACAATAATTTTACTAATTTAACTACTAGCTTTTTCATGGATATTTTCTTATGAAATAAATTTCAACTAATGACTAAAAATATATATATATATTTAGATGCATGCATTGATTATTGTAATTATTTTCTTATTTTTTTTTTTTTTTTGCCCACAGATTCACACATGACACATCTAGCTTTGTCGTATATGTACCATTGAATTAAAATGAAACTAGCTGGTGATGTAAACACGAATATAAAATAATGCTACGAAATAATGTTTGATTTAGTGAGAGTAAAAAACTGTCACAAACATGTCACTAATTTAAAAAGTTGTCACAAATCTGTCAAAAATTGACTAAAATATCGCAAAATCGTCACAAAAACTGTAGCTAAAAAGCTCGTAAAAAAAAATATCGTCGTCTTTAAATTTAACCATCTTAATCTCACTTTCTCGTTGATAATTTCAATTGTTTATATGCATAAGTCACAAAATCTAATCCCTTTTTCTATACGCTATAACGACCTTTCTAACAAGCATTTATTTTCCACAGGCTGCTAAATGGTACATACTTTTCCCCAGAGTTAATACTAATACAAGTATTTCTAATTAGCTAGGTAGGGTTAGTAATAGAATCAGAATTGTTAAATGTGAGACCGATTTTCTATATAAAAAAATTATACCTTATATATATATATATAAAGTTATTTTACGGAATGGAGGGGGACTGAAACACTAAAATTTAAATGTTTTGATCAAAATACATAAGCAAAAATCTATTTTTTTAATCAATTTTTTTCAAAATAAAATGATGTAGCCCAAACTGTACCTAACTTTAAATAACTTTAGAGTGATCAATGACCTAACTAACTGTACATTGACCATATCATGCCCATTTTCTTTAATATATGTGATATATATATTATAGTGAAAGTCAATAATTATTTGAGAGGGTGTATATTTTTGGCTTAGATAAATAGTCAAATTACTAAACTAGGAATATCGCATGGTCGATTTCTTCCGAAGCTCAACAAATTTTACCGATGACGCGCAACGAAGTAAAATTTTAGTAGATATAGCTAGAAGTGCATCTTGAAATGACACAATATCTATGTCACATATATAAACTTACTAATTTTATGAGTATATATGAGTGTATATCGATCACATGTACTGGATTTTACCTCCTAGTTAATTTTTGGGGTGCAAGATAAATTTTCAATCTAGGTATATATGCATATATTTCATCCTTTCTTAAAAGTAATAGAAATCACTTTCTCAACATGGGTAAATATACATGGAGATAGTAATAGGTGTGGGTATATGGCTCAAACAAAATTAAAAGAAGTTTAAAGTTGCCATCTAGACAGTGTGATGGCCAAGCATTGGTAGACATTGATACCCACTATCACTAAAACGTTTATTTATCAATAGTTTACTTTTTGAAAACTGTTGGTAAAACGAGTGTCGCTAAATTTTAACAACAATTTAGCAACAGAATTAGTTGTTATTCTGTTGCTAAAATTTAGCGACACTCACTTTACCAACAGTTTTCAAAAATCAACGTGATGGTAAATAAATTTTGTTTAGTATAAATAGCTTTCATAATATGGTACATTGTATTCTAAACTTAGTAATATATGCTTTATTCAATAGACGAATTTCCACTTATTAATGACATGCACACTTCAATGCATGGTATTTGTCTTGTTTATTGATGATTCACAAATTATCATATAAGATTAAGAAAAAATACTTTAAACGAAAGATATGTAAAATTTCAATTACGTATATACAGTCATGGGATATATAGCATGTAAGCACCAATCGAAATTCTTATCTTTTATCCAATAAAGCAACTTATCGTACGATGCTATATCTCGTGACTGTATACGTTATTGGAATATTACGTATACAATTGGTTGCTTACGAAATATCAAGAATTTTGTTGACACGTTGGCCCTGCATTTCAAACTCAATCTGTGGGACGACAGCTCTGTTGGACCATTGACGCCTCCATCTCGGAATTAGGGTTGGTTCTCTTTTCTTTTTTTGTGATGCCATGCAGCCATGGCATCACAAAAAAGAAGTATTGTTTGCCTAGACAGCTGGTTTAGCTTACGAAAGACGAGCATTTTGGGGCTAATAAACTAAAAAGGAAGAGAAAGCAATAAGATAGAATTAATTTCCTAGCTTTTTTCAGCAATTTTTTGGGATCAATCTAGAAACGGAGAAACTAAAAAGCTAAATTATATCAATGTTAAAAAGGTTAACTTTTTTAACTTGTTGTAAAACACTCGGCTCCAATGTATCGAAATACAAACGGAACCAACGTACCGTAATTTAGCATGTCAATCTAATTCACACCATTAAATTTCAACTAATGACTAAAAATATATAATGAATGTTATCGTTTGCCTTAAAATTCTAAACATATTAGAGCTCAAAAGTTATATATACGATGAAAACAATAAAATTAAGCTGCCCACCCCCAAATACACAATAAAATTGTTTTACAAAGTGGAGTTGCTAATTACACATTTACACTAGATGTACATGACTCTTAAGTGTAACAATTTATATGTAAATATCATTGTAAAATGATCTTTCTTTTTTTCTTCTTTTTATTGCACTTTAGAGGTTAGCAGATCAAAGGGAACTAAATTAAAAATTAGCTAGACGCACTAAAAAAAAATACTTAAATAGCGACGGAATTAGTGACGTTATTTTTTGTTACGAGCTTATTAGCGACGGTTTTGTGACGGTTTAGTCAATTTGCGACAGATTTGTGACAGCTTTTTAAATAGTGACAGACTTGTGACAGTTTTTGATTCTCACTAAATTAAACATTATTTTATAGCGACGGTTTAAAAATGTAGAGCATTATTAAAAAAATCAGAGATGAAACGAAAATTCTAATCATGAGATCCATCACCAGGCGGGCACCCCATGTGATCAGAGCAACCACATAATTTCGAAAAATTATACTCCATCCGTTCCCATTTAATTATTCATTACGAAACTACGTGCAATTTTGATCGGCTTATAACTTATATCAAAATTGTCGAAATGAATTTTTTTAAAATCTAATCATAAAATTTAACATTTGAACTATATGATCAACTTTTAAAAAAATTCATTCCGACAATTTTGATACAAGTTATTGGCCGGTCAAAATTGCACGTAGTTTCGTAATAGACAATTAAATAGGAACGGATGGAGTATATTGTTAGTGCAATAACATACCATAATTTTATATGTACTGATAATATATAAGTAATACTTAAAAAAATTAAGTGATTATAAAAGACATTTTACACTAACTTATCATATTGACACGTAACACACATCTTAAAAAAACTAAACAAAAATAATAATTAGAGTAGTGGTGAGTGCAAACAAAATTTATAAAATAATTTTTGGTGGTTTGTATTTTAATTGAAATGAGTATACTGAAATTGCGTAATAGATATTTAATTGTTCGTATGTATCTATTATTTAATATGCGTTTCCTTTTTTGGGTTTTTTTATATATTTTTTTACATTCGTGTCTTAATCTTTTTACTTGTTATAACTTGATTTCTTAAATTTAAATTTTTTGTCTTTTTTGGTTTCTATTTTATTTATTTTTAGTCAATTTTAAAATGCTAAAACTTTCGACACATGACTGCACGCGATATTAGTGTTGTGAGTTTTTTTGGGAGTTTGAAAATAAAGTCGAAATTGAGCGAAAAAGAAAAAAAAATATAAATCAAATACATTTTAATCAAGAAATCAACGTAAAAAAAAAGAAGAAAAAATAGTAAAAATTTTAAAAAAAAAAAAACGGATTTTCCGTATTAATTATATTTTGGAAAATATTATATAATTTTATTAATTTTGACAACCCCACACATTTAGTACTCGTTCCGTCCTCTTCAACACACCAATATATTTTTGGAGGTAGTGATGGATGCATGGGGTCATGAAATACAAATTATTTCAACCTAACCAAAAATATTACTCCATTATGCATTATTACTATGAGTCCATGACTATATTGCAAATCATATAGCTGTTACATGGCTGGCTGCCAATATAATTTTGTATGGACAAAACCATAAGATAATGAGAGGTGATCAAGATAAATGAGTTACAATTTTTCAAATAATGATTAATGAATTAGTCTCAGATTAGTTCATCAATCATCATCATGCATGTGCACATGTGCTCCTAATTACTACTAATTAGCATATTATACTATTGCATGCATTGGTACAACTATTTGAACTCTAGCTACTAAATATATATAGGGTTGGGTCCGATCCGATCCGATCCGGTTTCGTTTTTTGGCAAAATCGAAACCGAAACCAAACAGATTTTTAGTTTCGGTTTTTTTCAGTTCTGGTATTTTTATTTTTTGGACGGGTTTTTTCGGTCCGGTTTCGGTTTTTTCAGGGTTTTTTCGGTTTTTCGGTTCGGTTTTATTGTAAACCGAAACCGACCCGAAAAAGTTTTGGTTTTTCGGTTTCGGTCTTTTTCGGTTTAGTTATCAGTTCGGTTTTGTTTTTTCGGGTTTTTGTCCGGCCCTAAATATATATACTAGTAATCGTGCCCATGCGTTGCATGTGTGACGCGCAATGCAATTAAAATATATAAAATAAGTGTAGTTATGATACAAATACGTGGATAATACAAAGTTGTATAAGATGATAAGAGTTAAAATAATGTTTGGTTGTTAAAGAGTGATAAATAATGTTATTAATTATTATTTTTTATATTTTTTTATATGAGTTGTATTATTGTAATTAATAAAAAATATATAGGTATTTTTGAAAAAAAAATGCCTAGATTGGACAGACTCGTTTAA
>OY821749.1:1352335-1481161 GCA_963682055.1 Primula veris
TCGTGTACAACCAAATAAAATAAGGATGAACTGTGTCATGTTTCAATGCTTGGTGATTATTTATTTGCGGAAAGTCTAGTTCTAAGAGTTTAGCAGATTAGACAGGATTAGACAGATCAAACTACGATTGATTGAGAAAGTATACGGAATTAGATGATAAACGACCAATTTCAATCTCAAATCGGTCTTAAAAACATAGTTTACAACCCAATCAAAGGATAAACTATGTCATATTTCAAAGATTGGTGATTAGTATTGCTTTGGATTATAAATAATAATATGAATTTTAAAAGAGTGGGAATGGTGTGTGTGTGGGTCCCACATTTGCACTGTCAAATTAGCTCTCAACTTTGGTGGCATGTGCTGTTTCTCTCTCTCTCTCTCTTATTTTCCACTTTGGATCACACCCAGTACATATATTGTATAGAAGAAGAATAAAAAAAAACAAAAAACCAGTTTGAACATTTTTTGGTTAATTATTAAATGGATCCCAATTCTCTTCTAGACTATGTTCTGTTTCAGCTCACACCCACCAGAACAAGGTAAACAATCTCTCTCTGTATATGTGTATATGTGTATATATGTGTGTTTGTAAGTATGTATTTGTACTTAATGATTTCACATTATAAGTTTTGATTAGTCATGATAAAGGGTGGCATACTTTTGAATTAAGTTTGGAATGATTTGATAAAGTTTCTAGATTGGTTTGTTTACTAGATCATAAGTACCAAACTTTGAAATATCCTTGTTGTGTAATTACTTGATTCTCATAATGGGGTTTTAATGAATTGTGGAAAAGGTGTGATCTTTTTAGTTTATTAATAGTTATTTGATCAAGTTTCTAGATTGGGTTGTTTACTATATTGGTCTATTCACTAGACTTGATCATATATCCCAAACTTTTTGTATGTCCTTGTTGTGTAATTACTTGATTCTCATAATGGGGTTTTAATGAATTGTGGAAAATGTGTGATCTTTTTAGTTTATTAATAGTTATTTGATCAAGTTTCTTGATTGGGTTGTTTACTATATTGGTCTATTCACTAGACTAGATCATATATCCCAAACTTTTTGTATGTCCTTGTTGTGTAATTACTTGATTCTCATAATGGGGTTTTAATGAATTGTGGAAAAGGTGTGATCTTTTTAGTTTACTAATAGTTATTTAATCAAGTTTCTAGATTGGGTTGTTTACTATATTGGTCTATTCACTAGACTTGATCATATATCCCAAACTTTTTGTATGTCCTTGTTGTGTAATTACTTGATTCTCATAATGGGGTTTTAATGAATTGTGGAAAAGGTGTGATCTTTTTAGTTTACTAATAGTTATTTGATCAAGTTTCTAGATTGGGTTGTTTACTATATTGGTCTATTCACTAGACTAGATCATATATCCCAAACTTTTTGTATGTCCTTGTTGTGTAATTACTTGATTCTCATAATGGGGTTTTAATGAATTGTGGAAAAGGTGTGATCTTTTTAGTTTACTAATAGTTATTTGATCAAGTTTCTAGATTGGGTTGTTTACTATATTGGTCTATTCACTAGACTAGATCATATATCCCAAACTTTTTGTATGTCCTTGTTGTGTAATTACTTGATTCTCATAATGGGGTTTTAATGAATTGTGGAAAAGGTGTGATCTTTTTAGTTTACTAATAGTTATTTGATCAAGTTTCTAGATTGGGTTGTTTACTATATTGGTCTATTCACTAGACTAGATCATATATCCCAAACTTTTTGTATGTCCTTGTTGTGTAATTACTTGATTCTCATAATGGGGTTTTAATGAATTGTGGAAAAGGTGTGATCTTTTTAGTTTACTAATAGTTATTTGATCAAGTTTCTAGACTGGGTTGTTTACTATATTGGTCTATTCACTAGACTAGATCATATATCCCAAACTTTTTGTATGTCCTTGTTGTGTAATTACTTGATTCTCATAATGGGGTTTTAATGAATTGTGGAAAAGGTGTGATCTTTTTAGTTTATTAATAGTTATTTGATCAAGTTTCTTGATTGGGTTGTTTACTATATTGGTCTATTCACTAGACTAGATCATATATCCCAAACTTTTTGTATGTCCTTGTTGTGTAATTACTTGATTCTCATAATGGGGTTTTAATGAATTGTGGAAAAGGTGTGATCTTTTTAGTTTATTAATAGTTATTTGATCAAGTTTCTTGATTGGGTTGTTTACTATATTGGTCTATTCACTAGACTAGATCATATATCCCAAACTTTTTGTATGTCCTTGTTGTGTAATTACTTGATTCTCATAATGGGGTTTTAATGAATTGTGGAAAAGGTGTGATCTTTTTAGTTTATTAATAGTTATTTGATCAAGTTTCTAGATTGGGTTGTTTACTATATTGGTCTATTCATTAGACTAGATCATATATGCCAAACTTTGAAATATCCTTGTTGTGTAATTACTTGATTCTCATAATGGGGTTTTAATGAATTGTGGAAAAGGTGTGATCTTTTTAGTTTACTAATAGTTATTTGATCAAGTTTCTAGATTGGATTGTTCACTAGACTAGATCATATCAAACTTTTTGTATGTCCTTGTTGTATATTTACTAGATTCTCATAATGGGGTTTTAATAAATTGTGAAAAAGGTGTGATCTTGTGAATTTACTAGTTATGTAGGGTTTTTTTTGTTTTTTTTATTCATCAACTATTGTATTTTTATGAAAAAATGATTACTTAGTGCATATTTGAGACTTAATTATTAAAAACTTATGGGTAAAGTCTTTTTTAAAATTAGGTACAGATGACCAACAATAATGCTTTTTTTTACTTTGTTTTTAAATTTGATGCTCACTGATGCTACGTTGATATGTACCAACTGTTAAACAAAAAACAAAATATGGAGCTTTTGATAATTAAGTCCGAGAGTATGTATCAAACATTATTGGTTCATGCCATTGAGATTGCTAAGTTTTATTATTTTCTTTGTAAAAAATGATCAATTTCTGATAATGGGATTTTGATGATTTGTGAAAAAGGTGTGATCTTGTGATATTCTGTAAGGGGAGGAATGAGAAGCTGGCATCTGGGCTAGTGGAACCATTTATATCTCATCTCAAATATGCAAAAGATGAGATCCCAAAAGGTGGCTATTCAATTAAGCTATGCCCACCCAAATCTGATCCTTTGTGGTTCACCAAATCCACTTTCCAAAGGTACTTCCATCATACTACTTAATAGTAGTTTTTTTTTTGTGTTTTCTGTGATAAAGGTTGCCATTGTTTTGACTTGGGTTGTTTTGACTTGGGTTGTTTCGACTTTGAAGTAGCTCCATTTCAGTTTTTTTGCCCTTTTTGTTCTGCTAAGTACTGGATTTGGTTTGCCTTCTTGAAAGTCTTTTATTTTGGGGCTTTTTTGGTTTTGCCTCACAAGAAACCAAAGCTTATTCAAATACTGTATATAAAGTTTTTCCCTGCCTCAAATGAGATTGGAATTTGCTTAAATATTGCAGTCAAAACACACCCTTAATTTCTATAGTTGAATAGAATTTATAGTAGGTAAATCGGGTATTTTGCTATTTGACATCTTCTTTTTGTCAATGTTTTGACTTATTGTTTATGACTAATACATTAAGTAATGGCCTAACACTTACTTAATTGTTTGACATCATTCTCTGCCTATATTTTTGGCTTAACTTACCACTGACTTGCTCTCATTTTCTAAAGTGGTATTCACTTAATTCGAGTTTATGTTTTTCCAGATTAATACAGTGATAAAATTTTCATTTTTCTGTTTCGGTGAAAATCGTACTAAAGATTAGAATTTCAGGCAGTTGATTCTAAATTCTAGTATCTTTCTAGAATCATTCATTTTCCATTTAGAACTTGTTATCCTAAAACTTCTTTCAAATTGATTCTTTAGTTGAAACATATTTCATGCAGAGAACAATTAAAAAATACAACTTACTCGTACCTGCAATTTGATAGGTGTTTGCTGATGTAAGTTCTTTTCGTTGAATGTTTGGAAAAAAAATAATAGTTAAATAATTTTGATATTTTTTATTTATAATCATAAATAGCTTTCATAATTATTGAAACGGGGAAATACATAATTCTAAACTACTAGTTTTGATATTATCGCGTCAATTTTGGCAGATTTGTACGATTTGTTAGCACACCTGAAGTTCTTGAAAGGTTTGCACGATTAGAGAAAGAAATTTTGCAGATTGAAAATTCAGTCCAATCCACAGATGTAGCAAACAACAATGTAACACAAGTTGAAGAAGGTACTTTGATATTATCGTCATCTCAATTTTCATTTTCTGGTCATCCTTGGTTTTATTGATTCTTTAGTCAACCGGGAAAAGCCTTGAAACGTCATTGTTTTCTTGTGGTTACATTCTTTGTTCTAAAAATAGACTTTAGAAGAAGCAAGAGAATCATTATCTAAAATTTGAAACTCCAATGGGGTCAATTTCGTCTTCAGTCGCTACTTATGTATGACATTTTCCATAATATTCAGGAAATTTATCGAATGGCAACGGAATCTCCAAGCAATCGCCTAATTCAAGGGTATGTATACTTTTGCAAATCCTAAAGATTCATAATCATATTTTTGTTGAATGTGCTGTCAGAGTTTTTTAAATATCTTGGATTTCTATTGTAGATAAATGGTGACAGCAACGAGGCTCTACAGGAGGAAAACTCAAAGTATGTTCTTACAAGAATTAATCACATACTGATCTTTAACTTTGTTTTTCTCGTTCTCCTTTAACAATGAATCCTTTGAGTTATTGTTATTTTTCGTTTTACTAGAATTGCTCTTCAACGTCTTCTAGAGACTCGAAAGGCATTGCTAAGAAAAGAACAAGCAATGGCCTACGCCCGTGCTCTTGCTGCTGGTTTCGAGTTGGAAAATCTGGACGATCTAATATATTTTGCCGATACTTTTGGAGCTTCAAGATTAAGGTAATACTTTCATGAAGAATAATTAAATACAATTTCCATCAAGTGATAATTTTGGACTTATTATCCATAAGTGTCAGTGAGGGTCCTTTCAATTGCATTTAATGGTACTGCACACTGTTCATTAAGCATATCAATACAATGAAGTGTCAGTATTCCCTTCAAAAGTGAAATCGGATAATTGAGCAGTGCGACAATCGGTTTATTGTAGTGTATATACATTGAATTACACTGAAGTATATGCCGATCAAAAGCAAAACTAAATTAGAGGCGAACTTTTCCTTGTGAGTATATGAGAAGCAAGTCTTTTATTAGTCACTTACTGGTAGCTGTTTTATTCAAATTTCAAATTAAGGAGGATTAATTTGTAGGGAGGCTTGCAAGGAATTTAAGGACTTGTGCATGAAAAAGCATACGGATGATCTTTGGATGAATGAGCTGGCAGCTATGAAGGCAATGCCCCAACCTGAACTCCCGTTCTTGGGCTCATCCGGGATTATACTTGCTCCGGAAATGAATCCATATCAAAATAACACACTCGTGTCACATGATTCGTTGGATGCTTCATCAGACTCTATTATCAGCCAGGAAAATTTAGATGGCAACAAAGGTATGTCTCGTACTCTCATTGAACCATTCAATATTTAGGCCTTGTTTGGTTGCAGATTTTAAGCAGTGGACTTTTTGAGGTTGAGAAAAAAGCTGAGTTGATTTAGCCCAACACTCTAGCTTTTTCAGGCAAGAGTATCAGATTACCCTAGGACTTTAGTTGATCCACCAAATGCATTCTAGCTTTTAAAAAGAGATGCTGAGCTTAAAAGTTGCATTCAAACAAGGCCTTATTTTTTTAAGAAAACTCGATCATAATCAATAAGTTCAATTTTTGATTCAAGAATGTGCCACTCTTGTTATATTGTGTATAATGTTCAATTTTTTGTATATTAGAGTATAAATTCTGAATTTTGATAGTATGATATTTTAATTGTTAAAACTGATGGATTGGTGTACAAAAGTAGTATTTCCCCTTTTCAGAATATGATTTTACAAGATAAAAGAAATCTTTTTTTCATCATCAGATCAGACGCCACCGAAAGTGCCGATGACTTGGCAAAACCAAATCCCGCCGTACATGTACAATTTCCAAAATCCAGGCCAACAAGTCCCTCCTTATCAAGCATATCCTTTCCCATATTATCCCCCAAATATGCCTTGGCCTCAAAATGGTGATGAATCTGATCATCACCGCAATCGAAGGTCATCATCTTCAAGGAGAAAAGAAAAAACACAAAACCTAGAAGAAGAAGAACCTAGTGATTCTGATACTGAGAGCGAGTCTGAGGTTATTGAGAAATCTCGCAAGAAAAAACACGGGAAAAAATCTTCAAAAACGGTTGTGATACGTAACATAAATTACATAACTTCCAAAAAGAGAAATGAAGAAAATGACGGAGCATCCTATAATTCCTCTTCGGGTGATGACGAGGTGGTGGATGAAGATTATGTACGAGACGTATTGGGAACACTTGAAAAAGGCCACAAATCGAAATCGAACAGTAAGAAAAAGAGTGGGAATAAAAATCGGATCTTGGTTAATGGGTCGAACGACTCGCATGATGAAGAACTTGAAAGCAATTTAAATGTGAATTCTTCTAATGGAAATGAAAACTGGGGTGCATTTCAAAACCTTTTGATGAGCGAAAAAGATTCAAAAGATGACAACAAAACTTTTGATGTTTCGGATGAACACTTTGTAGTAAAGAGCTCTAATGGTGGGGATGTATATGGAAATGGTGATTCTGCACACTTTGGATCAGAAAAATTTCAAACACGAAAGAATGTTGGAACAGACTCTTTTATTGTTGGGGAAAGGAGTGAGGTTAATCAAGGGGTAAATAACTTGAAAGATCTTGAAAACGGTGAGATATCTCGTCCAGTTATGAAAATAAGCAATTACGAGGATGAGAGTTTACTATTTCCACAAAGATCCGAAGAAACTAAGAGCATTGTAACAGGAAAGTCCTCTGATATTTGCTCAGAATCAACTGTGATAAAAAGTGGAACCAGAGAAGATTGGTTTGTTGTTAACCACTCCGAAAAATTGGAAAATAGAGATTCGAGTTTTGAACAAATAATGGTTCGCGATAGTTATGCTTTGTCACCAAATGGCGCAAGTAATGAGAGTAAGAAGATAGTCCCTGTAGACGATTCTTTCATGGTACAAGCACATACTCCTATCGACGATCATTATGATTCTCATTGGAAAACAGATATTAGCATGGAATCTGGCATTTTCGCCAACGATCAACCGAAAAATGACAGTCAAGAACCTCTGAACAAAGTTAAATACGAACCTGACGATTTGTGTGTTGTGCTTACACGTGACCCTGGATTTGTGTCTGTTGGGGAATCTTGGTCTTCTGAGGTGGATTATGGTGTTGAAGCTTCGTATATGGAACCCGAGAGTAAGCCTGTTTATGTCGAAATTAATGATAAGATAGAAGAGAAAAAGCCCATTAAGGGTAAAAGTCCGACGAATGGGGTGGCAAAGCAAACAAGGCCTAAAGGGTTGCAGGCGTCTTTTTCGAAGAGTCGATTGGATGCTTTATCTAAAAGCAAGACACCGATAAGTAGATCTACATCTCAGAAGAGCAAACTAGAAAAGGTACCAAACAGTTTTATATAGTATGCTCTTTAAAAAAAGGCATGTTTTGCCCCAACTTTGATGCAAGTAAGCTGGTTTCTTTTAGGGTCGAGGAAAAAACCGGTTTCCTCCAGCCTAAAGCTTCTCGTTTCTTTTCCATGACAAGAAGCTTGAAAATCTCAGCTTTTAAGCAGTCTTAACGTTTAAGCAAACAAAATAAAAATGAGGTTGACAGCTACAACCAAAGAAGGCCAAAATGTGTAGTTACAACGAGGAATTGTCGGGGTCTTAATCTTGTGTCGAGATTATAATAATAACAACTAGGAATATAAAGACTAATGTATTTTTGTGTTTCTTTGACGAAATTGTTTTTTTTCTCCCATTTTTTCTCAGGAAGAGGAGTCTAGAAGGAGAGCGGAAGAGTTGGTTATTGAACGACAGAAAAGAATTGCTGAGAGAAGTGCAGCCAAAGGCTCTGCAGCAGCAAAAAGAGTCCCACTCGGAAATAAAGTGTCGGTAAAGTAAATATATAAATATGGACAAGAGCTTAATGGCTTCTTCGCATCACATTGATTCTTTCGCACATTTAGGAGAAGATCAAGTCTCTGCCCTTTCAAAAAATTGCTACTGTTCCATCTAAATTGTGACATTTCTTATAAGATTTTTGGTGCATTCTTTGTGTTATTGTATACATCATACGCATTTTTACATTCATTCGCGGGTCCAACTTAAGATTTGTAGTGTCAATTGACTACTGTTGATATAAGATTCATGTCAATATATAGGAAGCGAGTCTCCTATGTATAGTATTGTTTCTAAGTTTCCAACATATACTATTTTTTGGGATTTATTTTACAATTGTCATGCTTTGTGTATGTGATTTGAAGATTGTAATACCCCTGTTATGAAATAAGATTCATTTGTTTTGAGTTATTCCTTATCTTTGGATCAATAACTTCCATTTTGTCCTGAGATTATGTGTAGTTATGGTGATGATTGAAACGAAACTTTTTCTTTTTACTTCAACACGAATCGTACAGGGCATTTGAACGCAGTTGCAGAACTAACGAACAATTAACAGTGCTCTTATTCTTACTTCAAAACAGAGGCAACAACTATGCGTTTATGCTGTAATATACTCACTCTGTCCCTATTTATGTGTCTACTTTCATTATTTCATACCCTTCGCGATTTGTGTTTGTCTTGATCAGATTGATGCTTTTTATAAAAAAAAACGAGTCTGTATAAAAAAAAGTAAAAAATCGGGAGAAGATATGATACAAAGAGTCAAGAGCACAAGCAAATATCCATTGCTCTGTGTTTTAACTAAGTTGGCGTGTTGCGCATTTTCCGTTTTTTTAGTAACTACACTTAGGACTGGGCGAAAACCCGAAAAAACCGAACCGAAAAAGACCAAAACTGAAAAACCGAAACTTTTTCGGTGCGGTTTACAATAAAACCGGACCGAAAATAACCGAAAAAGCCCGAAAAAGACCAAAAAAGGCCGAAAAACTGAAAATAAAACCGAAAAACCCCGAAGATAAACCGGAAAAAACCAAAAGACCGAAACCGGACCGAAACAAACCGGTTCGGTCCAAAAAATAAAAAAAATCGAAAACCGAAAAATCTGCTCGGTTTCGATTCCGATTTTGTCAAAAACCGGACCGAACCCAGCCCTAACTACACTTGCATATCTCAGCTAAGAAAAAATGGGTGCATGATCATCTGAAAGTTGTTTAACGTCTTCTTTCCATCTAAAACTTAAAATTTCATAAAACACTAGCGGTGAGTCTGGTGGCAGTGAAACACAAATTCTTATATTAACTCGCTGCTCTATGGAAATGGAGTTCAGCCTCCATTCCACTTGTGCAACGATTTCGGGGACGGAAAAATATTGGAAACATAAACCACTTCACAAAGAAAATCACAACACATAAAACAACAACAATACTTCCCTTCCTTTTTATCGCAAATCATCCTTACACCAGAATTGCATTCAAGACTAGACACATAATGGTGATTGTGCAACAATTGCAAACTCATCTCATTTGTTTAGGAAATACAACCACTTCCTTGGCTATCTCTTACTGAAGCTTAATACCATTCTCAAAGATAAAAAGATATTCAGAAAGGTCGAGAGCTATCGAGGAATCACACTGCAATCATCATTCATCACTCCCATCACAATAATAGAAACACGAAGACAAACTGTAGCACAGTACAAACGTAATATCAAAGCCTACTACTATTTTCTTATAACAAGAAAACAGGAATATTCACAGAAATCCAGAGCTACCTACAAATTACACTGTTCATTACCCCATCACACAGAAACGTAATCGAAGTTACAAACCTCACTAAAGCACCACCATTTTAGCATGTCAACCCTAATCTCGCGTCATCTTCAGAGTCTAAAAAGTGAACAAACATACCCCATGAATTGGGATAAAAAAAAAAGATCACTACAGGACAAAGACTAGTATGTACTCATCCTTATGCCAGTATCAATATGAGGCTGTATGCTATCGTTTGCCTTAGAATGGTAGACGTAATAAAGCTCGGAGAATACACCAGTGAAAACGATAAAAGCTGCCGCAGCCCCAAAAACTCCCTTTCTCAAGGTTTCACATGTAGGTGGATCATTCGATATTACGCTTCTGTATTTGGTATGGTAAGCGTTTTTAGCAGAACCAGCGAGCAAGCATATCTCAGCAATCAGAAATGTGACCCTGAAAAAATGAAAATACTTTTATATCTAAAAATGGCACCCTTGTGAACAAGAATTAACTTTCCCAAGATGGATGGGATTGAAAATCTTGTGGAGTTCACTATTCCTGTTTTAGCAACGACGGGACTAAAAATCCGAAGTGGACGTATTATAGATCCCTTGAAGAAGTGTAACTTTTAAGAACCGTCTTACTTTTACTATCATCCGTCCAAATTAAAGTCCATTTTCCTCTTTTAAAGTAGCATTAATGTTTAAATTCCTATAATACATGGTAACAAGTATATTCAAAATGTGCTACTATATTTGTTAGAAATGTTAATAGAGACGTAGTCATAGACTCATAGGAAAGCGTGAGCTTGTAACTGATAAAACTAAAAGTTCTTAAAATGTGAGTAAAATTTCCTTCACACAGACTAGCTATTGGCAAGGATATTAGGTTGGTCATTTCTTGTCGTTGGGTATATGTTCATAATCATAAATGTAATGCTTTTCTGCTTAATAGGCAACAGCTTAAGCTTTTAGATGATTTGGCGACACTATTCAATGATATCAGAAATTACAAGTGAAATCAAAGAAAATATGACCATATTAATCCATATTCCCTTCTCATGTCTGTTTTGGAAACAGAAAAGCAGTTTTTATTCTGTATATAACTTTTGGAAATTTAATCAATACGGAAACATAGCATACCAACACGTGACGAACAGAATTATAGCACACGACCTCGACCTGCTAGGTCGCAAGGCCTTTCCACAACACAAGCATCGAGTTACAGCCATTATAAGAAGCTGACTTGCCAATAGTAACAGCAATGAACCCACACCCAAGCCAGTTGCGATATTTGATCCATACACACAATAGCTACCACCATCGTTACTCATCTGGATCCAAGCCTATCAGAAAAAAATTAAACTGATAAAACATACATAAAGCCTAAGTGAGCTATAAAATAAATGAACGAAAAAAGGAAAATAACCAACACCGAGGTTGTCAATGATTGGGAAACCAACAAACAGATGAAATGCACATGGGGCAAAAAGAATTAACAATCAATATAACTCGAACTTCGGAGTTCTTAAAAATGTCAAATGAGACAATAATGAAGCTACTGGAAACATCAGTAACCTTATAAGGCCTTGGCAACCAACAGCATGCATCTTAATTATCTATGTTTGTACTTTTTTATATATATTTATCAACTACTTATAGGCAGTTAGAGTTCGTGAGTAGTGTGGATTGGTTGTTAAGTAAAGGGAGAGGGTAGTAATTTACGAGAGACGAAAAAGTGACTTAAATATGCATATAAGTGTGAATGGATTGTAACAGAAATGGGCCCAAAAAAATTTATACAAATTCTTAGCACCTAAAAGCAAATAAATCGGTCTTCGGGAACCACAAGGAGGGAAAATGATTAGCACGGCTCCATATGTCTACTCTGTTAAAAAGAAGTAAAAAATAAGGTAAAGATAAGGAAGCTAAGGTCTAAATATAATAAATTGGGCTGACTAACTAATAACACTAGTGTCGAAAAAGTACCCATGAGCTTTTAGTTAAGTAAAAGATCCAAAGCTGCATATAGCGTTTACTGAACACACGTGAACGCGTACTTACAATAATTAGACCCCTTCACTGTTCATAATCATAGAAAACCTCATATCCCAATGAAGTGGAAATGTGGATTGGCTTTGAATCTCTAATGTAATATGTATGATCTTTGTGTGATACATTTAATTATGTTATGTTACAAGAGAGCCTGCCTTCAATGCAACATGAACCATAATAAAATACCAGCTTCTTCATTTTCAATTTTAAACTTCATCTTTTACTCTCATAATTTAAATAAAGGTTAAGAAAGGAATGAAGTCTCCTCCATTTTCTCGCCATGTCAAAAAATTTAAATAATACAAACCGCTTATTTCCAGTAGCTCAAGTTATTAGATGAAATAGCAGCACATCATTCAATATGCTATCCCAACAGATAAGTTATCTTGAGTCTCACAGCTGCCACATTAAATATTGGACTTGCAATTATTTGGTTAAAATATCCATCACAGGCGAAGGGGAGGAGACGTCTTACATAATACTCCTATAAAATAAGAGTTCTATAATGCATTTGTTCCCAAATCCTAATAGCTTATTTCAATACTCTATCTATTCTTCTTCCCTAAAATATAATGTCACAATCACAGGGAGAAAAATTTAGCCTTATCACAAACAAATCATCTCCAGTTATGCAAGTAAGAACAGCAAAAAGCTATGGAAAGTTTAAGATATATATATATATATATAACCTAGACCCCCCTTCACTATCAAAATCCTAGTTGCAGAAAAGAAAAACAGGATTTATTTCGTTAATAACGGTGGAGATATACAGTGAAACATGATTAACTAGAAGCTAACAAGTCCATCTCATTTTCCGAATATAATTCAATCACAGTAACAGGGAGAGAGCTAGCATTGACATAATACAAACGCAGATCCAATTATTAAGTAAGAACGTATTAAAGCTAGTGAAATGCTATTCACTATCTTAAACTTAACTCTACAAAAGCAAATCAGGATTTCTTTTCAGTATCGATATTAGGAACATACACACCGGGAATTTCATTAAAACTAGAAACTCGTAGATTAGCTTTGAAAGTGTATTAATCATGAATTCATTTGGAAAACAAAATTCCAATTCATAGCATTACCAGATACAACCAATATTTCTAATTATGTAAGTAATAACATATAAAACCTACCGAAACACCCTTAAAAATCAAAACGATTCACTATCTAAACGAAAACATAATTTCTTTTAAATTCGAATTACGGTGTTAATCTTCAAATAACTGAAACAATAATTCGAATTACTTGGGCAAACAACTGGAACAAGGTATCCATATTACTTAACCTAGCTTCAATCCACAATTTAACCCTATATCCGCAAAAGAAAAACATAATTTCTATCCAATTTCAATAGTCGAAACATACACGCTTAAAAAATAATTAAATACAAGCTATAATAGTCACAAAAACAATAAAATTCAAAATATGTATATATATACACACACACACATACATATACATATATATATATATAGAGAGAGAGAGAGAGAGACTGAGTTTATTTCTTCTCTGGTCACAAAAAACTTTTATAAGCAGCAATTCCAAAAAATTAAGCAAATCAACTTAAACACTAAAATTCAAATAAAAAATATTTACATTAAAAAAAAAATCTATACATGTTATATAAATTTTTACGGTACTCACACAAACATACAAAAATAACAACAAAATATCTGAAACACTAAAAGTCAAGATAAAATTGGAATATTGAGATGCAAATCATTTGTACCTAAATTGCTTAAATTTTGAAAAAAACTTTCATATAACTGAAATTAGATTTGATTATATAAAAAGTTTATTTCAAATTTATCATTTCGTCAGTTTAGGAAAAACCTAAAATAGCAGCAAAATATCCAAATACTTAATATAAATACTGAAACACTAAAAATCAAGATATATATATATAGAGAGAGAGAGAGAGATACAAATAGTTTGTAGCTAAATTGTTTAAAGGATATTTTTAGAAAAAAAACTGAAACACTAAAATTCAAGAGAGGCTGTATTTTTCGACTGCAAAAAATCTGTTTTCACGCCAAAACCGTTACGGTTTGTAATTCGGAATTACTGTTTTGGCGTGAAAAAAGATTTTTTGTAGTCGAAAAATCCAGCCTCTTTTGGAAAAAAAACTGAAACACTAAAATTCAATATATATATATATATATACATATATATAGAGAGAGATACAAATAGTTTGTAGCTAAATTGCTTAAAAGATAGTTTTGGAAAAAAAATTGAAACACTAAAATTCAAGCTATATATATATATATATATAAATACAGATATAGATATGAGGTTATATTTTTCGACTACAAAAAATATGTTTTCACGCCAAAACGTTAAATTTAAAGTACAAACCGTAATTTAGAATTACGGTTTACCTTTTTTTATTATTAATTTTTTGTGAAAAATAAAATAAAAAGCTAAACCGTAAATCAGAATTACGGTTTGTAATTTGTATTTACGGTTTTTTGCGTGAAAACATATTTTTTGCAGTCGAAAAATTCAGACTCCATACATATACATATATATATAGAGAGAGAGAGATGCAAATAGTTTGTAGCTTAATTGCTTAAATGATAATTCAAGCTATATATATATATATATATATACACTAAATTGCTTTAAAATAACTGAAACACTAAAATTCAAGCTATATATATATATGTGAGGCTGTATTTTTCGACTACAAAGAATATGTTTTCACGCCGAAACCGTAAATCCAAATTACAAACAGTAATTCTGATTTACGGGTTACCGCAATTCAAGCTATATATATATATATAAATAGATACACACTAAATTGCTTTAAAATAACTGAAAAACTAAAATTAAAACTATATAGATATAAAAATATAGATATAGATATAGATATAGATATAGAGAGAGAGAGACTAACTTTGTTCCTCCTCTGTTCAGCAGCAACAGCGAGAGAGAAAGAGACGATATCGATTACAAAAACGATCAATAAAACCACCCACGATGCCATCTCCGATCACCTTCTCTCTCTCTCTCTCTCTCTCTCTACTGTTAAACCTCCCAAAAACCAATCATAAATGAAATATTTATATAAATTATGGTCGCTATATATCACACATAGGTCCTGGTTGGTAAATTGCGACTAATTTTGGTCCTGGTTGGTAAATTGCGACTAATTTTGGTAAATCAGTGACTCGATTGTTAAAATTCTAATTCACTGACTAAATCGTTAAATACTGATACTATAGTATCCTAAACTATGATTTAGGTAAACACTAAATCGTTAAACACTGTTTTAGTGTGGTGTATTACTAATGCGTTTAATGATTTAGGTAATGTACTGTCAATTTTAACAATTGAGATACCAAAACTATGAAATTTGTCGCAATTGATAACCTGTTAGTTAAATTAAACGATGGAATTGCATTAACATTATATTGTCTATCACATGGTGAGTGCAATTCTATCAACATACGTTAAAAAACTAGATCCCAAAATGTGAGATACACTGATGGATGTTAGTTACTTAATAGTAAGAAATTTTGTACATCGGTTGTTAAAATTGATAGTTTATTAGTTAAATCGTTAACTACTGCTAGTACATTATACTAAACCTGTTTTTTTATGTAGGTTAATAGTTTTAGTTTATTATAAATAAATTTGCTAAAATGCAAATAAGTATCGTGAGTTCTTATTTTTTGCTAGTTTACCCAATTATATTCCGTTTTCTTTCTCATCTAAAGTTAGGGCCTTGCCTAACCCGTCTAGGCTTGTTTTTAGCTTCGTCCGGAAAATAAAATAAAAATGCCCTTTGCGAAAAATAAGTTTAGTTGAAAACTTACAAAATTCTCACCATGTCTTAATAAAATAAAATAAAATAGTATTTTTCACGTAACACGAAACAGACTTTAAGGGAAATGGATTTTTCTTATAAAATTTTGTAGGGGAAAAATGGAGTCAGTCCGCATTCGGTTATGCGCATTGCATATATATCAAAATTTACAAAGAATAAAAAGAAAAACATACACAACATACCACTAAGCAAAATACCAAAGTTTGTAGGAGCAGAGCAGATAGTAATTTAATTATAGAACAAGTAATTTTTTAAATAAATAAACTGAAATTAATAATAAAAGTAGCGTGACCGTGACGGACTAACGTGACTTATGACTTTTCCTAACGTTTTACAAAATTTGAAAAAAAAAAAAGAGTCAATTAAAAGTTCAATGGTCCCCTCATATTCTTTATAAGTTGGAATTTAAGTCAATTATGAGTAGAAATTAATGAGCTTAATAATTACGCAGAAACAATGTTCGAAAAGGCGCAATACGGATTTTTGACGAAATTGATAGTCCAGCAGCCATGCGTCGCCTAATTTGCGCTCAATCTGCTTAATCTGCCTAATCATTTTAGGTTTCTAAGCTAGTATGTGTCGCGTAATTTGCACATATACGCGGTTTTTAAAACACTGTTTAGAAAGAATAAATTAATAGATTGGGCACTGTTTGCGATCATGTTATACTGAAGTAGTTATATTGTGGAATTGATGCATTTTGTAATTTGAAATTTTATACTGTGAAATTAGTATAATGTATAATTTGAAATGAGTTTTTGATATGGTGAGACTTTACAAACAACGTGTGTTGGTTGGTGGACGATTTATTATGAAATTTGCGGTATTAACACTTCTCAATAAGACATTGGTAGAAAGGATTCGGCTTAAAGAGTTGTTCTCGTTTCAACAAAGTCATGATGTTTACGTTCTGTTAGGCAGTTTTGTTGATGTGTATGTGGACGATGCAAAATGCCTTTTTCCATTTAGATAATTTCTAAAATGTGCGACATTCACCACACCAATCGGTTTGGATAATTTTTATTTGATGATCAAATTGACCTTGAACCCAAGTTTGGAAATCAAGAAAATTGTATGAACTTATGATTTACATGTCGTAGAATATATCCATGTAAACATTAAAGAGTTGATCACTTTTTAGAGGAGTTCTAGTGTATTCATTGATTAAAAAGTTGTATGAATTTATTAAAATAAAAAGATAACGTTAGTTATCATACAATTATATGGTATATCTATCTAGTTACTAGTAAACGATACACACTGATACGCTATAAATTGTGATGATAACACAAATGCAGAGTAAAAAAAATATATCATATAAGAAAAAAAAATGATATAAATTGTGATAATTATACAAATATTTAGAGAAAAAATATATAGGATATAAAAAAAATTTGTATAGTTAAAGAGAGAGAAATAGTGAAATTAGTTTTTATTTTTTATGAAAATAATTATTATGGTAATTAATAAAAAAATACATGAGTATTTTTAAAAAAAAATTGCTAGGATTGTTGTAATTAATAAATAATTATTATGAATTGACTTTATAATAGATTTATACGATTGTATTTGTTAATTTGTTAATGCGTAGCACAAAAAAGTGAGCATACATTTTAAGTGAGCACATGCAAATGGCATATGATACTATCCAATGACACCATAAATAAAATAAAATTTAAATATATAGGCATGTGAATGACAACCTAATAAAGTGACTCTTACGTAGTTTAAAGGAGTAGTAGTTAACCCATTACCCTTTTTTTTTATTTTTAAGGTATTACTTTGGTACCGAACGGGGTAAGTTGCGGCACCATACACCGCATAGTTAAAACCATTACATTTTTAGCTAAAAATTTGATTTGAATATTTTTAAATGTTTAAGGTAACTCTACATTTAAAAAGAAGTGGTGACATTTAAAAAAAAAAAACTGCCCAGAACAAATGTTACCACTTCTTTGTAAAGTCGCAACTTTAACAGCACAACTACTGAAAGTGGAATAATAGGGACTTGAAACCATAGTTATGAGGAAGGAAAACGGAAGCGAGAATCGAAACGGGAAACGGAAACGTCAAAGGCGAAAAATTTGATTTTTTTACAAAAATTTACACGTGAAATAAAAAGAAACGGAAAACGAGAAACATGGTTTTTGAAAGGAGAAACGCGTTTTCCGGTAACTATGCTTAAACTTTACATTTGATTCTTTTTGTTAGGTGAAAGAAGAGAAAAAGTTGCACACATCTCTACTTTTCAATCTCATGTATGAGCCTATCGAATATCATTCTATTAGGCAAGTCAAATGAGTCTGTCCAATTTAGTCATTTTTTTCAAAAATACCCCTACGCATTTATATTAATTACAATAATATCACTCTCTCATAAAAATATAAAAAATAAATACTAATTAAACTATTTATCATTTTTTAATAACCAAATATTCTTTTAAAAATTAAAATATGTTTTTTTTATTATCCACATATTTATATAATAACTATACATATTTTTTACATTTTTATTGCATTACGCACCGTGAGACACAATAACTAGTAAACACATAAGTAATCTGTAATTATCTACTTATCAAGTCGAAAACCCTTGGTGATTGCCACAATATAATCAGATAAATATACTATATTTTGATGAAATCAACATTTTTCCCCTAATGAAAAGTGATGGTATCTTCTTTTTACACTGCTACTAAACAAGACCTTTGTCCATGGTGGTTATTGGAAGTAGTTTTTGCTAAACTAAATTTACAAAGGGAGTTTGATCAACGATGAATAAATCTTGTCATTGACCACGAGTGTTGAGAGACAAAATACCAAACACTTGACAACATAAGGATACACATCAAATTCTTCTCGAAACAAACACTAATTAAAAATCACCTTCCAGTTCTGTAAAAGAGAAAGAAACCGCAAATTCGAATAGCACATTTAGGTCAATTTGTTTAAAGCTTAGAAGGATTAAGCTGTAGCTGTCTTTTTGAAATCAATCTTGTCAACCTTCACTTCTCCATCAATGAGTTCATAAACATAGACAACAACTCTCAAGCCATCAATATCCATAAGCACAAAACTCGGGTTCACATCATATGTAATGCTACTATAGGCACCGGTAGCTGATCCAGGGTTAATTACAACACCACCCTCGTGTTTGTAGGCCTTGAATTGGTGAGTGTGACCCGTAACAAGAATATCCACGTCTAATTGCCTTTGTAGCATTGCTAGAGAATCAAGATCTCCCCATGGGACAACCTTCAAGAAAATAAAAAAATATGGTAAAGAAAACCAACAGTGGTTCTTCAAAATTCTTCAACAATAAAACTGGTAATAACATACTACTTGGAAAACTAGCATATAAGTATATAACATAAAACACGAACCAAGAGGAAATACAAAAAAACAACAGGGAACCTCTAAACAGCGTAAAAGTTACCGACTACCGTGCAACAAGCATTTATAAAGGAACTTCTTGTAACGATATAAACATCATCATAACTTAATATTTTGATTTATTTGGTTGCAGTAACTTATTATTACAATCTATTTGGTTGCAGATTTTACGCTCAGTGTTTTCAGTTTTTTTACTTAATGTTCTATTGCATTTGGTCAAGCAGTAAAGTTGAGCAACTTTTTGGTTTTTAGACGTCAAAGGGCTAGAAATTTCAAGCCAGACCGTCACAGCTTTTTTTAATCTAAAAAATCCAGCTTCCTTCTAAAAGATGAATCTAAACAAACCTTAGTATTCAAAATTCAAATGCAATAAAAAAAAACTAACTATATAAGTAATGGCTTTTGTTAGGCTTTATTTGTCACTCATAGCAATCGTAAAACACATACACTACCTTAACATGTCCCACCCAAGCATGTACTGAGCATAGATAGAATACATAATAATTGGATAGCATGTGGATTTTCATTTATTCCTCAATTAGTACTATACTAACCACTGACAATAACGAAATGCTTCACTCAATGTTATGTAATCCTATCAAGCAACTAAAAAGGGAATTCTTGCACGGAAATAAAAGATCATCGTCAAATTAGGTTTAGTACTATATAATTAGAATGCAAAAAATAAGTAAGGGCCTTCGATAGGCTTCATTTGCAAAATCAAAAACACAACTACTTGACATGCCTGAAGAATGTACAATGCAGATAAACTTAATAATAGGAATGGTATGTGGATTGTTCAAGTTCTGTCATCTATTCATGATCCTTGGCTATAGTAAAAACATCCAAACTACTTGAAATGTCCAAAACATGCATAACGCATAGAAATTAATAATAAGATAACATGTCCATGCAATTGTTTCATAATTCAACATTTAGTACGATACAAACCACTGACGGCAACCACATGCGTCACTCTATTTTACAAAACCAAATCAGCAAAGTATAATAAAGCAAGATGGAAAAAGCATTTAACCTGATGCCCATGGCATAGCCCAAGCTTAAATTGACCAATTGTGAGTGTTTTGGTCTCGGGAAAACGAGCATCCTCGTCATATTCACCTCGAGTGACGTGCAGGCTAGAACAAATGCTCTTCAAGTAATCATGAACTTCCTGTTTGTTCAGAAAGGAAATTTGGTTAAAGATCGATCCTTAACAAAGAAACACGACAAAGAATGTATCATTTCATTTCTTATGCATCATCTGGGTTACTTTCAGCTTTCAAAAAAAAAAGAGGTAATTCTTTTGAGTTTCAAACGAAAAGCTAGGTTCATCCAGCTTAAAGCTTCTAGCTTATTTAGGAAAAAACAACCAAGCTCGGCTTTAAGCTGATTGACTGAATGCAGTCAAGCTCTCAAGCAAAAAATCCTGAGCTTATAAGCTGCAAGTAAACAGGGCATATGTATATACACCAAGTGTGTAACAAAGGAATCCAAAATTGAAAACCAGTCAACATCCATGCGGTTGAGAAATACAAGAAAAGTGAACGACAAAATGTAGACATTAACTATCGGCAAAGAAGTTTATTCATAGGGAGTAGTGCTCTGAGTTTGGTACATTTATCATGTCCTTTGGGAGCAAGTATTTTAATGTCAGCATAGAGGGATATACTTTGGGGCTACCGCTAGTTAAATGTACAGTCACATAAAAATTTGAAGGTAAATCTGTCCTGATTTGCATGTGACTGTAACTCACTTGTTTGATATCTCTTCTAAAGTCTAAACATGTGGTTATCCTTGACTAGAAAATGCAAATACTAAAAAGGCCAAAGATAAATGTAATAACCTTTTATGCTGAATTGCTTAATATAGCACATAGTCGCCGGAAAAAAAGACAGAAGTAGAAAACCATACTGGGAAAGGAAACAGGAAATGATACGGGAATCACAGGTTAAAAAGACAGGGGTAACGGGGAATGGAAAGGTGTGTAAAACTTAAAAATATCGACAAGTGTCAGAATTTCAGCAAAAAACTGCAATCAAACAATAAGTACACTAAACTGGTACTTCTATAACGGAACTTAACACTTCGCCTTAATATACTACTCTATTTTAGAAGCACGTACGTGAAAGATTTCTGTTTTATCATAAAAGTACTAAAATACTGATTCTCACCAGCATGTCATTAATGCATTAAAATGTCCCCTCACGCACACTATAGAGCTGATGAAAAGCTGTTCTTAAATAGTTTCATGTACTTATATGCCTTCTTGTGCGCTTCCCTCAAAAGACAATACCAGAGTACATTACCCTCTTCCAGAAAACATATATGGAAATGATATGCTTATTTACAGAAAAAAAAAGTGAGTAATTTTTCTTCCCACACAACAATAGCGGCCCCAGTAACTTGCGTATACTGTTCTGAATCCAGAATTTGTAACCGTTTTAGTTTAAAGAACAGCTTACTTCTATCACTTTAGCTTCACTGTTGGCATAACTATTTTTCATGATTTTCGCTGTCACGGCTTTGTTACCACAGGTTTAAATCACTGTTATTAAATTTTTAATTTTTTTTTTTACATTTTCTGTTTTGATTTATGCCCACCTTTCAACTAGACACATGCGATCAACCCTAACTAATAAAAAGGAATGATTTTAAGATACGTTTTTGAGTAAATACATAATCTAGTTGATAACCACTTAGTCCGCTCAGTTAAAAAAGAAACTCCCTAGAATTGCTATTTAAGTCGAAGAACCGAGGTTGCTACGTTGTTACGTTACATACCCTAATTCCGCTCCCCTTCCATTTTCCCACAATCGTAAAAAATGTTCCTTTTTCCATGTGTATTTAATTCATTTCCGAGTCACGTACACTCGATTCCTCCTCTTGACCCCTTCTAAAACAAAATATATCAAACGGACGAAATCGTACAACTTTCCATTGGATATGTGTGTGTCAAGGGCTGCAAATGAGCCGATCCTAAACACGTTTTCAGACAATTTTAACATCATTTCGCTTAAAAAGGTATTAGTTTAAAATCATAACAATCGTAAAAAATGTTCTTTTTTTCCATGTGTATTTATTCAATTCATTTCCGAGTCACGTACGCTCGATTCCTCCTCTTGACCCCTTCTTAAACAAAATATATCAAACGGACGAAATCGTAGAACTTTCCATTGGATACGTGTGTGTCAAGGGCTACAAATGAGCCGAGCCTAAACACGTTTTCGGACAATTTTAACATCATTTCGCTTAAAAAGGTATTAGTTTAAAATCATAACAATCGTAAAAAATGTTCTTTTTTTCCATGTGTATTTATTTAATTCATTTCCGAATCACGTACCCTCGATTCCTCCCCTTCTAAAACAAAATATATCAAAAGGACTGCACTCGAGCCGAACCTGAACACGTTTTCGGACAATTTTAACATCATTTCGCTTAAAAAAGATACCTAAATAATACAAATAAACTTACTTTGATTTAGTATTTAATTAGACTACAAATAATAATAATAATAATAATATTTTTTAAAAAAAACTAAAAGAGAAGATGAAAAAGGGAAATAAAAAGGTACCTTGATACATAAATTACCAGTGCAAATAATATGTTGAATTTTACCAGGAACAAGCATAGATTTGAATTTAGGGGGTAAATCAGGTGCCCTATGTGGGATATGTAGATCCCCGATCGCCAACACCAATACCATCTCTCTCTCTCTATATCTATCTATATATCTATATCTATATATCTATGTATATTTATCTGGGTTTTTGTAATACTAAATATATATATGTGTATAGTTTATTCTCCCATTGTATTCAATCTGGGTTTTATAAATTGTATCGATCTTTTGAGTTTGATCAAATGTAAATTAGTCTGCTCAAATTAGGTTCGGAATCGGGACGGGACCATTATTTGGGTCTCGATAATAATGTATGTATTCTCGATAATTCGGGATTCTGATAGGTTGAGACGGGAATTTTTCCGATATTCCGTACTTCTAAGAAAAAAATTGTAACATAACTAGCAATTTTGTTAAAAAGTTTATTAGATTTAAAAAAAATAAAAAAGTGAGACAATACTATGTTGATATTGTATTCGTTTATAATGTTGATTATCAAATAAGACAACTAATTATAATTATTTTTAAGAAAAAAAACAAAACATAATTCAAAGTAAAAGCAGAAAACAAATGATATAGTTTTAGTTATTCAAGATTAACATGAATACACATGCAACAATAAACTCATACGTAAATAAAACTGTGTTATTTAGTAAATAGAGCAGATGCGAGAGTAAGTTCATTTTTTTTTAATAAATATAAACTGATATTATTCTTAATAAGTTTTTTTTCAATGTATATTAATTCTATCGGGTCGGGTCGAAAAATCCATCGGGATTGGAAATAAAAATCCGATCCCAAACTGAATTACTTCGGAACGGGACAAAAATCCGATCTTTCAGATCGGAACAACATCGGGTCGGGACCGGATCGGATGTCAGGATTTCGAAAACTTTTTCCAGCCCTAGGTCAAATCGCATATAAGTATTAATTACAACGTTGCTCTCTTACTTTTGACAAATAAATTATGGGAGATTATATGGACATAACTTGCTCCTCCAACTTTGACATTTTTTTATAAAAATATTCTAAATCAATATTTGATTAATGCAAATCTACACGATTTCACGACGGGAATATAAATATGCATCTTTTTTTTTTCGAGATGTATAATTGTATGTTTTGGAAATTACGATAAAATTTAAAAATTCAAAACATGCAATTATATATCTCGAAAAAAAAAAATAGTTGTGTTTCCGTCGTGAAACTGTGTGGATTTGCATTAATAAAATATTGATTTGGAACGTTTTTGCAAAAAAGTGTTCAAGTTGATGTATAAGTTGATGTTCATCTAAACTCACCCAATAAATTATTATTATTATATATATATATATTTTTATAGTTCCTTGGTTTCAAATTATATTGAGGTTTTCACATACAAATATGAAAGATATTTAAATTGTTAAAACATAAAATTTTAAAATTTTATCATATAATAACATTTGAACCGTGTAATTAAATTTTGAAAAAACCGATTTATATACGAGCTATTTGTTGGTAAAATTGCACGTATTTTCGTATAGCTCTAACGATCTGAGAAGGATAAGTATCAGCTAAATAAATACACTTGCTCAATTTTCAAAAATCATGTTTTTATGTTTACTATTATCCACATGTAAATATTCGATTTTTTTTCTTATTCTTTTAACCTTTGCTATATCCCATATTGCTTCCCCTTCCATTTTTGCTTCCCAATAACTATGCAGTATAACCTTCATTTAAAAAAAGGGACTTGAACGTGATGCTGAGTTGAGTATATTACACCATAGCCGAAAATCAATGTGCTCGCACTTCGTCGGTGTTTGAAAAAAGTGAGTGCCTAGGTGCAAATTAGACGGTTGACAAAGCTTAAGACTTATTATAGGTGTTTAACGAATTTAAGTCAAAATTAGGTGGGATTTGGAGTTGGCCAACCTACTTTCCGACCAGGGAAGAAACTAGGTGCAACAGTCGGAGGGTTGTTACCACCACCACTCCCCACCTACTCTCCACCTCATCTCCGCTCATTTAAAGTTCATGGTTCCGTCCCTAGTCCCAACTAGAATCATGTGCAGCACATTTGAACGTTTTCTTTCAGCTTCATGTATTGTAAAACTTTCGACATATGCGAAATAGTTCATATAGAAGACTAGGAAAGACATGATAAAGTGACCCTTACATAGTCTTAAATACCCATTACCCCTTTTTAATATTGGATCTAACACTAAAGAAAGAAAGAAAGAAATCAACTGCCAAAAATGTCACCACTTAATTTCAAAGTCACAACTTTATTTCCAGACACACCCTAGTGGCTTTGCTTTCAAACGTTCATAAAATACACATTCCACAATTTTTTTCCCCAGTATTTCTAATTAAGCATTCAATATCTTCCTAAAAGCATAAAATCAAAACTTGATCAACTCACATCCACAACCCTCTAATGATGGAAGATGGAACCATTCCGGGGTATATTCAAACCTCTCGAACAAAGAAACAAAAAATGGCAAAAGCGGAATAACACTGATGTAATAATATACAAATTACAAATCATTGAGCACAGGTATGTGCTACCCCTAATAAACTAACAGTACATGATGATTTTATCTAGCTCCCGCTTTGCCTCTCTCTCTCTGTCGCGGAAAGGAAGATACAAACTCAATAAACTCTCTACATATGAAACTATAGAGGTTCAATCGAACCACTTTTAAGCCTCTCCATTCGAGCTTGTAGGCCAGACAATGCCTTTTCATCGATAGGGAGAACCGTACTATGCATATGATTCCCCATATTATCAGAATCCGATGATTGAGAGTTGGAGAAATTGTGAGATAAACTGCCATTCATGTGTGTCGATTCTCTATTTACTTGCTCGGGTATCGTAGTAGATGCTGCTAACTGCATACTCTTCATTCTCTCTCTAATGGCGTCTAAGGTCCCGCTTGTAACTGAAATCCATACATAAGTCGAAATACCCTTGATTATATAATTAAAAAACAAACAAACAGGTAAACGTGTCTAATCACTGATGTATAAGTCCATCAACCAATTCAGCAACCAGAAAACATTTATAAGAACAAAGAGGAAAGTTGAGTTGATTACAGTTTGGTAAACAAACATATCATTGGATTTCAATTTGGAACACCAACTACAAATATTGGCGATTATAGCACCGTCGTTACCTTTTCCAGCCGTTTTGTACACTTAAAGGAACCAAATTGTATTAATACTCAACAATACCAAAAAAAAAAAAAACAACCTGTTATATCATTGTTTTAAGTTTTACGTACAATTCCATCACATCTATCCTATTTTAGTTCCCAAGCTATATTTATTTATTAATTAATAAATAAAAAAGCGAAAAACCAAAGAACGAAATTTGATGGTACATCATCAATTTTAAAAAAATTGACCCAAACCAATACGCCTTAAAGTTTGAAGATTAAAGACAATTGTAGTTCTTAAGTACCTCCAGGTGGGAATCTATCATTTCTTTCGTCTTCACCATATGATGGAGGTAAACTAAAATTTGTAGGCTCAAGTTTGTTTATGGATTTTGCATCATTTAGAGAATTTGTGTGCACGGGAGATAAAGGAGCACCCTTTGGGGAATGAAGATTCATAGAAGCTGGGGGAGGGGTAGACAACGGTACACTTGAAGGCGTCCTTCCCGCAGCTGCATTCTTTTCCATCTGTAAGATAAGTAACTATTTTAAAGGGAGAAACACATTTATTTTTATTTCTTGTCTGCCTGGAGTAACAAATACTCTTAAAGACCAAGAAGACTTAAAAGTTAGTGAGCAACAAAATTGGTAGAATTGACTACAAAAAGAACTTAGTAACCGGAGACTAGAGTAACAAATATCCTTAAGAGACCAAGAAAGTTTTGTGGAAAAAAATAATGTAAGAATGACTTTAAAAAAATGCTATTAATATAAAAAAAAAAATAACCTGAGCTAAACCATCTCTGATATAAGTTCGAAATGCTTCACTTGCATTTTGTAGCTGCGAGAATATATCAACCTGAAAGAAAAGATAGTTAATATCACAAAGGAAGGGATAAAAGGTAACCTAATAATGAAGTGTGGATGCAGTGAGATATGGTGATTACAAAAGAGTACCTTGGGATACAACTGAGTAATTCTGTACAATTCATATAAACCAATTGTGCAAGTTTGCTTGTCGCCAATTTTCTTGAAAATAGCTGCAAGTTCTTGCTGCAAAGCACGTTATGTATAGCGTTAGGTAAACTCTGTAATAATCATAATCAACCAGCTAAGAGACGTACTTAAAAACATATGGAAAGGAAAGTAATACTTTTAGCTGTGCATCAGCAGAGTGAGTCGTTGGTGATGGATTATTGGCTGTCGAATCACCCCAATGTGTTTGGCCAACAGGGCCAGCCGGTGTTAACATCCTTGCAGCAGCCAGAGTCTAACAAAGAACAATAATAATCTGAATGAACATCCAAATCTGGATTACATAAATACAAAATATAGTTTTGAGTGGATATTGTCTAAGCATAATACCTGGAGATTAAGATCAATGTAGGCAAGAATAATAGGTTGAGGTTCCATGTCTATAGGTACCAAGGAGAGGTGTCCTTTAATCGCAGTCCCTCGAAGCTTAACAAGCTCATGTAGGACAGTTTTCACCATACGTAGTGGTTTGTCATCAGCTCCAGCTCTTTAATAAATTAAGAGGGGGGAAAGTCAGTGTGGAGAAAAGTCTAATCAGCAAAAATCATAATATGAGTTTGCTAGATCTTGTTGTGTTAGAGGACTTGACTCATTGGGGAGGTGAAGGAGTAAAGTACGAAGTAATTACGAGTAGCATTTCTAAATTTAACAAAAAGCGGAGAAAATGACTATATTGGAGTTTAAACGGGCATAAAAATAGAGAAAATTAAGCAACAAGATTTCGTACTGAAATCAAGCGAAAAACGTGACTGCAAAAAATTTCCACTTTCTAATTTAAAACCAAAAAATACAAGTTACTTCAACAATTATTCATGAACACTACAGGTATTAAATTAGGAGACTATACCTTCTCCTGATTTCTTCCATTCCAAGTTCTTGCAAGTATATGTGGATACTCTGAAGCATGCGGTCTAGGTCAACATCATATATGGTACTTTGTAGAACCTGAACACAGGAAATTAGATGCAATTCAATCAGAATCATCTACATTCTCACTATCTCACTTTAAAAGGATAATCAAGTATGAAACGTCTTCAAGTTGCATACTCTCACTGTTTTACATATCTAAAAAAAAACTGATGTGATGGCCTATTGCACGACATCATTTGCATTTCTTCAAAAAAACTTCTATAGTAAGAAAGTTGGAAACAACACATTGCAACATTCATTATACGACATGCAAACAGGAACCTAACTTTATTACTATACTAAACCTCCCTTGGTTTATTTCCTCTGTTTATTCCATCATCTCAGCATATCAAAAGAGATAGATCAAGTTTGAAAACATTACACTCATGATAAAAAAAAAGGTCTGAAAATCATAATTGCATGAATAGTAGAATAAAACAATAGGAAGATAATGCAGAAAGTCCAACAAAGCCATTAAATATAATTCTCTTAAAAAAAGAACTTACTTTGGTGAGCTTTATCAGACACTTGACAACCAAGTCAGAGAATTTTTGATTCCTTGTGGCAAAAGACTCGTTTGATGTAGGTGATGGCCACCTTGAGGGGTCTAATGGACGCAACAGATTAATTAGGACAACAAATGATGATGTCCTTTCAGCATTATCCTGCATTAATATGTCTGGAGTATTAAATTATGAATCAATAATAATGAATAATCCGCTACAAAAATGAAAGAAATTTTACCAGAATTTTCAGCATTAAAACATTTAATGCTTTTAAAAGCTGGCCACCATCATCCATACGCGGTACCCTTTCATCCAAAAGCCAAAGTAATAGTTCAGTTATGAGCCTGTCAAGAGTACTTTCCCTAACAGCGTGTGCCAACTTTTTGTTCTGGAATATCTGCAACAACCAAAAAAGAATCAGAGTGAGGGAGAGAAGAAATATGAAAAACTCATGCAACATCAAAGCAATTGTATTGTTAGAGAACTTCTTTTTCCATATAGTAATGCGCAATTTAATAATGACCATCAAGACAAATAAGCATATGGGTGACGAGTTACCTGCATTAGTGTGTTCAACACATACTTACAAGACCTTGATGATGCCCCTGTTAAACTAAAGTCAAAAGTCTTTGCTACCTGCAATTCGAACGTACATATAAGACCTTGATAAGTTCTTTTACTCTGTCGTATAGCATAATACCGTAAAAAGAGAAAAATATATTATCAGACTAAAGAATCGTTACCTTATTAGCTAGGCAATAAACGAGTCTATCAGTGTCTTTCAACAGGTCATCCATTGTACTGCCTTCAGGGTCACTAGTTGCCTGAGCCAATTCATGGCAGACAACTTTCATACCACCGACAGACTGTAGTGCATGGGGAAAAAATGAGTGAGAGAGAGAGAGAGTGGGTAAGTGAGTGGGTGATTTTATCATGTTAAAAAGCTACCACCATGTTCAATTAAAACAAGTTCAAGAGATGTATCCCTCACTACAGAACCCCTAAAAGCTAAGGCATGAGAAGATTAACACTCTTGTTAAAAAGCTACCACCAAGTTCAATTAAAACAAGTTCAAGAAATGTCTCCCTCGCTACAGAACCCCTAAAAGGTAAGGCACGAGAAGATTAACACTCTTGTACAGTAATCCCATATCAGCAACTGTCCAGACTGGTGATCTCATAACACATAATATTTTACTTTAATCAGAGAGTGCTACTGTAATTCAAGAGTTTAAATATAAGATACAATTAGGATAAAAATATATATAAATATAGTATCGACTGGAAGGTAAAGACTGGGTCTGGATTTCTGTTTTTTTTTTTTGTTCTGTATATGACGAAATCCATCAAAATTTGGAAATTTTTTTACATACAATATAGAAGCGTAAAAGTGCACCAATGGAAATTTAAAAGGATAATAAAAAAACCTGCTCAGGAGAGCCATATTCGATAATCTCAAGGGCTTCATTCCAGTCTGCAGGACTAATAGAACTGTCACTGGCCCTAGGAGTTAAATGTCTCTCCATATTAAGCTCAGAGTGACCAAAATTCTCCCTAAAATATAAAAGGATAGCATATAAGCAAGAAAGCACGGAAAAGAAAGACGCATACAGAACAAGTAAAAAAATCCTGGTAGACAATAAAATAGAATAAAATCAGTGGGAGTACTGCGAGGAAAACAAACGGCACCTCGAAAAGATCGGCGCAGGTACAGAACGTGAGACTTCACCACTTTGTTCAGCCATATCCACCCTAAATGTGCATACAACATATCAGGTAAAACAACTTATGCTGGACATAGCACAAAAACACACATGCCAATCGAATGACAGTGCCTCACGGATATAACTTTATAAAAAGATAAACAATAAAAGACGTCTGTGCGTTGAAATATATAACGATATTACCAAAAACGACAAGAAACCCACTCATCACCAGGCCTTGTGATCATGAAATTGAAATCAAAGGAGAAGCCAAAGCATGTATTTTATAACACTAGAAAATCTACAAGAGGCATTGAGAAGGTAAAAGGAATGATCTCTTCTTTTATAAGTTGTAGCTAAAAGTATTTGATCTCTTCAAATTGACAAATTCAGAAAGTTTTAATGAGTTATCACAATACCAACAAGCTCCAAAATCCATGAGAATAAATAACATCTGAATAAAAAAAAGGATACAGAGCCATAAGGAAGTTGTTTGTACATATATACGAGGAACATACCCATTTTCCCTAACAGAACGCCTTAAGACAGCCCTAGCTTCCCCAGGCTTCCCTTCCCTCCTTTTCTCCATATCCCGTGCCTGTAAAACACAAAGTCATGAATAAAAGAAAATTAATACCACAAAAAGTGATGTTAGACTATAAGATTAACAAGTCAGAAGTAGCCTGACCTTCCACTTAAACTTATCATCCAACATACTCTTTTGAGCATCTGTAAGCTTCCCAACATATCTCCATATATCATCACCTGAGGAAAAATAATAAGGTGCTGATTATAAAACGACCCGGAAAGTAAGCACATTACTGAACCCCTATTCCCTATGCAGCCCGTTTCCATTTCAATACAGCCCATCCCAATACAGAATGAAAATAGGGAAACAAACTCACAAAGCACACGGATATATAATTGTTGAAATTCATCAATAACCAAATAAGCTAGAGATGAAAAAAGACTATCACCCACCAAGAATCTTGTAAGCAGTAGCTAGGGCATTTAAGGCAGCTTTTCGAGTTTCATTATCACGTTCTGCTGTTAAACTTGCAACAACTTGCAAATTTTTCAACTGACCCGCAATCTGTCATAAGAAGATTTACACTATAACACCTTTGTAAACGAAAAAATTGTAACTTCCGTACACCAACCTATCATCTTCTAACAATCAGTGCACCATACCATTTAAGTCAACAATGCCACCAATTTACAGAAAATCATACCATTAGTACACCAACTTGTTAAACTTCACAATTTAAATATCAATATAAAGAAAATCGAACAATTAATAAACCAACGTCTAAAGCTCTGAGTATTTAAATTTCAAAAATTATACAACAATGTACACCAACTTGTTAAACTTCACAATTTAAATATCAATATAAAGAAAATCGAACAATTAATAAACCAACGTCTAAAGCTCTGAGTATTTAAATTTCAAAAATTATACAACAATGTACTAATTATATTATTTGAACTGTTTTTTTAATAAATTGATGTCTAAATTATGGAACTTAATATTTTGGTGTATTAATCCTTACAGCCGATATTTTAATGTAGAGAAAAGTGATAACGTTTCTATAAGCAAAGGTTAATAGAACATTGTAACTTGCCTCAGCTCCATGATTATCGAAAATGAAACCAACTAGATCTGAACACTCGATCCGGGTGCGGTTATTTCTAGAGCGCAAACCCTCCAAGATATAAGGAAAAGACTTTGTAGCTGAATATGCATGAATTATTTGTTTGATTAGTTCCCGCATCTTTTCACGTACTTTCTCTATGTTGTGTCCTGACTGCAATGCCAATGATAAAAGAAATTATTTACTTTAAAACTGGAAAAACATGATTACGAGAGTCAAAAGATTCAAAACATAAGGAACTGTAAAGATAAACAAAAATAATCAGTTTCAAGAATAAGTATACCTTCTCAATCAAGATAGGTACAAAAATTGCTGCTTCTGCTTCTGTCATCGTGTAACCCTCGCTCCCCAACATTTCAAAAAGCTCAGGAAGAAAATCAAGCACCTTTTTAAAAAAAGCACGAGAAAAAATTAAACCAATGGGGCACCAGAAGTTTGCAATTGAAAAAATTATGGAGGCATCAATCAAGCTTGATACCTTCAAAAGACATGTTGTTTGTGACTCTGAGAACCGTAACATAAACCATCTGAGAAGTATATCAAGGACTTCAATGATATCTTTTCCCGTAGTTGGAAGTGCCTGAGCATCCAATAAGGGAGAATATTAGAACCAAGATTTAGCGATAAGATTTGCAAAATTTTAGCGATACCAGTAAACAAAGTGTGACATCAACGAGGTACCTTGTGTAGAATATCAATTCCTTCAAGATGATGTTTAAAGTCTGAGCTTAAAAGCCTCCTGTGTAGATCCTCCCGGAAATACCTCATAAGATCATTCTACATTTTAAATGAAATGCTTTTTCAAATATGAAAGGAGTAAAGGAAAATATTAATAAATAAAATTGACATGAATATACCTCAAGATCTTGAATTTGTTCTGGACGTGGCTCTTCAAATTTGAACCTGCGGACAACCAATCTCTCTCTTTCATCCTGCAAATTGAGTTAACCAGATCAACACCACATGCATATTGGGTTTCCACATAACACATACGGAGTAGCATTTAATGTCCAGTCTCTTAAAATATACTATATATATACCTTATTTGAATCTTTCACGTTAAATAAAGGTTGAGACTGAAGGCTGGCATCTTGAATAGACAAAATTGACTCTGGTTTTGAAGCCCTCGTCGAAACAGCTCTCTAACATAACCAAAAGAAAATGTAAAGCATAAATCATAAGTATATTAATCATTTACTAAAAGAAAATGGCAGAATCAGGATAATAAACACACCGTAGAAACGGCTTTTCCCCCATGCCTTGAACCAGAAGAACTTGGTTTCCCAACCTTTGTGTTGGTTCTAGATGTTGCCGTAGACATTGGTTTTGGTTCAAATGTTTCTAAGAGAAATAACAAACAAAATTAATACATATACTATTATATATCAAATAGAACTTAAAAAGCTTTCCTGCGATATACCATGAGAGGACCCATGTGGTTTCAAACGCTCCATAATATTGTTCAAGGCAGGTCCTTGAATATCTCTCAAATTTCTATTCACCTGCATGGAATAAAATTTGATAAGAATCTCAAAATTGGCTAAAAGACAAGAAAAGAGAAAATTGTAACAAGGTAAACATAGTAGTTGACTTACCGTTTCTGTCCCACAGACTCTAAGAATTTCGTTGATACAAGCTTCAGCCGCTTTACGAACATCTGCTGATTTATCCTGTGTGTAATAGATTGTCAATTAATAAGGTAATAAAAACAGTTGATTATATATTGGCTCAGAATTTTAAGAATCAAAGGTATATACCGTCATAGCAGAAGCTGTTGGTTTCAAAAGCTGCACAGCATCGGGAAATTCAGTCAGCCCATTAAGTTGTTTTGACAACCAATCAAAAAGATCTTTACGTCCTTCTCCAAGCTTGGTATCCACTAGAGCAGTAGCAATGTAAAGCACCTAAAAAGAAAAAAAAATAACTCAGGTTATCAAAAGAGAAAGTGAGAAAGGGGGGAAATTAGGGAAAATATACCTTTCGTACACCGACACGGTCTATCAACTTTTAACAATTATAATACCAATCTATCAAAGTTCACAATTTAGACACTCTACAAAAAAAAATGATGCATCAACCTATAAAAATTCACCTTATAAATATCAATCTACACAAAAATCAAACAATTAGTAGACCGAAGCAACCAACATATCAGGATCTTACAAAGTGCTTAATATTAAAATATTATGTTGATGTACAAATTGTTCGATTTTCGTAGGCTGGTTTTTAGTGAATCGGCATGGTTGAACATCTAATATATAAAAAGTGCTGGTCAACTAATTGTTCATAATGTGTAACTTGTTGAAAATTGTGGATTCGAATAGTATGGTGTACTGATGAAAAGCTGATAGTTTGGTGTATAAAAGGTTTATTTTCCCAAAAATAAGAGAGCACGAAAAACCCAAACACTAACCATTTTGTCAAGATGGACAGCAGCTACCCACAAATCCAACGTAGTGAGAGTACTTTCTCTCATATGTTTTTTATTGTCACCAAGGCATTTCAAGATATCGGATAGAATTCCCTGTAACCAATGCACTTCTCAATCTTGACACTCCAATAATCAAATGGGCAAAAAGTTGATAAAAAATGGAGTAATACATTACCTTACTGGCCTTCTCAACTGGAGGTCCCATTGCAGATGCAACAGCACCAATAGTCGATAATGCTGTCATCACTAAATTCTTATTACTGTCGTAGAGACGCCCTCTGAGAGCACCCAGTAGTTCCCCTGTAAGTCAATACCAATGTAAGCAAGTATAAAGCAGGTACATGAAAAATATGTCAGCTACCAAATGCAAAAGTAATATATTACCAGTTCCTGTAGGCAGGATACGTTTATTGGCCTCTTCCAATATTTTATTTACAGCTTCAATAGATTCTTGACGGACCTGAAACAAAGTAAACAACATATTCCAACGCATACCGACCATCAACATAAAGATGCTAGTAAAACGGGATGTCGAACAATCAAGAAATACATATGTAAACAACAAACTCACTGCAGGCTAGCCTAGTAGGCCAGAATGCACTCTCTCAAATAAGAGGTTCTGCTTTCAATTCATTTATATATATATATAAAAACAATATACCTTCCAATCGGTGCTTTCCAATCCCTTAAGCAAAGCAGGAGTTACTTTTCCACTAATGTCTTCACGTGGTAGGCTATCAAGGCCCCCACCAGATGACGATGCCACTTCAGATCCCTTCACGATTTTCTTTGGGACTAAAGTTGCACCCTGTAAGCACAATCATAATAGAATAAATGTTGTGTAATTGTGCTTAACACTTGATCAGCACTAAAAAGTAGGTCTAATATTTTCAAGTACCTCATATGGATTCTTTTCACATTCCGCTTCGAGAACACTAAGAAGAGCAGGTTTGACATCCGAAAGGAAACCTTTAATATCTGCAACAAGTCTTTTATATCAGATATCATATCATACCATGTCATGATATCAAAATATGAATAACCCAGATAACAAAGCATACCCGGGCCAACAAACTTATGCAAAACACCGATCAGTTTAGTAGTGGCATTTCTAGTCGCAGCAGCACTGGATTGCAATCCAGTATCTTTGCAAAAGTCGATTAAATCCTTAACGCAAAAAAAAACCCATCAAGACTGGAAATATGAGCAGGCCTAAATGAATGTAAATGGTGAGAAACCAAAACAAAACAAAACAAAAAACTGTATAGTACATCATATGCATGAGAGGGTAAGACCTTTAGTTTAAGGTGAGCAAGACCAAAGTCTTCAACTGCTGAAGCCATCCAGTGAAGATTTTCGCTGAGGACCTTGGGATTTTTATGCTCTTTCGTGATTTTAAAAAGCTATCAAAGACATTGGCAAATTAAGTCGAGCCCAAATAATATAAAAAAATAATTGATACAAAATGTTTCCATTCCAAACTTACCCTTTCAAAAATAAATTTAGGACCTACAGCTTCACAAAAGGTAGTAAGGCACTTCATAGCATGACTACGAGTCTTGATATCAGCAACTCGTTCACTTACCCCTGCAACAATAAATCAAATTTGAAAAGTAGTAAATAAAGAATCGAATTGCCAATTGAAATATTGAATTGTTTGCTTAAACTGCTGTCACAAAATAGAGTAATCAATTTCAACATCCTGCTCAATGTTTAAAAATGCAATACTCACCAAGCAAGCAAAGAACGACACATTTTTTTGGGAACTTAGATGCTGTAGAAGCTATATGCGTGATAATATCAATAACCTGTTGCTGAACCTGTAGTAAATTGATACAGGAAATTTCAAATTTAGAAATTGTCCCAAGTACAGTAATACAAGTTTAATTATATGAATAAAAAACTCTTTGACCTGAACATTCTTCTCACTCCATCCAGGAACTGCACAGAGTAGACGAATTAAGATCTCCACCGACTGATTCAATTCCTGAATCCCTTCAACCTGCTCTTTAAATGAAACAATTGCTGAAAACAAAAGAAAAACATTTAGTAGAGAGGATTTCACTGGCCATGCTCGGCATAGTACAACCAAGCCAGGACTGTCAAACAACTAGCAGAATACATGTAGAAAAACATAAAAATTATTCAAACTGTAAACAATTTAAGGCATATCATCCAAAAAACAATCAAACCATACTTGACTAGCATGACAAACTCCAAATTGAACTCGAGTAAAACGCATAAGAATGAAAGCAGGGACTGATGTTAACTAAATTAGATATAGCATGTGTAAGCAAGTAAAACCCAAGTCAAGATATGATCATACTTGCTGATTAATAGCTTCACGAGAATACATGTGCATGTTAGAGAAATAGGAGTCAAGAGGATTGGGAATTAGAAGAATAACCTTCAAGCCTCTCTTTCCATACAGAGCTCTTAAGTTGTTGTATCGTCTCAGCTTGTATAAGAGAACCTAATCTACTTTCAATCTCTTCAAGAGTCATTTCAGCAGGCTGCAAATTTTATAATGCCATCAAGCGTTAATTAGGATACGGGGACATTCATATATAATGGAAAGGATGAATATTAACCATCAAAAGCCAAAAATGTTAGTAATTACCTCGACATCTTCGGGCTCAGCTGGTTTTGGTGGTTTTGCCTGACCAGTAGCATCTCCCTTCTTGTTAGCACCAGACTTTGCAGTGCCACCTTTCTTGACAGGCTAAAGATACATACAAACTCCTTAATTACGCAAATAAAACAAAATAAACATGTCGATTGGAAAAAATGGAAATAGATAATTACTAACCGCTGCCTGTACAGGCTTCTTCCCACTTAGCATGCTTGCTGCTGACCTTCTAACAAACGACCCCTCGGAAGCCTGACAAGTTTGAGGATGTCATTACCTCAAAGTTTGCGAATTTGAAAGAAAATACTTTTAAGCTGATGTAACCTCAACTAGAGATGATAAAGAGTAGGATAGCAGTAATAAACTATAAAGCAATAGACACGAGGATAACTCACGTCTACTGAGGAAGCTGTTCCACCAGAAGATTGTACTGCAACTGGTATAATATGATATAAATGAAATAGTGAGAAAACCTCTTAACAATGTAAGCCCTTCCCAAGTGAAGAAAAAATAATACAGACTTGAAAAGAGGGAGGAAAACCGACCTGCACCAACTGGACCAGCTCCAGAACCACCAATCATTTCTGAAAGCTTCTTTCTTCTGACATCATCTAGTTTCTCCAATGATTTTTCCAGAGGTCGCATGCCTACCATCTAAAAAAAATGGACAAAAGCACTTCACAAGTTAAAGTGGATTATTAAGAGGTGAAAAGTGGTTAATAGCCTAATTCCAAAACCACGGAGAGTAATTACTAACCCCGTGTAATTTATTAGTGTGTACCTTCAAGAGGTGCAATAAAAATGAACCATTTATTTACTGCAGGTATTACCTTGGCTACTGCAGCCAATGCAGAGAAAGCTGCATCCCTCACATCAGGAGTTCCATCATTAAGCGACTGCAATGATTAAATTTAAAACTAAACTTAAAAAACAATTCATAGACATATAAAAGCACCTAGAGTGTTAAATATTTGGTGAGTAAAGAAAGTTTGTAGACTTCTAAGATGTGCAAACTGATTCCAAGTATCCAAAAACTTATAGTGCTTAAATCTAATATCACCAACCTCCATGCAAATAGGAACATATTCCTTGTGAATTTTGGTAACGACAGCCTTATTGCTTGTCTCGATACAAAATGTAACCCAGTTCAATGTCAAGGAACGCACTAGTGGAACTTTGTTTTTCACAGCTGCTTTGATATCTGCAAAAAGACAGTACATGATATAATTAAAATAGAGATCATAGCGAAAGAATGACCCTCTGTTGAGAGCAAAATTACAAGACGGAAAATAACAACTGCGATATATAACTGCAAGTATCGAGTTCAAACAACAGTGAAAACCATATGGAAAATAATCAATTCAAAAAATGAGCAAATATCCATCAAATTAACTCTTGCGTCATCAGTACAAGATAATGTATCGTGTCAGCGGTAGGCATTGTTCATTGATGTATAAACTAATGCAGACTAATTATCCATGGATAGATATAACATGGTTGATAAAAAATGAGACTATCTAACACTTCCTTGTAGCTCGAAGTTTGAGTGAATGGACATTGTAAATTATTGATTTGCTTGCACTAGATTCCGTTGCAAACATATATTACCATTTCATGCTGTCTGGCCTGTTATGTTACATGACGAAGGACAGAGAATAATAAACCTGGAATTAGCTTTTAATGTGTATTATAGTCTTTATCACGCGAGTCTCATAAATTAAATTTGGTTTTTCTAATTCCAGCAAGGATTTAGTTCTCATACATAAAGTTGAATGACAAATAAGTACCCATTTCAGACAAAAACATTCACATCTATGATGAAGTAAAGAGCTACGTGCACCTTTTGAGAACATTAAACGGAGATCAGCTTCACAAATACAAATAAGTATGTGAACTCTTTATTTTACTCATCTTATCTAATCTATGTTTACATATCTATATAAGCATGTGTGTGTGTGTGTGTGTGTGTGTGTGTGTGTGTGTGTGTGTGTGGGACATTGTATTTCAATATCTGCTAAAATGAAGGTGAAACCTACCTTCAGAAATATCTGCAAGATTTAAGCACCCCGACTTGTGCATTGCTTGAAGTGTTTGAGATAGGGCTTCAGTCAAAGTTGGCTTCTTCTCTTTCAGTTTTTCCTATTAAAATAATTGAGTTCATAACTAATCAACTGAACTAACAAAAGTGCAGGTAAACCAACAAGTAAATTAAACTTCTCATAGCTGAAATTTTATACAAATAAACATTTCTTTTATGAATAGAAAATCCACCAATAGACTGAGAAGAGAACCTATCATTCAACTTTCTATTACTCTTCTAACAAATGATGTATCTCGGTTCTAACAAAGTGGGGAGAGAGAGAAAAAACTCTTCTGCTTACTCGCAGACGAAAATATATATGCTTAAAAATGGTAAAATAAAGTGAACAGATTAAATAATTGGTTGAAATAGTATTTAATGAATCTTTGCAAAACAGTAAAGTTTTTTTCCCATGTAGCATGCATACATAAAAAAGAACATGAAGATGATACAGATATTATAACTATACAGAGGGTATACAAGATATGCTCTGTAGGAATTGCCCCACATCGTTTAGGCATTGATAAAGCCAAGGATTATTATATGCCCCTCTCCTTCCTTACTAATAGACCTTTTAGTGGGGAATGGATCGGCTTCTACAAAGTTGACAATGTCCTATATATTGTATTTCAATATATAGGACATTGTATTTCAATATCTGCTAAAATGACTCAGGACAAAATTAAATAGTCTAAATAACTTTTATTCAATTATACCAGAAGATTCAGTTGATAGGGACATGATTGTAACATGCTGAGTGTTAAATGATCAAAGTCAATCAGTTAAGAGTAGGCACAGGATCTCTATGAATACAGAAAGCACGTAGTCATACTAACGACATTATGTTCGAAAAACTTGACCAAATTTTCAGAGAAAAAACAACAACATTAAGATAGATGCTTACAAGTAAAATGGGAAGCAAGAAGCGCGAGTTTCCGGAGAAATGGGTTCTTAGACCTTTCGCAAGATTCCCAATTGCCTGAATTGCTTCAACTGCAACAGCTATGTTTACATCTGTTATAAGCTGCGAGCCAGAAAGGTAAAACTTATTTATAAAAAAAACGTCTAAGCTTCAGCAAAGAAAGTTAGACTACAACAAGAGCAGCAAACAAGAAAGGATGTACGCACAAAGAGATCTGATTTGAGATACCTTCTTAAGAGTGCGGCATATTTCCGTGAAATCACCAGGGGCTATTTTTTTCGTCGAAGCGAGCTTGGTGAGCTCAGCAACCGCTTCCTTTCGCTCTGACCACTTGGTAGCTTTCTGAAACATTTTATAATTGTTTTTCACAAATATGAAATCACAGAATATAGCAAGTGTTCATATTCATTAGTAACTGAAGATGAGTTTTTAATTCATCTGCTTTGGTTTACATTATTTTGAATACAAATTAAACTATTTCTTTCATTGGGGTGATGATGAAGTGTAAAGTTTGAAACAACGGTAAACTAATTTCAATAACTTCAATAACTTCAATCAGGAAAATTTAGATGCTAAAAGGGAAAAAATAAAACTTATTGTTAAAGACCATAGAAAATTACACTCAGAGCACTTACCACTCCAGTCCAAAATCCCGTCTTCTCCAGAGGAGTCAATATATCAACTGGATCGACGAGTTCATACTCATCAATTTCCTGAGGAGCTGATAAAATAATATTAATATCAGTATATCCACTTTTGTGAAGGCATTTAGAATATAAAATATAAATGCATATATATATATAAACAAAATTGTAATTTACTTAGTTACATACCATCTGCAACAGAATCTTCAGAATGACCTGGACCTACAACTTCAGTTACAGCTTCTTGCTCTGGCTCCTTGTCTTGCTCGGATCTAAAGAAATATTAAATATCACAATAACGTAAAAAGGAGACTTTTGAAGAAAAAAAATCATAAGAAGCGATAAATACAAAAATTAAACTAACAGCAATCATTTTAGCCTAACACCACAAACCATGTAGCAAGTGCAAGAACCAAAGAGATCATCACATTCTTACCCATAGATCCATAAGTTCAGCATATCACAATCCAAACCATAACTGCTCGTAAGATGACCAGAAATTTAAAATTTTGAAATCCTTCTTTCCTTGTCTTAAACAGTACTTTTTATTAGCAGAGTTAAATTAACAAGAAAGCACTGACACTCTGCGGTTAATGTTTTTGAATTCATTCAAAACTTTCAATGGTTAGTTATGTAGTTTGTCATTGCCTGAAAATAGTTAAGAAGTGTTGTTAAAATGACTTTTGGGACTTGCAAGAGTCGAAGAAAAAAGCAGCCACATGTTACCTATCAAGATTGGGAAAGCATAAAGTACTTACCACTTAACAATGTTACGGAGCTCTTGTCGATAGACTAAAACTTTTGAATGATAACTCAATAAATCCTTTAATTAAAAACTCAATAAAAAGCAAAAACAAATTTGTACTGCTTTATGGAGTAAACGAAGTTCTAAACACAGCATTGAAAGTAGCAATATAAAAACTGAAGGTAATTAATAGGCATCCCAATGCTAATAAATTTAAGATCATAGCACATACTAACACAGTCAAAAAAATCCAGACAACAAAACACTTGTAATATGATTAAACATAAAAAGGTAAGTATATAATTCAGCTACTTGGCAAAAGGAAAATCCATATGAGAAACAAAAGTACCTTATTTTGCGAGACGGTCTCGCTGTCCCAGAGACGTTGACAAGTTCAGCCTCCAACTCTTTTTTCTATGTACAGAGAGAAAAAATCAACAGCGAAACCATGAGTATAAATAATCAGCCTAATGAATATCAACTTAGGGAGGAAAATGAATAAATACCATCGTATCTCTCATTTTTTCGAATAATATTGACTTCACTGCTTCTTTTCCGATCCAACGACATAGCTCTAGTGTCAGTCCTTTAGACGAAGCACGAACATTTTGATCTTGGTGATCAAATAGTTCAGGCAACATTTTCAAGAGCCGTTTTGGGGGTAATACCTTAGACCCAAATTCGCTAAAAGAAAAGGCAAAAAAAATGACGATAATCAAATAAAAGAAGATTACTTAAGGGATCACTTTCTTTAGTTCTTGGCTTTCCTCAACAAAGGTGTAGTACAGATACACAGGTTTACCTTAAAGCCTGAAACATGACATCAATTGCAGGAACAACAGCTTTAGCAACTTTGTTTTTGATAGCTTTTTCCATTGCGTCCTGAAGCAAAAGCATCATCGTTAGAACCAGCTACCGCCAATAAAGAATTCTAAAGAATTTGATTCTTTACTCGATTAGAGTTGAAAAATACAACATTGGCTCATAAACAAGGCTAGAAGAAGCCACAGAAGATAATTATAAAGCAACCAGATCCATTATTTAAAAGAACAATCCATGTCATATAAATAAACTTTATGAATTGCCTTAACCAACACAGATGAAAGTTAAATGATAGGGGCGTATCATGTGAGGATGGTTTAGTTGAACACTTTGGGTTGAATTAATCACAAACAGAGATTTACATACTAAAACCAAATAAATATTTCAGAAATAATTCAATGAGATGGGAATGTAAAATTATCGGTTCCCAGATTTTCATTTTGAGTCCAAACATTTTGTAAGGGGTGGGACACAAATCTGGTAACCTGTAAAGCTAAAATGATACTGGGTGATCTATAAAAATACAGGAAAATAAATAAAAGCAGAACTCAGTTTCCGACATACGAAAACCAATACGAAGTCCAGTGTTTCGAAAATGCAACATAAATTTTAAATTATGGTACTACCCACCGAAAAAAAAAACTCAATACATTTTAAAATATGTACATACCAAAAAAGCATCCACAGCTTCCAACTCTATCCAGAGCATAAAAATCATTTGTGCTTTTTCCACAGTCTTCGGCCTACCCGTCAAACATTTAGCCACTATTGAATCACATACTTCCTTAGCATACCTTTTCACAAATGGTTAAAATACAATTGAGTTCACCAAAACATGCAATAAAGTTATAATCCCATACCTTACTTAACGCAAGAAAAATCAAAACATTACCTTCCGGCATCAGCATCGGCAGCTTTTAAGTACGAAATCAGTGCGTCAAGCGCCTTCTCCTGTACCGGTGCATTCGAGTCTGCCACGCTTTTCTTGAAGAAATGCCCTAATCCACCATTTTACAATAAATCAGAACAAGGAAAATGTCTGCCATGCGTAATTATTTGCATACATAAGACCGCGACAGACAATGGCAATTCTATAATTCTAAAATACTTCTACAGTACGTTCTCTACTCATGAGATAATAAATTGATTCATAAATACGTAAATAAAGATAATTAAGTACATAATCATGTAGGAGTAGTACTACACTTTCAATAAACCAAAGTATGCAGCCTCCTTAGAAAACGACCCTAACCCACCAATTCAAACAATTGAAATTGGAAAATTCTAGCTTGCAACAACCATTATGCAATTATGAATAAGTTTACACGTTTTTTATGTCATTTTATATTACGATCTGTCTCTACATCATGAGCATGCATATAAGTATACGCATTTAATTACAGGTAGTTACAGGTTCAGACACCAACCAATCATTCGATTTTAACCAACCTAACATTTTCATCGCTTTTGTAAATGACAGTGAAACCCAAAAGATAAAGAACTAATTAGAAAAGATGGTGATAAAATAGTACCCAATATTTTAAGTACATTTGAATATAGTGTTACTAACCTAACAATAATTACATTTATACACTAAAAGAACTAAATCATGAGAAACATAACCCTTGTTCGCATAGGTTCCCTAATTGCTCATTCTTGAAACTATTTCTTAATTATTAATTCTTAAATCAAACCTACAAAATGCAGTTATATCAATACATTATGTTGCATACTAATTAATGATTTCTTATAAGTTGGTATAAGAATTCAAAATGTAAAATATACCTTCTTATATCAAACCTAACAAACACAATCCAACTAAATTGTATTACCAATTTAAAATAATAAATCAAGCATATCCAAAAATCAAAACCCTAATTGCTCATTCGCAAGGTCGATATTTGCGTTTTTCTAACCTTCCATAGGTTGGGGTACTGACTACGAAACCAAATATTTGTATACACTAATTTTTCATATGTTCCAAATTTTGTACGCTTTCAATCACGTTTTCTTCTAATTTAGTCCTATGTTTTTTAACTTTATCGTTACGCTAATTGTACCAATTGCTAATTCTGCAATCTAATTACAACTTGAATTAGTAAACCAAACCTAACGAACACAACCAATTGAAAAAATTCACACAATGATTAAAAAGCGATAATCAAAAACCGAAACCCTAAACCGCCGAATACATAACACTTAATTGTACTATATCAACGGTAAATATTCTTTCTAATTGCTAATTCTGCAATATAATTACAAATTGCTAGTTAATACATCAAACCAAACAAACACAACCAATCACATTGCATTAAATCCAAACAGATCGAATAAATACACACGCTTAATAAATAAATAAACACAATACACAATACACAATAGATTATAACTCGAAATGTCTATAAATTACCCGAAACTCACCGAATAGGTACACTTAATTGTACTAATTGCTAACTACAATATATTATAACTCGAAACATCTACAAATTAACAAACCTAACAAACACATTGCAGTAAAAAAATAAAATCCAAACAGATCGAATAAACTCACAAAATACATAAATAAGTAATGCAATAAACGAAACCCTAACTAACACGCTTAATTGTACCAAATTTGCTAGTTGTGTAATATTCTTCGTAATTAGCAATTCCGCAATCTAATTAGAAATGGTTACTTAGCAAATCAAACCGATCACATTGCACTAAATCCAAACAGATCGAATAAACTCACAAAATAAATATATAAATAATGCAATAAACGAAACCCTAACTAACACGCTTAATTGTACCAAATTTGCTAGTTGTGTAATATTCTTCGTAATTAGCAATTCCGCAATCTAATTAGAAATGGTTACTTAGCAAATCAAACCGATCACATTGCACTAAATCCAAACAGATCGAATAAACTCACAAAATAAATATATAAATAATGCAATAAACGTAACCCTAACTAACACGCTTAATTGTACCAAATTTGCTAGTTGTGTAATATTCTTCGTAATTAGCAATTCCGCAATCTAATTAGAAATAGTTACTTAGCAAATCAAACCTAACCGATCACATTGCACTAAATCCAAACAGATCGAATAAACTCACAAAATAAATATATAAATAATGCAATAAACGAAACCCTAACTAACACACTTAATTGTACCAAATTTGCTAGTTGTGTAATATTCTTCGTAATTAGCAATTCCGCAATCTAATTAGAAATAGTTACTTAGCAAATCAAACCTAACAAACCGATCGCATTGCACTAAATCCAAACAGATCGAATAAACTCACAAAATAAATATATAAATAATGCAATAAACGTAACCCTAACTAACACGCTTAATTGTACCAAATTTGCTAGTTGTGTAATATTCTTCGTAATTAGCAATTCCGCAATCTAATTAGAAATAGATACTTAGCAAATCAAACCGATCACATTGCACTAAATCCAAACAGATCAAAATAAAAACAGAAAACAAAACAGTAAAGCAGTAAAGGAAACGGTAAACTGACCGAATTCGCGTATTTTGGGATCCTTGGGATCGGAGATGGAGGAGAAAAGAGCGGAGAGGTCGATATTAGCATCGTTACGAACCTTCCAATTCTTGTGAACGAGACGATCCTCCCACGGTAGCTTCTTCGCCTCTTTCAATAGCTTCTCATCCTCTGTCGACATTTATATTTAATATAATTATATGTATCTATCTATCTATCTATCTATCTATATGTATGTAATATATCTTTATAATGAAATCTATTTTCACGATCTGTATTTATAGATAAATCCCAGGTTATTAGTCGGGTCGGGTTTGATTATTCGGGTTTGCCAACTGCCGGCGATATATATATATTATATATATATAGAGAGAGAGAGAGGAGAAATGATGGGGAGAGAGAGAGAGAGAGAGAGAGTAACCTTTATCTCGCACACTCACATTCAAAATTAAGAGAGAAAAAGAGAGGTGAATTGCCGTATATACCCTTTTGGTTTTTGGGAGTTCAATTGGATGTTTTTTTTTTTTTAGACCGTATTATTTTTTTGGCAAAACCGTAAATTTGAATTAAAAATTATAATTCGGATTTACGGTTTATCATTTTTGGAGAAATAAAAAGTTAAAGCGTAAATCCGAATTATATATCGTAATACGGTTTATGCGTGTAAACAGACATTTTGCAGTCGAAAATCCAGTCTCTTATTTTTATTAATCAATTGGATGAGGTAGTTTTTCTTAATATTCAATGGTATGAGGTAAGAAAAAATTATAATCAATTGGATGAAGTAATTGTTTTTTATATGATCAATTGTATCAGGTAATTTTTTTATATAAGGGTCCGTTTGGCATCAGCTTTTTCGATCAAAAAGCTGTTTTCAAAGAGCATTAGGAAAAAAACTTGCTTTCAAAAAAATGTAATGGGTGTTTGACATCAAGTTAAAAAAAAGATAACTTTCAACATATTGATTTTTGACATTTTTTTTGATAAATTTCACAATATCTTATCGAAAAATAACAAGTAACACATCAAACATAAGAATAAAATTTTAGCTGAGATACGATCAATATTCATTTAAATTCTGAAAATTGTGGCGAAAAAGCTATCAAAATCTAAAAAACGTGTGTCTTTTTTGCTTTTAGCTTTTCCATTTATATTCCTCCAAAATCTAGACTTTTAAAAGCTAAAAAAAGCAGTGATACCAAACACATGCGGCTTTTTAAAAGCAAAAAGGTATATAAAAAAAAATTGATGCCAAACATGCACTAATCAATTCGATGAGGTAATTATTATACTTTTTTTGAATAATTACCGTTGTTAGTAAAAATGTGTAATTAAATGTACGGTTTGAAGCAAAATCAAGTTGTTACCATTGAAAACGAGTTAAATATTAGAATCCAGACTTAATGTTACTATTTTGTAACCCGGATTAGACCAACTATGGTTACCAGGTTAGGAAACGGAAGCGAGAAACGAAACGGAAAACGAAAATATGAAAATATGAAAAATTCTAAATTCTAAATGTACATGTGAAATAATTGGAAGTGGTAAACCGTAAACTCAATTTATCAAATGGAAAACAAGTTTCACGATAATTATGAGACCAACCCGACGAATCAAACGCTTACCATTAAAAGCGAGCTAAATGATGAACCCGTACTGACCGTTACTATTTTGAAATCCGAATCAAACCAACCAAACGAATCAGGTCGTGTTTGCAATTTTTTTACACCCCTATCTAGTAGTAGTTAGTTTGCTCTAATCTTGTTATTTTAAAGAAACGTTAAAGTTGATTTTGTACGTTACTTGACGAAGCAGACCAATATTGGCGTGTCTTTATCCTTTACATTGGCTATATTTTTTTACGCTAAATCAAAACTTATCTGTTTATCGAGAAGAATGATAGACCGTTCACGATTTTAGTGAGTTTTCTGTATGATTTAAGAAAAGATCGAGCAACTTTGATCACTTCGTAAACGACGTCTTGAAAATAGAGTAGGATATAAATTTCATAACTTCTTTGTAAATGATATTTTAGTGAAAATTATTATGGTTTAAAGACTTTAAGTTGAGGTTTCTTCTGCCTTTGGTAGAGTCTGTGTAACATGAATTTAAAAAAAAAAATGTGTTTTTCTTAATTTATACCCCTACTACTCTTTTGTTAAATACTGTGCCTTCTATATTTTGGTGTATTTCTGCAAAAAACGTAGTTTGCATTGCATAATTTTTTATTAGAATACCTTGAACAAAAAACTATGGAATAAGTGATTTCATGATGCAACAAATTCATATGATTGGGAGTCAACCACCTAAATCACAAACTATGGGGTCTAAAGTGTAATTAACTCAAACAAAAAATGTAGTTGGTCGAAGATGCCACGTGTCTCAATTCAATAGATGATCTACTGTTGTTGAGCAGTATAAATCTTGTGGGGCCCAAACTTGGAGCGGAGGGAAATTAATTTTTTAATTAAATTGTTGTTTAGTGAGTGATAAATTAATATTTTTTAAATTGAGTTTATTGATTGAAATTTTGTTAATTTACGGTCACCTGACCCAATATAAAAGAGTTTAAAAGTTATTTTTAATTTTAAAAAATAACTTATAATCTATATGATAAGATATTAAAATGTAAAAATAAATTTATAAATTGTTTTTAACCTTAAAAAATATATTATAATATACACGAGATATCAAATTGTAAAAAATAACAACTTAAAAACTATTATTTTTTAGCTTTTTAAAGCTTTTTTTAGTATTTGTTTGAATTATTAAGTTACAAAAATATATTAAAAAGTTACAAAAATAATACCACTAGACTTAAAAATATTATAAAAATAGTGACATATAAATCTTGTGGGGCCCAGACAAGGAGCGGAGGGAAGATAGTTTTTTAATTAAATTGATGTTTAGTGAGTGATCAATTAATCATAATATTAGTCTGGTCATATTTTATAATATTTTTAAAATTGAGTTACTTGATCGATTTTTTTTTAGATCAAGTCAACCCGGCTCAATACAAAAGAGTTTAAAAGTTATTTTTAACCTAAAAAAATAACTTATAATCTATACAGTAAAATATTAAAATGTAAAAAAAAAGTTTAAAAGTTGTTTTTAACCTTAAAAAATATATTATAATGTACACGAGAAAAATATGAAAATGTAAAAAAATAACTTAAAAATTGTTTTTTTTAGCTTTTTTAATCTTTTTTAATATTTGTTTGAATTATTAAGTAAAAAAAATCAAAAGTTACGAAAATAATATCTTTTTTTTATCACTTGTAAGGTGACTTAGAATTAAAAATATTATGAGCGTAGTGACCTAGCTATAAACAAAAATATTAAATATTATTGAAATGTGAGCTTCCGCCCAATAAGTTACATTCAAATTATTCACCATTTTCTTTTCAAATTTATTTGGCTGTTTTGGTTGTACATGATTAATTTAAATTTTAACTATAATACCCAAAAAAACGTTTTGTTGACACCGAAATAGTATACTTACTTGTGTTTTCGTTACAGAAAAATATATTTATTTAAAGTAAAAAGTTTCATATTTTTTCTAAATAAATATACTTTCAAGAATAATAAATTAGTACCAATTGTTTTCAACCGTTCCCGGTATGCTTTTTAAAATTTTAGCAAATAAAAAAAGTGTAGTTTTATACTATTTAGATATAATTAATATTCGACCAAACGATGCCAGCATACAAATTTCCAACGGCAATGTTTGCTTATATTAAAAGGGTTATTAGTTAGTGATAATAGACCCACCTAATAATGCGTTTAGATGAATTGTTTGTCATTTCGTACTAAATGTGGTATCGTACTATTGTATCATTGTATATATGGACTGTGATGGGTTTGTTAGTCGTGACTCATAGCGGTGTACGCTTTTATATCAATTTGTACCGATCGATCGATTTTTGAATCGAACCAAACAATTTGGTATCGAAAATTCGGTATACCGATTTTTTGGTACGATACAACCGAACAAAAATTTAAAGGTTGGTTCGGTTTCGCACTGCAAAATAATGTTTGATTTAGTGAGAGTTAAAAGCTGTCACAAAACTGTCGCTAATTTAAAAAACTGCCACAAATCTGTCGCAAATTGACTAAACTGTCACAAAGCCGTCACAAAAACCGTCACAAATAAGCTCGTAACAAAAAATACCGTCACTAATCCCGTCGCTATTTGGGTATTTTTTTTAGTGTCGGTATCCATTTCGTATGTTTGGTATAATACCGAACCGAACCAAACATTAAAATTATAAAATATATAGAAATTTACACATAGTTATAAGTTACAAATAAACTGTATTATATTTTAGTTTAATTTTCTTTACGACTTATTTTCATATTTACGAAGTCAAATACAATAATTTCGTGTTTCTCCATTTTCTTGTCTCGTATTTTAAAATAATTCTTATTTTATTAGCGTTTACTATTTTAATCAAGTTCACGATAAATGTAACAAATATAATAACAGTTGTACAAGTTTTATTTTTATAAACTTTTTGCTATTTTATTGTTACCAAGAATTGTCTTTTGATAATAGTAATGTTTCGGTATAAAACGAAAAACCGAACCGTACCAACCGAAAAAGTCGGTATACCGACTTTTTCAGTTCGGTTATGGTATAATTTTTTTCAAACCAAACAAGTTCAGTTCGGTATTGATATATGGTAAAAAAAAATGGGTACCGAAATAACGACTAATAACTCATGGCACACCTAATTAATGCATTACTAAACATAATGGATATAAATGTGCATGGGTCCATATCTTGTTTCCATGGGAGAGCATTTTGGATCCAAAAACACTTTTTTTTACTCCACTATAATGACCGTACACGGTGCTAAAAATATATTTTATTTTATTTTGAAAATATGGTAAAAAGAGATTGTAGGGAAATAATATGCCAACATAGTTAAAATGCTAAATATTTTCCTAGGACGGGTAGTTTGGTCGCAACTGAATTAACTAGATAGAGACAGTCGGATGCTGTAGTCTTTCATTTTGAAAAAAAATATGAAAAAATATATTTTGATCAAAATATTTAAATTTTAGTGTTTCAGCCCGCATTTTAGGTCAGTCCATGTGGGTCACCTAAATTTAATTGAGCCACACATGTAATAAATGTAATCAAGGTTTTCAAAGTTTCTATAAACATAGAATTTGTGGTGTATTTTGAGTAAAAAAAAAAACTATTTTTTTAAATGTATTTTGACTTGAGAAAAACTAGAACAACGAGAAACTAGCTTTTTTAGCATCAGATAAAAAAAATGTACTTTTCATTGGAACTAAGAGTTGTGTAGATATGGCTTGCAATTAGACATTTCATGTAAAATATGATAAAGAAATAATAATAATGTGTATACGGATATCCTTAAACACTTAGATATTTATAGGTCTTCGCTCTTGTACTCGAAATTTATTGTATAAAACTCTTTTTGACAGTTTTAGTTAAAAAAATTATTGCGTAAGTTAAATATTTCTTAGTGTATTGTATAAAAAACATTATCAAAATATGCAATTCAAAGTTTTGAAAATACTATACGTCTGGGTAATCATGTTAACAAACATGGATTCATATATATATTTAGTCTTTTGCTTTATGCATACACATTTTCATTAATACAGATGGTAATGGTACAAATCAAACCACGTAATAAAAACTCAGCCTACTAAAAACTCAAATAAATATATTGGAACCCTGATTTGATTCTATCCTCAATTTAATTAATATTAATTAAAAAAATTATTTTTATTTTTATTTTTAGTAGATTGAGTTTTTATTATGTGGCGTGACTTATACCCCACCCCACTAATACAGCCGCCGTCTGTATCAAGCAGACAGCGTTTGTATTTAACAGATGGCATATATTTATCTTGTGATATAGCTAGTCCTGTAAACAAACATGGCCTACATATACGATACTTTCGAATCAGTACGTGCTAGCGAATCGGCGAAATATCTTAGCGCAAGTGGAATCAAAACGGTTTTGAATTTGTTTCTTCTAACATTTATTTGATTCATTTTTAGATGTATTGCTCTTGTCTTTTCTTTGATACTTATAAAGAATGCTTCACATTATAAAAAAACGACCTGTCTAGCTAGTTTTCTTTCACAATAAAGTAAATTACTTACTTCAAAAAGTTGTAGAAATTTTTGGAATTTTGTATTAGAAAACGACGTGCTTGTCTATCTATCTATTTTTATCACTTCTTTTTATAATTAATATGTCAATTAACCTTGCATGCACGGCTCAAAACTAAGAAATACTGATCCATGAACAACCGACACTACAAGAAAATGACAGCTTACCATCAGAATCTCTGTTGCTAAATCGATGGTAAAATGAATGTCGCTAAATTTACCAACAGTTTACCCACAGTTTTTGTTGCTAAAATGTTGTTAAAATTTAGCGACACTCGTTATACCAACAGTTTTCAAAAAATAAACCGTTGCTATTTTGATTTTTTCTTTTAACCCTAGTTAAGTATGAGATAATTTGTTAATTTTAATCTATCAAAATTGGGAAGGACGTATCTTGCATATGTACATTTGTCACCATGAAAAACAAGACAATAATAATACACTACAAAAAAATAGCCAAATAGCAACGGGATTAGTGACGGTATTTTTTGTTACGAGCTTATTAGCGACGGTTTTTGTGACGGATTTGTGACAGTTTAGTCAATTTGCGACATATTTGTGACAGATTTTTAAATTAGCGACAGCCTTGTGACAGCTTTTGACTTTAAATAAATCAAACATTATTTTGTAGTGATAGTACTCTATATATATAATATAAGAGATTATTATTTATTAATTAAGTGTATAATCATGCAAGTTGTAATTGAATTGTGCGCAGTGTATATAAATAACGTTAAATATTCTAGAACAACAACTGGCTAACCACAATTTCAAGTCAATTTTCCAAAAGAAGAATAAAATTAAACTCTCTTTCAAAAAGACTAACCAAATATCTATCTCAACTTGATAAATTGTCGCACTCAATGTTTGAACGTGTCCACTGGTTATTCGAGATACTTATATATACATACAATAGATAATAATGCATGTACTAATTTTTTTTTAGATATATATTGATGGTCTCTTTTAGTTAAATAAGAGAGTTGTTGTTTTAGTAGTAAAATTGGACATTAAGGTAGTGGAATGGTAGAAGTTCAAATCATATCAGTTTATTTTTTCTAAAATATTATGTTTGTTAGTTTGAAATTATCAAATTTACTTAATGTCCATTGTATTTTCTCAAACAATATTACATAAAAAATTATTTTATTTCCCAATGCCATTTGTCTCGACTTTATATCTATATACTATTAGTTTATTTGAGACGGTCTTATCAAGCTTTGAAACAATTATTTATAAAAAAAATCCTATTAATTTACAAAATTACAAAATAGTAGTAAACAAATTTTACATCAAAATTAAAAGAAAAATAACTGTCATCTAATTATTAAGTTTACTTTTAACTGCATTTTATCATAAATTATAATTGAACACTGCCATCAAATTCATTCTCTCTCTCAACCATAATTGTCTCTCCTTTCATCGAAAATTCTACCATAAGGAGTTACATATTTTTTCTTAGATTCACACTCATCGGGTGAACAGTTCCGCTAGTTTATTTTATTCTATGTTGAACGTAGAATTAGTATTTTCTTGTTCGCTTTTGAGTTTTGATACCGTATTCTCAAATAAATTAAAAAATTAATATATTATGCCAAATAAATAAATGGATATACAAATATACTGGTGGTACAAGGCTACAATAGGACTCGGATCATACACGGGAAATGAAGAATATTCTATTGTATCAAAAGGTTCATAAAAATTTACATTTTGATCCCAAGATTTAGAAGAAACAAAAAACAATCCAAAATTGTATATTTTGTGAACTTTTTTGTAACTTAAACATGTAAAATAATATATAAGTAAATTTTAATAGTTATGTCTCAAATCCTTTTTATTTTTTTTAAATTAATCGTCGTATCAGTCACATATCCATTAGAGAACAACCGTGCAGTGCCGTCTCTAGTATTTTGGAGACTCAAAGCCGATAAAAAAAAATGGACCCTAAATACTAACATTACTTTAACTATTAAAATATATAAAAAAACGTTCGAATTGATAATTTATTCTTTTTCCCATCATGTTTTAAGTAAATAATCTGACACAACCGCACCTGATAAATTATCATAATAAATTACTGAATCAATCATATACACAAAATTGATAATAAATATATCCAATTAAAATATTAATTTAAAACCCCCAAATTTAGTTGTCTAAATCATCGGCAAAAAATTCATGAGTCGTATGCCATATGAATAAACCGGATCCATTTTTTTTGTCCTACTTTTTTTAGGTTAGCCTATCCTAGTTTTTTTGGGGTAATTCGATCAAAAGCACCATCCAAGGTTCAACAAAAAGAGTAGTTAAAAAAAATTTCTTAATGCGATTACGATACGTTATTTTAGAGTAACACTACCGTAAACTCGGTAAATGTGTGGCAACCACTAAAAACCCAACACTTATTAATGAACCAAAAATAACTGATACCCTAAAATTAAAACTAAAATATTCTATTGGTTGACACACTAAATTATAGTGCACCGTATGAAAATAAAAATAAAAATCAAATTTATCAACCGTACCGTAAAAGTATCTGATGCATTTCAAATACGTTACGTAAAAAATAAAAATTAAATTTATCAATCGTACCGAAAAAATATCGGATATATGTAATCGTGTCAACCCTTTTTTTACTTATTTTTTTTATAGTTTAGATTGACCATTAAATTGGATTATTTTTTATCCAATGACCCATAAAAACTAAGATAGGCCACCCTAAAAAAATTAGGACATAAAAAATGAATATGAATAAACCTCCAAATCTATTAGACTTTCAGAGGAGAGTAATTTTGTTTAATCTATTTTGAGTTCATCAAATCAAAATTAACTTATAAGTAGTGACGTAAATACTTTATTTACGTGTAAGAGTAGAAAATTAAGAACATTTGTTATGCTTTTTGAGAGACCGAAACTGTTATGTGTTTTTTTTTCTTTATTTGGAAATAAAACTTGGATTTTTTTGTGTGGCCAGTTGTATATTAATAGTAAAAATAAAATGTTATTATTTCTTAGGAGTATATTAGTAATTTCATATATAAGGAAAAAAAAAGGGCCCTTATAATTTTGATAGCCCCAGTTTTATGCTTTTAAAATTTGGCTCTATCGTCGTTCCAATAACGGCGGTACCAATACCGTATGATACTATATGCAACAAAATATATATGTATCACTTCGACAACAACCGTGGTATCAATTGTATAATGTGATAACAATATTCTAAAAGTCGCAAAACGACGGACATCAGACAGACGAAATTAGCCGTCTAACGTCTAATCACCGTTTAGACGCCGTCTAATTTGAGTTTAATCCCCTTAATTTGTCTAATGTCTTACGTTTATAGACTTCAGCTACAGTATAAACGTCGCATAATTATATAGGATATTGTGTACAGATTAGAAATTAGGTGGACTAAATAAAAATAGTTAAAGCGTGTTGAATTGAATACCATGTTGTCAGATTTAAGATCTCAAAAGTACATTACATAACATTCCGACAAATCTCCGTGTTTTGAGGTAGTCTTATATATACATAAATATTCCCTTTATATATATATATACAAAATATACATAAATATATTTATAAAAAATATAGAAAGATGGCTCTTCAGGAAAATGGAAATGGTAGATACAGAAGAATAGATTATAATGTTGATGAAAATGAAATAATAGCAAATAATAATAATAGCAAGGCAAAGAAATATGTAATGGCATGTGCACTTTTTGCCTCTATCAACTCTGTTCTTCTAGGATATGGTGAGTTTATTTTTATTTTTATTTTTATTTTTTCAATTATTTAACTATTTGTTTGAGAGATATTTTTGTTCACTTCTGTACATGGTAGACTCGATTAATTTTTACAGCTTATATAATTCTTTTGTTGGATATAGGCGTAAACAGGATAAAAACCTGGGGTGCCGAAACGTTATTTTGAACAAATTATATTTAAAATATATGATGAAATATGATGATTAAATTTTTTGGGGTGTGTCGCACGGTCTATACGTGGCATTGTGCTTGGTGGTAAGTTAAAAGTTCTTGTCTTATACAATGCTAAAGTTACAAGCTGCGTGTACTCGGGTGACAAGATTCTAGCGGTGAATTATAACGAGTTTAGCAACTGGAAAGACTTATGTTGTGTTTAGAACATATTTTCAGATTTGATGAATTTTTGTAGACTTAAATTAATGACTTATTATTGAAATTAGACACCAACAAACAAGCCTAAAGAAGCAGCCCAACTGTGAGGCGAGAGACCGCGTTTAAGTTGAAAAATAATGTAATTTAATTATGCAATTGAACTCAAAGTTACAATATAGACAAATGATAAACCATGAAATATTACACCACTTCTAAATTTAATGTTTAAAAGTCCATATATTTGAATGAGAACCTAACTACTATATCATTCACTTCTTCTGAAGAACTGTAATTCATTTTGTTGTTTAGACTGTTTAAGTTGTGATTGTGTTTTAAGACTTGAGTTGATGTTAAAACTAGTGCAAAATTTGGCGAGTCATGGTAGTGTACATTTGCTTGTAGATTTCTCATTTAATCCACTAATTTGTTAATTCTCTCAAGCACTGATATTGTTATAGTTATCTCAGCCTGTGACATCGCTATTTTGATCTGCAGATGTAGGTGTTATGAGCGGCGCAATAATATTCATCAAGGAAGATTTGAAAATAAGTGAGTTTCAAGAAGAGCTCCTCGTCGGAATATTAAGCATTATTTCGACATTTGGTAGCTTAGCTGCTGGCAGAACATCGGATGCTATAGGGAGAAAATGGACAATGGCATTGGCCGCTATTATATTTCAATCAGGTGCATTAATAATGTCACTCGCCCCCTCCTTTACCGTACTGATGATTGGCAGACTATTAGCTGGGATTGGGATAGGATTCGGTGTTATGATCGCGCCTGTATATATTGCCGAGATAGCACCAGCTGTCGCCAGAGGGTCGCTCACTTCGTTCCCCGAAATATTCATCAACTTAGGTATTGTTAAGTTGCCAATTTTACTAATCAAATTGTTAGTAGGATCATTTTTTCAGTCATATATATTATTCTCCAAAACTAGTCATCAACTCATTTTAAAAGCCACCCCAATTCTAGATAGGCCTTAAACGTGCTGTTTTAAATAAAATAATCGCAATTTTTTTGTGTGATTATTGTTCTGATAGAGAATTAAACCTATTGCATACGATTTGATACCATGTTAAATTACCACTTGTAACAAGTTAAAGCTGTTAATAGGGGTAAAGCTTTAATGCCGTGTAATTTTCTAACAGGTATCCTCCTCGGATATATATCTAACTATATATTTTCGGGACTTCCTGTGAATTTAAATTGGAGGGTAATGCTCGGAGTGGGGATTCTCCCTTCGGTTCTTATCGGATGTGCTCTTTGTATAATCCCTGAATCACCTAGATGGTTAGTAATGCAAAACAGGATCGACGAAGCAAGAGAAGTACTTCTCAATACGATAGAAAGGGAAAATGAAGTGGAAGAGAGGTTGGCGGAAATACAAGTAGCAGCTAACACAGATAGAAACGAAAAGAACGAGGTTTGGAGAGAGCTCATGTATCCATCTCCGGGAGTTCGTCGTATGCTAATAGCCGGATGTGGTATCCAATTGTTTCAACAAGTTACTGGTATCGATACGACGGTCTATTACAGTCCTGTTATTTTCCAAAGCGCGGGAATAAAAAATGAAACAAAGCTTTTAGCAGCAACAATGGCGGTTGGGGTTACGAAAACGTTGTTTATTTTGGTAGCTATATTTTTAATTGATAGATTGGGTAGAAAACCTCTACTCTATGTGAGCACCATTGGGATGACCATTTGTTTGTTCGGTTTAGGGCTTATCCTATCGTTACTCGGAAACAGTCCGTTGGGAATAAAATTGGCGATTTTATCAGTATGTGGAAATGTGGCATTTTTTTCGGTGGGATTAGGCCCAATTTGTTGGGTTCTAACATCAGAAATATTTCCGCTCAGGTTAAGAGCTCAGGCTTCCTCGTTAGGGGCAGTTGGCAGTAGGGTTAGTAGCGGGATTGTGGCAATGTCTTTTCTTACCATTTCAGATATGATTACGGTTGGTGGGACTTTTTTCATGTTTTCAGCGATTTCTGTTTTTGCGGTGATTTTTGTTCGTTTTTGTGTTCCGGAGACTAAAGGGAAATCTTTGGAGGAAATTGAAACAATGTTCCAAACAGTAGGGACAGGGCTTGAATTGGAGCTAGAAGATGTTGAGCACTTAGTACAGAGACAATAAGTTGGAAAGCGTTATCGATTTCTAAAATATGGATGATTGGTATATCTGTTGGTACATTTTTTCTGAATTATAGCGATTCGTCTTCTCCTTTCGTCATTCGTCTAAAATTATATACTCGTTTTTCGTCCTGCAGAAGAACATCTTCGGCGTTGGTAATATCTATTTCTAAGACTGAAATCATCTGCTTTTAGAAAGCGTTTTATCTTTTTGCCTCGATGCAGAATGTAATACAAAAATCTCCAATGTTAAACAGACTTGTCAATATTATAGGTTATAAGGGCTTGCCTGCAACATTTGAGCAAACCTATGAAAAATCTTAAAAAAACTCGGCATTTGGGTTGGTTGTTAGAACGAACCGCCAAGAAGAAGAAAAGGCACACAAATAGGCCAGCGCTTATAAACTTGCACACATCAGAAGTTTTTCTTGATGTTTTTTTTTTCTGTGTACCTGATCTCACAAAACAATGGTTTTTTTACCATCCCAGCTACCATATTAGTGGAGATATAATCCTTGATCAGTTGAACATTCGAGTACGACAGGATATCCGAGAATGGAAGGCTAATTTTTGAAAAAGACGTTTAGGATTTCAGCAACTTCGGAAGAACGAATTTATCCCACCAAAATTATAACAGCAAGACACAAACCGACACCAGTCTGTCTTATAGTTCAAATTAATGCGTTCCGGTCAAACTCTAAGTATCGAATCATTGCTGAATCTTATATATTAATTTCATCTAGTTTCTCATAAACCCCAAATTTAAACCGTTTCACCTAAAAACAATGAATAATAATAGTTATAATTACTAGATGGACTGCATAATGACACTAAAATTGCATTGGTAAAAAGAGTCATCATGTTGTTGATAAAGAAGATGTAATGAAAAAATATCTCCTTATCAAATGTCACAGCTGATGAAAGTCGCGTTGACTGAAAATGATTAGAAACAATCGTAGAACGTTTCAGTAGTTATCTTTTGTGTACGGTATCAAACGGAATTCCACTCGACAGCCCGAGTGTCGATCGTTTTTTTAGTAAGATAAGTATTGTGTTAAAAATACAGATTTCGAGGAATATAAACATGCATGTGATATATCGGTTTTTACTTCATTTTTTTTTAATTCACAACCCAGGTTTTGCAAAATCCGGGGATCGTTTTCCACCTAACCACATCCATCTCTTTCCACAGCAACACTTCATAGCTGCCTCGTGGTAGATTTCTACATCTGCTTCTAAAAAGTATATTTCCGCCTCAGGGCAAAATGTGTTACAAAGATGAAAGATCTCTAAGAATTGCAGGCAAATTTAAATTGAAAAAGACGTGAAGGACTTGAGCAACTTCCAAAGCACGCAAAAATTATAACAGCAAGAACACAAGCTAAAATAGGCAAGTGTGGAAAGTTGTTGAAACCAGCATCATGATAAACAAAAGGGAGGCTATATTGGCCATGTGATTTAAACATAATCTCGAATGGAAAGCCACCACATCCCTACAATAGAAGAAAAACAACGAGAGCCTGAACATCTCAGGCGATTTACCTTAATTGAAGCTTTTAAGAAGGATATATGCTGCATGCTTGCAAATGAACAGGAACTACACTCGACATCTACACAGGTCACATAAAACTTAAAAAATTACCAGGGATTTATTATAAAATGAATTTAAATTACTCGCGAGTACCATTGGCAGGATCAATAAAAACCCAATCCAAAAATCATTTCAAGTGATTCACAATGTACGATTATTAATCAAAATTAAACATCTTCATAATTTACGGTACACAATACAGTATAGTGCGACATACTTAACCAACAGAGTTCCTCATCCATCGTATCGAAATATAAGATGGAGAATTTTCGTAATACAATCTTCCAGAACAAGCAGAGAAGCTTAAAGAAGCCCTCTCCGCCTTTTATAATCGCTAACAGTGAGGGTGAGAGCATGTCTTCTCCCATCATTATCAGGCACTCGACACCCGATGGTTGCCTCAATCTTCTGCTTCCTCGCCATAAAACCTGCTTGTACTCCCCCTGCACCACCAAACCTCTGCAGTGCCGCGAGAGAAATTGGCAAGTCAAAGTTATGAAACATATTTGTCTCTGCAATACCACCAGGAGCACCTGTGTCCACCAATTTTCCAGCATCAGCTGCCGCCTCTAATGCCGCTGCTGTTGCCACCACTCCCCCACCAATGCCAATATCAACTTCTTCCACAGCCACCGCCGCCTCCTCATCTCCTGCTGCAGAACATGGAGGGGGTTAGGGTATTTGTAGAAAAAGAGAACATTACTATTCCTAATATGTACTCCCTCCATCGCTGGATAATTGATAAGTACGGAACTATTTAAGAATCATAACTTATGCATATTGAATATTACAATATTGCCCTGAAATTTAAAAAAACAACTTCAATAGAAACCACGCTTCATTATAATTGAGGGTAAAAACTAAAAACACGTTTACTAAAAGCTATAGGCAAGTAAATTGGTAAAGTGACCACTTCTCCCAAGTATAGTGAGCACTTCTTTCGAAACGAAGGGAGTAATTATCTATATGCACGCGCGTGTGTGTATCAATTTATGTTATTATTGTTTTAAAAATGCAACTGTTGGGATAGAACTATGATTTTCTGGAAAGATGTAATTTTTAAGGAGTGAATAAGTGTAAATACTGAGAATGATCGGATGTATTTCGTCCCTTTTTCATCCATCTATAGCCTATAGATAAGTACATTTAGACATCGTTAAATCAAGAGTAAACTGATCAATAAAGCTATACGAGTTTTTGAATTTGATTTTTCACTTTTGTTCTCTGTCTCTCTTGCTCTCTTCTAGTTCTAGAGTACCTTCATTCTTCTTCGGAACGTAATAGTTTCTCGACCTAGTCCACCGCCTCGAGAAAGGGTCGTAACCCGCCTCACCGGCTTTCAAGCCTGTGTTCACACGTTTCACTTCTGAAGCGTTTTTGAAATTTTCGACTCTGTTTCTTCTGTTCATCTCTGCCAGCTTCAGAGCCTTCAAGTCTTTTTCCTGGACTTGGCGCGATGCATCAAGCTCCTCTAATCTTGCCTTGATCCTCTCCACCTCTACCTGTAATGAACCCATTACTCATAAACAAAAAAATGAAAAGAAGAAGTCGAAGCAAGTATAGAAGGTTAAATGCTAGCAATTAGATGACTTGGGAGTTCAATGAATATTATGCAAACCCAAGGGTTGGATTTACATATACCAGAGACCATCTTTAAGAGCAGCAGAATAAGGCCTAATAATCACCTTTTTTCTTTTATTTTTTGCTTCAAACTAAACAGCAGTTGGTTAACCAGCTTAAAAGCTGAGCTTTCTGGAAAAGCTAAAAAGCACTTTTTCTCAACTTCGTAAAAATTTAATTGTTTGCTTAAAAGCTGCAACCAAGCAAACCCCAAATAGGATGAAATATCATTTGATAAAACTGTAAGACTGGTCTATTACCATTTTTTGTCTTACCCTTACTATGGCAGTATGTTAATTTAGTTTTGTTCCTTCTTTTTCTTTGAGTCAGGAGTTGGAAGTTTTCCATTTTAGCAAATATAAACTGTAAATCATCCCCAAAATGTAAAGAAGATGCCGAAGCAAGAGTTGAGGGGGTAAAGTGTCAACAATTAAACGCCTTGTGAGCTTAATGCAGTTTATAGAAGCTCATGGGTCCATCTTAGAAATACCAGAGCAGCACAACAAGGGCTTCTTTGACTAAAGATTTTCCGTAATTATACTGATTTTTTAGTTTGAAAAGGTAAAAAAATAAAACATTTATCATAAACCTTCTATCCTTTTCACATTAGAAAACCAGAAACGCTCAGCTGTTCAGCTGATAAACGAAAGAAAGTCGAGCTTTAAAGCCAAAAAGTTAAGCATATGAATACAACCAAACAACGTTCAAAGAGGGAAAATTAGCTGTATCACTGGGCTAATTTCGATTTAGACCCGCCCTTACTTTAACAGTATTTTATTTCGATTTGTTTGTTTATTTACTCCTTAGTCAAGAGAGGCAAGTTTTCATTTTAACTATATATAAATTTTATGAATCCCAAAAAAAATTAGCAAATATCTTTTTAGAGCTCTATTTAGGCTGACAATCTTGTTTTACCTCATCGTTTCTTCCCCTAGCCACATCCATCTCTCTCCTCAGCCGATCCTTTTCCGCAGCAACATTCAACGGCCGCCACGTGGCAGATTTCTTCTCCTGCAACATCTGCTTCACAGTAGCAGCCGAGTATACAAACGTATTCGTTTTCTGTATCGCTTCTCTTTTTTCAGTCACATCATGTATGCTAGGCATACGACCCCCGTTCCGCTCAACCTCTCTAACCCATTGATCAAACTCGTCCTTGATAGGAGGAGAATCAGATATCATAGCCATCTGCCACCTGGCAGCGGAGCTTTGGCTACCCCACACACAATTCAGATACTTATGCGTAGTTTTATTATCCAACTTGTATTGACGATTCGGTTCAGAACAGTCGACATTACATACCATACATAACCTATATATCGGACCTGTCCTTGATTTCCCAATCCCTACCCTTACAAAGCAACCCACAATAAGCTCATCAAAAAAGGGCTCCATAAACCATTTAGCTAGTTTTGATCTACGGATGGTAATTCCCTTTATATCCTCAAAAGTTGGCTTATCAGACGAGATCTTGTCGTCATCACTGTCAACCACTGCCGCGTCGTCGTCGCTTTGGGACCCACTGTCACTCTGACTAGAGCTAGATTCATCTGCTGCTGTGAAGGATCTTCGTTTTACCGCTGAGAATTCTCTCCTCTTATTTGAATCACTCAGTTTGCGATGAGCCTCAGGATCTTGATGCTTTAGCCTTTTCGCACGTAACTCATTCAAGGCATCATCTTTGGCCGCTGACCTACTGTTGCAGAACAACAAATATTAAATTTACTATAAACTAGGTCTTGTTGTTAGAAAATTGTACATATATTTCACCTAGACCAGCTTTATTATATGGTAGTAAGTGTTGGGCGATTAAGAAAGTGGATGAAAATAAGATGGGGGTAGCAGAGATGCGGATGTTGAGATGGATGTGTGGTAGGACTAGGAAAGATAAAATTAGGAATGGGAATATCCGGTCTAGGTTAAGTGTGGCTCCGGTTGAGGATAAAATGAGAGAGGGTCGATTGAGGTGGTTTGGACATGTGGCAAGGAGACATATAGATGCTCCAGTTAGGAAGAGTGAACTTATTAGTATAGGAAATCAAAAGAAAGGTAGAGGTAGACCGTTAAAAACATGGATGCAAGTCATTCGTAATGACTTGAGTACAAGACAAATCGATGAAAAATTGGCATTGGATGAAAATTATGGCGGATGAAAATCCATTGTTGCGAGAACGAATAAATTTTCATTTGGTTTCACATAGCCGACCCCAAATTTTTGGGATAAAGGCGTAGTTTGATAATGATGATGATAGTTTGTATTTAAATAGATGCAACTATTTGAGAGTGAACAGATTTTTAATAAAAGGAGGTAATCTTCTGGGAGTTCAGTGTAAGTATTGGGAAGAATCAGACGCATTCAGTCCCTCCCATCTGCTATAATATACGATTGATTGGTTGCAGCTTTTAAACCATTATTTTGGCATTTACTTAAAATCTGGACATCATTTGGTCGACAAAAGCATAAACCTAGAAGCTTTAAGCTGGGTGTACCTAGCTTTTTTTCTTTCTGAAACTCAAAACATTCAGTTTATTTGCTTCAAAGCTGCAGGCAGACACGCCCCAAGTATGTTAGGTGTCGTAAAAAATTCAAATTTTGACTGATAAAAGCAAATTTTGACTGATAAATTCAAATTTCTAAAATTCAAATTGATTCTTGTTTCTCTCTCTCTCTCTTTAAATTCTATTGTCTAACCTGTCAACTGATCTTGCAGAGGATCGTACCGCCCGGGAGGAATTACGCCTAGGACTCTCCCTCTCCCTTTCTCTCTTGGGTTGGAAAGTTTTGTCGTTTCTCTTCGGTCTCAATGTCTCACGGAGACCTTTATCCCCTACTTTGAGAGCACGTTCAGCTAATATCGTCTCTCTTTTGAGCTCCGACATCATTGCAAGTTTTTGCCTATCAGCTTCATCCTTGTACAAATCACTCCCAAACGAGTCATTATCACTGTCACCATCTTGATCAGAATCTGCCATATCATCATCACCTTCCTCTCTCCTTTCTGCAGAGTCCAACCTTTTTTTGAGAGGAACTTGAGACCTGTTTGGATAACCACGATCATTATCCGAGTTGTTATTATTTGAGTCACTACCATCGTCTGAATACGAGCCATCCCGGCGTCTTCTAGAAGATGTGTTATTTTGTCGATGTCTCCCCTGATTATTGGTTCTCCCTGCTGCTTCCAGGAGCAAGTTTTCCAAGTCCGCCATGAAATTCTGCTGCAGTTATTTCTCAAACCTGAGTAAAGTTGAGGGAAAGTAAAACAGCTCAAAAAACAAAACAAAAAGAACAATGGAGAAGAAATAAGTCAACTCCCTAAAACAAGTACTTTATAACCATGCACAACCCCATAGTAGCCTCCAGTAGGTTTGTTTTAAGAACCCAAAGAAGAATCCATCAGGTTCGGGTATTGTTAACTTACTAAATACGTACACCACTATCATCGTTTTTATTTACTGAAATCAAAGGTGCACATGGACATTTAGTGAACGTAGTCTCTTTTTTCCTTTTGATCTTTGTATAGAAGTACAAGCACCAGAAGACAATTTTAATTGCTAGCATCAATGGACTACGACATTGAGCTTAAACAGTTTATATTTTGCAATTAGTAAAATACATATAGACACAACTCTAATGCGAGAGTACGATTTTGACAAGTCATAAAACCTTACAGCACCTCCATTCAGACCAATCTAAATAAAAGCATAACCAATATACAAAACTGCCGACAAACTGGAAACCCATCCTAACACTTAAAACCAAACAAGGAAACAAAACAATTCGCTCAAAAGTGTATTTTAACAGAAAATTACCATAAAGTAATGTGCAAGAGGTTCTCCTAGGAAAATATAAAAAATAACACATTAATTTTTGCTTTGGGAACCACTCTAAATTCACAATCATATACATTTAGGGTTGACTGGTAAGTTAAAAGGTACCTAAAAATGTTCTCACCTTTAAAATAGGTCGATTACTACACCTACTACTACTACAAATCATGTCCTCTTTCTACCTATCTACAATACTATCAACTAACCTACCCTACTTAGAAAAAAACAAAAAAACTGCGTATTTGTTTCAATTTTCTACCTAGTAGTAACTAACATAAATCAACAATGATTATTATGAATTCTTTTCCTGGCGATTTGGTCCTTCAAGATCTTATTTAAAGATACTTACTATAATATTAATCAGGGCAGCCCATCCAACATAGGTAACTTTCATATTACTTGGGTCTGACCAATTTATAACCTAAAACCCATCAGCTTACTCAGACCCGTTTCGATGCCCCGCTTTTAAGCTAGAGCTGGAATCTTTTGAACATAGTTGAAAAACTAGCTGTTTTGAACATAGACTGATAGACATCTGTTAGCCAGCAAAACAATTTAAGCTGTCTTATTACACGAATTTCTAATTGATAAATAAACAAATGCAGGTCTCTTTGTTAGTAGCTTCCAACGAAAAGCTATGATTTTTTGAACATGGTAGTGTTTTGTACATAGGGTAATAGACATCTGTTAGCCAGAAATTTAAGCTGTCCCAGTACACAAAACTTTTACATTTTAAAAATAAGTACGTCTGTTTGGATATAGCTTTAAAGCTAAAAGCTGGTAATTTTTAAACATGGACTAATATACACCTGTTATCCAACAACTAAAGCTCCCTTATCACACAAATTTCTAGTCGAAAAAATAATGCAGGTCTGTTTGTATGTCGCTTTTAAGCTAAAAGCTATAATTTTTTGAACATGGTAGTGTTTTGTTACTTTTGTACATGGAGTAACAGACACCTTTTAGCCAATAATTTAAGCTACCACGGTACAAATATGTTCACTAGAAAACATATAAATATATGTCTGTTTGGATGCAGCTTTTAAGCTAAAAGCTGTAAAAAAAAATAACATGGGAGCAATAGACATCTGTTAGCCAACAACTTAAGCTCTCTTATCATACAAATTTCCACTAGCAAAATAAATAAAAGCACGTCCGATTGCATGTCGATTTTGCTAAAAGCCGGAATTTTTATAAACATGGTAATAGATATCTGTTAGCCAATAATTTAAATATATGTTCACTGCAAAATATATAAATATATCTGTGTTTGGATGTGGCTTATAAGCTAAAAGCTGGATTTTTTTTAACATAAAAGTAATAAAAATCTATATCAAACAACTTAGGCTCTCTTATTACACAAAATTTCTACTAGAAAATAAATAAATGGAAAGACGAAATCAAACCTCAATCATTTACCAAAATTATAAATAAATAAATTTCTACTACTATAAAGATAAATAAGCTAGTTTTGGATTAGATTTGTAACACCAAAGTGGGTTTTTCAATGTCAATTAAATCAATTGTAACCCTAATTTCGAAACCCAGAATTGTAGAGAGAAATAATACCTTGATTTTAGAGAGAGAGAGAGAGAGTATTTCTCTGTTCTTTTTTTCTATAAAGAAAATAAAAACCCTAAGAAAAACAACAAAAGAAAAAGAAGAAAAAAGGATTCAATACCCTTCTTAATTACTATACAATAAAGTTTATTTAATATTTAAATAAAGTCTATCTTTTAAAATTAAAACCTTTATGATTACATATATTTTTTTATTATGAATCTAAATAAAATTAATTATGACTAGAAGTTGTTTAAAACTGTTTAGAAGCTTTTAAGGAACTAGATTAATGTTTGCTTTAAAAAATAAAATCAAGGATTAGTTTGCATTTAATGTGAAATAAAATCACGGCGTTTTCTTAAGACTCGTATTGAAAAGAATTTGACCTCGTAATAATTGCTAAAAAACGATCGTATACGGTATCAGGTGATTCTGAATTGGATGATTGGATCTCGTAATAATTGCTAAAAAATGATACACCACTCAGATATAAAACAACGATGATATAAATGGAATCAATTATGTTGATACGCCGACTCTCAATTAAATAAAATACAGAGTAAAAAGTTACTATATATTAGTTAGGCGCATTAAGTATTTGCATGATATCTTGATTTTCACCACATATCAAGCGTTTGAGTAAGAATTTGCAGTCAACTGTGTGAAACCATTCGAAAAATTCCGATGCATCACAGGTGTCAAATCATTCGTGTAATTATGTTATTTCGCTATTATGAATTCTCTATGCCATTTGTTCCCATTAATTTAACTAGATACATATCACACAGATCGTTTGCATTAAATATATGGTATAAATGCAGTCAAAATTGTATTCAATACAATTTGAAAAACCACTTAATGCTCAGATGATACCCGAGACACTCGTTAGTAAAATACTAAATTACAATTAACAAACTTGATAATGCTAATAACACCAAATTGGGTTTTTTATGTTTTAATCACCTCTACCTACACGTTGTTATCATTTGATAGCATGTACTTACATTTTTACCGTTTGTTACCTTATACTTATACTTTTTCACGATTTGCTACCCTCTTCGTTAATTTACTGACGGAAAAGTGGACATGTGATTGTCACATGACTAACTTCCGTTAATAGTGGGGTAAAACGGTCATTTCCTTTATTAATTACAATAAATCTAAAAAAAACTAAAAACTAAAAGCAAAAATTAAAAAGTAAAAATAAACTTTAATTATGTGTGTTTATAGATAAACGGCGAAGGTGGAGGTGGAGGTAGAGGTGGCGACAGCGGTGGAAGATGGGGTGCGATAGTGTTGTATGTGTATGCATATATATGTATGTGTGTATATAGAGAGAGGGAGATAAAGAGGAGGAGATCAGATAGTGGGTGGGGGAGATGGGGGTGACGTAGCGACATGATAGTGGCGTGGGGATAGGCGGTGGGCGAAAAACCAGAAAAACCGAACCGGACCGATAACCGAACCGAAAAAGACCGAAACCGAAAAACCCAAAAAACTTCGTGTCCGTTTCAGTTTTCAATAAAACCGAACCGAAAAAGACCGAAAAAACCGAAAACCCCGAAAGTGGACCGAAAAAAACCAGTCCGGTTTGGTAAAAAAAAAAAAAAAAAAACCGAACAGTAGAAAATTAAATAGTAACATAAGAAGTAGCAGTATTTTTTCATTAGTAATAGTTATTAGAGTTTTTTGCCAAAATGGTCCAATGGACCACTTAAATTCCCAGAATGGGCTACCTTTCTGAAATATTCCCAAAATGGTCTACTTTCGAAAAACGACCGATCGAAATGATTAAAACGACCGGTCGTTTTATTATTGAACTCTCTGAAACAATTTGGACAATAAACGATCGGTCGAATTGGACAATACGACCGGTCGTTTTTCAGACAAAAACGATCGGTCGTTATGTACATTTCGATCGGTCGTTTTTCAGAAATACTTGTACTTAAAAAACTCATCTCATTTCCCCAGACCACTCTACTCATCTCATTTCCCAGACCACTGTAAAAATAAAAAAAACAGAGCTCTTAGATCATTTCAGGGCAAATCTCAGATCTCTTCCAAAACAGGTAAAAACTCAATATTTTGTGTTGTTGTTGGAGTATTATTTGAGTAAAATTGTTAATTTTACCGTGTGGTTATCGAAATGAAAAATCCTACAATTATGTGTTATTGGGGAGGTACGATAATGGAAACTACTAGCGAGGGGTTATCTTATGATATTTCTTATAAAATTTTTTTTAAGGTATCTAGAAACACGACATACGACCAATTTTTGGAAAAATTGTTTAAGGTACTTGATGTATCATCGACTTCAAATCGTTTGAGTTTAACATGTCGTTATCCATATCTGACTACACTTACTGAGTTTAAATATATGCGATTGGCTGTTGATGATAATGATTCGTTGGAAACCATGCTTGAGTTAATAGAAGAAAATGGAAGAACGTTTATAGAGTTATATGTTGAAATTGAGCAAGTTTACTCTTCTGATCAAGATTACGGGTTGTATTATAATATTCTTTCCACTAATGAAATCGGTACATCAAGTGGAACACCCATTCGACAAGAGCCAATGCATGAAATCGGTACATCAAGTAGAACACCCATTCGACAAGAGCCAATGCTAGAGGTATATTCTGAGAACAACGAACCAGATTTGACACATTTGGATGCAGTGTGTCGATTGGCAGATAATATTGGTTGGTCGATAGAACTTGGGGATGAACCAGAGGATGAAGATCCGGACTTCAATATTAGCGAAAACGAGTCTGACGATGACGAAGAAAATGTACAAGAAGTTGAGTACGAAGAATTATCATCTGAAATGGGCTTGTATATGGATGAGGATGAAAACGACCAATCAAGTGGGTCACAATTGGCGAATAATACTATTCCCGATGAAATTCCTATGCATCAACCAATGTCAAGTTTGTTTAATGAACCGTTCGACACTCAAGAAAATTATAGTAACCAGAGACGAAATTATATGATGTATCCTGGATTTTGGGATCCTCAAGTTAATGATCCTTTTATTGGTCTTTTATTTAGGGATAAAGAAATGTTGAAAAAGGGAATAAAACTTTGGTCAATCAAACGTAACATCCATTTTTCCACTAAAAGTTCGAAGGCAAAATTTTGGGAAATTCGTTGTAAACTGGCCGAAACTCAACAATGCAAATGGAAACTACGAGCTTCACTAAGAAAGAAACATGGATTTTTTGAAGTGTCGGTGTACAACGGTCCTCATACATGCATTCATGCCGAGCTTACAACTGATCATCCACAGTTAGATTCCAATCTTGTTGCCCAAACCATTCGAAATGTCATCACAACTAATCCTATGATGAAGATTTCATTAGTTAAAGAGATTGTGAATGCCCGCTTTGAAATGTCAGTTTCATACAAAAAAGCTTATTTGGGTAAACAAAAAGCAATCGCAGAGATATTTGGTAATTGGGAAGACTCGTATAAGGTTTTACCTAAATTTATGAAAGCGCTTCAAAAGTATAATCCCGGTACCGTTGCTTCTTATGAGACCACGCCAGTTTACGATGTGGTAGGAAATCCAGTGAGTGAGGTATTGAACAGATTTTTCTTCACATTTAAGGCCGTTATTGATGCATTTCAGTATTGTAGGCCAGTTATCGCTATTGATGCTACTCACTTATATGGGAAGTATAAAGGTAAGATTTTGTTGGCCATGGCATCGGATGCAGATAATCATGTTTTTCCCATTGGTTGTGCATTTGTTGCTGAGGAGAGTACAATTTCGTGGAGCTATTTTCTTTCTAACATTATGCGACATGTGATTAAAGAGCGCGTGAATATTTGTCTAATTTCAGATAGACATACTTGGTTTGGTAAACGGGTGTCCGGCCCCGACTATACTCATCTTTCCCTCGAAGAGGAATAATATGTCGGCCCTAAGCCCACACCGCAAGCCGCTCGTGAGGATGTGCCTATTTCCTCCGAGTCCCTTCCCCCGTCTCACATAATGCCTTCCTCTTCTCGTCCCACTCGCGGTCGCGGAAAAGCTCAAGTCGGATCTTCCAACCGTCCTCCGCGCACCGAACAATTCTACGACGATCTATACATCAACCAATATCGGAATGCACAAATGACTCGTCGGATGTTTCGTTTCTTGCAACCGGGACAAGAGGAGCTCGACCAACTAGATCGCGAAAGCGCCGAGCAAAGGGCGCAATTCCACGGCTATTTTCCCGACTTTGCCGGGCCCCCAGACGACAACGAAGACGAAGAGGATGATGCGACCTCCCACCGCGACTAGGCGGATATCGTTTTTTTTTTTTTTTATGATGTAAAAGGGGGAGAAATACCCTCTCTTTTGTTTTTGCGTTGTATTTCTCATTTCTTTCGATTTCGAACAACGTTGGTTTTTGATGTAATAAGTAGCAAACGCTTTATTTTATGAATCATTATTATGTTGCTTATGCGTTGTGAGTTTGTGCACTTATAGTATGCGTTTTTATCTTAATCACTTTATTGAATTTGGTGCGCATATATTGCTAGTTGATTGGGTTATATGTATTGTTTTTCATTTGTGGCGATTGACCATTTTTTATGTTTTTAATGATGTTAAAGGGGGGAGAAATACCCTATTTTATTTTGCGTTGTATTTCGTTTGTTTTTCATTTTCTTTTCGAACTACGTTGTTTTTGATGTAATAAGTAGCAAACGCTTTGCATTTATGTTATGAATCTTTTTTATGTTATGTTGCTATTTATCATTACGTGTTAATTTGTATGACGTTGTGATTTTGATGTTATTATAATTCTACAAATGCGATTTTGATGTTATTATAACTTGTGCGCATATATATCTAGTTGATTGGGTTATTTTTGTTGTTTTCATTTGTGGCGATTGACCGTTTTTAGGCAAAACTATGGCCAATTTTTCGCTTGCATTTTATCGTTCGTTTTCCTTAATCGTTTAGATTTGTTTAACTTCGTTTTAAATCGGATGTTGTGACATTTCCTTGTTTTAAATCGGATGTTTAGTAAAACGTCACCTACACATCTTGTACCTAACATATTAATTTACGACATCATTTTATGTGATAATACTAGTCTAGTGCATAAATCTTTCGAAAAATCCGATCCAACACTCTCGTACTAAACATATTAATTTACGACATCATTTTTTAAGAGATCATGTTCAAAAAGGGGATCATGTTTTTATATATTTTTTGTCAAATCAGTGTCCAAAACTGCAAAAAATCCTTATTCTGTAAATTCTTTACAGTCGATCGGTCGTTTCTGAAAAACGACCGATCGTTTTTCAACAGACGACCGATCGTTTTTCAGAAACGACCGATCGTTTTAGGTATGATTTCTTCCAGTGAGTTCAGACCAAAAACGACCGATCGAAATGTACATAACGACTGATCGTTTTTGTCTGAAAAACGACCGGTCGTATTGTCCAATTCGACCGATCGTTTATTGTCCAAATTGTTTCAGAGAGTTCAATAATAAAACGACCGGTCGTTTTAATCATTTCGATCGGTCGTTTTTCGAAAGTAGACCATTTTGGAAATATTTCAGAAAGGTAGCCATTCTGAGAATTTAAGTGGTCCACTGGACCATTTTGGCAAAAAAAAAAAACTCTAGTTATTAACCGAATCGAGATTTAATAAACATTACATTCAGAATATTAAATATTTTGCAATATCGAGACTAATAACTCAAAACCCAGTAATCTCTCTCTCTCTCTCTCTTAAATCCAAAAAAAACACCCGATCCAAATTCATAAAATTCATATGAGATTATTATTATTATTATTATTATCAATATTATTTCATTATGATCGTTAGAACATACGGCCGTCGTAAGCCGGACGAACTTTCTCTCTCTCAAGAAACTCCTCCTCCATTTTCATCTCAAGATTCTTTTAACTCCTTCGACTTTGAGGATTTTGCAGTTTCGCCCCCCAAATCAGAAAAGAGACGGAAGAGGCCCAAGATTTCTGAGCCTTGTGTTACGACAACCACCTTGATGGAGACGCAGGAGGGTGGTGAGATGATTGAGCATGTCGACGAGGTCGATTTCGCTCTTGATGGGTTGAGAAAAGGCCAGCCTTCGAGGGTTAGGAGGGCGAGCTTGTTGTCTCTTTTGTCGATTTGCGGTACCAGCCAGCAGCGGAGGCTTATCAGGACTCATGGGTATGTCTCCTTTTTTATTTTATTTGTGGATTTTTTGAATTTTTAAAGATTTTTATTTTATTTTTTGTTGTTGCTAGTGTGTGATTTCGTCGTTGTTGTCGATTTGAGGTGCTTATTAGGACTCATGGGTTTGTCTTCTTATTTTGATTTGTGGATTTTTTGATTTTTTAAAGAATTTTATTTTATTTGTTGTTGTCGATTTGAGGTGCTTACTAGGACTCATGGGTTTGTCTTCTTTTTTTGATTTGTGGATTTTTTGATTTTTTAAAGAATTTTATTTTATTTGTTGTTGTTGGTAGAGTGTAATTTCGTCGTCGTTGCCGATTTGAGGTGCTTATTAGGACTCATGGGTTTGTCTTCTTTTTTTGATTTGTGGATTTTTTGATTTTTTAAAGAATTTTATTTTATTTGTTGTTGTTGGTAGAGTGTAATTTCGTCGTCGTTGTCGATTTGAGGTGCTTATTAGGACTCATGGGTTTGTCTTCTTTTTTTGATTTGTGGATTTTTTGATTTTTTAAAGAATTTCATTTTATTTGTTGTTGTTGGTAGGGTGTAATTTCGTCATTGTTGTCGATTTGAGGTGCTTATTAGGACTCATGGGTTTGCCTTCTTTTTTTGATTTGTGGATTTTTTGATTTTTTAAAGAATTTCATTTTATTTGTTGTTGTTGGTAGGGTGTAATTTCGTCATTGTTGTCGATTTGAGGTGCTTATTAGGACTCATGGGTTTGCCTCTTTTTTTTTTGTTGAGAATTATTTTTTTGTTGTTGTTAGGGTGTATTTTTGTCGTTGTTGTCGATTTGAGGTGCTTATCAGGACTCATGGGTTTGTGTTTCTTTTTTGATTTGTGGGGCTTTTTGAATATTTTGAGAAGTCCCTTCTTTATTGTTGTTAGGGACCTTAGGGTGTATTTTTGTCGTTGTTGTCGATTTATGGTTCTTCTTAGCAACAGAGGCTTCTTAGGACTGATGGGTTTGTGTTTATTTTTTATGAATTTTGAATTTTATATTTTTCTTAGGATGCATTGTTGTGTAGCATACTATCAAGTAAGTTTGTTTGTGTAGTTTAATTGTGAAATGGCCAATGCTTTAAAAAAACCTCCTTTCGAGAAACCCCCTCCTCCTTTCTCCTCCTAAGACTCCTACATCTCCTCGACTTTGAGGAGTTTGCGGTTTCGCCTCCTAAATTGGCGGTTTTTTAAATTTTCTGAAAGTTTATTTTATTTTATTGCTGTTAAGGTGAATCTTTATCGTTGTTGTCGATTTGTGGTACTTCTTAGCAACGGAGGCTTCTTAGGACTAATGGGTTTGTGTTCTTTTTTTTTGATTTGTGGGTTTTCAGAATATTTTGAAAATTTCCTTCTTTATTGTTGTTGGGGCCTTGTCGTTGTCCATTTGCGGTGCTTCCTAGTAACGAAGGCTTCTTAGAACTCAAGGGTTTGTGTCAACCTTTTAATTTATGGATTTTGTTTATTGTTTAGGGTGTATTTTTGTCATCGTCGTTTTGTGGTATTTCTTAACAGCGGAGGCTTCTTAGGACTCATGGGTTTGTGTTCCTTTTCTAGTTTATGGTTCTTAGCGTTTCTCGACTTTCTGAAATGTTTGGAGTTTCTTTGTATATGCTGTTAGGATTTGTTGTTATGTAACAAGTAGGTTTGCTTTCAGCACTCTGATCTGACTTTGTTGATTGCTGTAGTATAGTTTCGAAGTGATTATTAGTCTGCAAAAAAACCCTTTTCTTGAACAACTTTTTTTGGGTTCCTTAAATTTCTGAATATTTTGGGAGATTTCTTGTTGTTATGTTGCGAGGATGTGTTGCTGCGTCACAATCATAACTTGTGACTAAAGTCTGTGATTGATTTGTCTGCTACTTTTTTTTTAAAGTGAGTAAAGCCTGTGAATAATATCCCCTAGTTTGGTTGTAAAGTTTGAAGACTTGTAGTTTAAGTATGCCCTATGTAAGAATTCAATGTATCATGTACTGAAGTATACGGGTGTTCCTAAATCCTAACTTCACAACTTTGTACCCTCTCTCCTTTCTTGTGGAGTTTCATTTGTTTTAGTTGCATTTTTTGTATAAGGATTATTAGGGACCAACTAGGACACTTAAATAACACTTGAAGACCCACTTATATCATTTTTAAGTTCGAGTCTCGCGACAACTATTGTACTTGCTACTTACATGGCCCATGCTGACCATACGGAAGCATTGATATTGTTGTAGTCCATAAGTATCATTTTTTATTATTTCTTCTTTATTGCATGTTTGTTGATCAGTTCACAATAAGCTTTTTGCAAATTTGGGAACAAGAGGTGAATAGAAGATGGTTTCCGGTCAATTTAGATGTAAAATAGAGAATCTAGCCACTTGCTTACTTCAACTCCTTTTTTGTCTCTCTTTAATCAAGTTCTTATTTAGTGACATTTTCGTATCCCCAGGATGGCAAAAACAATTATCGATGCAGTGTTAAGTCTTAGTTTCGAGGATGAACCCAGCAATCTGGCTGCTGCAGCCCTCTTCTACGTCGTCACTGCTGATGTATGTTATTGATTAAGGATAATCGCTTTCTTTATTAGTGATTGTGATGTAGAAAACAAACCCTAATCACCTTATTTGATATAGATTTTGATTGTATCCCAGAGTAAATGTTAAAGAAAAATGACCCGGACCGAAAAGAGGTTATTACCATTGATTCTTAATTTTGGATTAGAATCAGAATCTGTAACAGATTTGTTGATTAGGGTTTGGTGGTCTACAACTCCACTTCAATTTGGTATTGAACTTGTGATTGAGAAAAGTGAAAGTTCTCAATTTTTTTTGTGAGTAGTGTGTTTTCTATTTCTCTAAAGCAATCAGAATGGGTAAAACCCTTTGAATTATGCAATTTTAAAGCCAAATTTCAACCCCCTCTCCAAATTGTACTTAACTTTATGTAACAGTAATATTCTCTGTTTTAGTTGCCATAAGTTTCAAAATTCTATTGTTTCAGAACCAAGATGACCACATACTGGATTCTCCAGATTGTATTCGTTTCCTACTAAAGTTGTTGAAGCCAGCAACAAAGGACGTTAGTAAAAGCAAGGCATTTACTATCGGAAATAAAATTTTATCATTACGCAAGGATGATGGTGTCTTACAAGACTCTAATAAAGGAATAGATTCCACCTCAGCTGCAATAACGGTCAAAGTTGAGGAAATTCTTGTAAGTTGTAAGCAAATGAAGCCAAGTGATGGCAACGATAATGGAATGAAAAAACCGGAATTGAGCCCAAAGTGGATTGCTTTATTGACAATGGAGAAAGCTAGCTTGTCTACCATTGCCCTTGAAGGTACTGCTTTCTGATTTCCTTTTTGATAACTGATAAGTACTTTCTCCCATGTGCATTTGGGAGACGATATAGGGACGACTCTTATCTTCGCTCCAAAAGTGGATAGCTAGTTTGAGTGGTTAATCTACTTTTGCACAGTAATGCAGCATCAATTTTCAACTTGAACACCAACTTTCGAAAACTAGCAATTAGTATTTCAGCCTAACAATTTTTTTCCAATTTTTGCACTGCACAGAAAAAACTGTTGGTCAGGGAATTTTTTTGGAATTAGTGCTACAGAATAGTGATTTAAAAAATATATAAAACCTAAGAGAGCTCGGAGGGCTTAATGCCTGGTTTTTGTTGGTTTGTATTGCTTAGACACCGTGACGGGTAATGTAAGGAAAGGTGGGGGGCGCTTCAAGGAAAAACTAAGAGAGCTCGGAGGGCTTAATGCTGTCTTCGAGGTCGCCCGAAACTGTCATTCTATTATGGAGGTATTAACAGAAAATCTATTCTTCATTTTAGTTTTTTTTAAATTACTTAGAATTTTGTAAGGTTTATTTATGCGGATTATGATTAAAAAATTGTTTCTCTCAGGGCTCAAAAGACAACAGGGATCTAGAAAGTTTGGCAGTGCTTTTGAAATGTTTGAAGATCATGGAAAACGCCACATTTCTTAGCAATGACAACCAGGTAAAAAGTCTGAAAGCGGAGCAGAGATAACTTCAATTGCTCAACATGTAGCTAATTTATATTGTTCTATCATCTATGACTATAATTTGCCTCTAATTTGGTTGCAGTGTCATTTGCTCGAAATGAAAGGGAATTTGGATGACCAGGGATCTCCACGAAATTTTGTGAAACTTGTTTTAAGTATCACCAAGCTTCTCTCAGGTGACTACCTAATTGTTGTTCTATCTTTAGGTGAATTACATCAATGGTCCCAACACGCATAGATATTTTGTTGATGCGGTGCACATTGTTTCTGTTGTTACACTATTGGTCCTTATAGTTTGAATTTGTTACACGTTCCCATATTTACAACTACAACAGCATTGATCCCCATAGTTTCAGGAATTTACATTGGTGGTCTCTTCCTATGAGGATCAATAGTGTTTTACATGGGTACAACCTGTGTAACTTATCTAATCTGTGAAGACTATTAGTGTAACCTACTTAAAATATGAGGACCAATTGGGTTTCAGTTAAATATATGGACCACAGTAATTCTACCTAAAGCATGGGACCATTGGCGTTGCAATTGAAACCATGGGGTTCAATTAGAAAAGTTGATTCCAAGTATGGGGACTGTTGATCATTGATGTACTTCACTCTATTTTTTTACTTTCATGATGGCATATTTTAATACCGTGCGCCTGAAATATATTATTGTGGTTATTTACCCTTGATTTCCAGGTCTCTCTTTATCAGTTAATTCGTCAAGCATGTCAGATGATGAAAAGACCTGTCATCATCAAAATGGGGCTGATCATGATTCTGGCATTCTTGTACTATGCGATCATAAAGGTATTGTCTGTTCCTCTCGTGTTTTTCTATTTCCTTTGAATTTTTACAGGACAAATGCACATAATTCCCATATTCTATGGATGTCTAGAAAATACCTCCGTGTACTTCCGTTGTTTTCGAATAACCCTCATTTACTATTTCTGTTTTCCGATTCATTAACCTCTATACCATGATACCAACTGTTAAAATGGTATAACTTCGTATTTGTTGGTCAGTTTCTAAGTTTTTTTCCTTTTGATGAATGTTTCTTAGTTTAAATTTATGATTTAAAATAGAGAAAAAGGTATTTTAGAGCAGTTTTATGCCAAAAGAAAGTTTATTAAAGCAAAAAACCGTGTTTCCTCTCAATATGGTGTCAAGCAGTAGTTGGCTGCCTGCTTACACTGCACAATATCAAGAATACACAGAGAATAGAAATGACTTGTCCAAATTGAATCTCACTAAGCGCAAATTTATCTGATCTGAAATTGGACATATGAGTTAATTGCAAAACGTAGATTGTACCTGGGTTTAGTTGTATGAATTTTTAAAGTATGTGGGAGTTGTTTGCAAAACACCAGTGTGCATGGAATTTATTTTCAATTTGCCCATTGTTTATATGTATCTGGTTTCTTCCGGAGTTGCTTACTTTCACTTGTGTCTTCCAAACACCATTCATGGACACTTTAGCTCAAAATCAGTTAATGATTTGTATCCTTAATCTGCAGCAGATAGTGATTGCGATGAGGTTATATTGATAAGTTCTTCTGGAACAGAGTGCACATCTTCTCAGAAGAGCTTCAGTTTATCTCAGAACAGTCAGTGGTTGTCTAATGGTTTGAAGTCAAGCCATGATACTCGTTTGCCGAAGATGAGAGGAAAATCTCTATCTCCAGTCTTATGTAGTGAGACGCCGACGACTTCATTTAGTGCAAAACCTACAAGCTATGGCTCAAGAATTAACTTAGGTCTTGGAAAAATATCCAAGGTTGTTGAAAAACCGAAGATTGAAGTTGTAGAGAACGGTCACGATCCTTTTGCTTTTGATGACGAGGAGTGTGAACCCTCTAAGTGGGATCTAATATATGGGGAACCATCGGTTTCTCAAACCAAAGATTACAGAACTATGCATACCGATATTGAAAATAGTTGTAAAAGTTTAATGATTATGAGTCAAGAAGAATCAAATAACCGGGAATATCATAATTCAGATGCCCCTATCTCTGCAATTGATGAGAAAAAATCCAGTCTTCTTGCAGATTGTTTGCTTGCTGCTATTAAGGTACTCTCTATAACTAATTTATAAACGAAATTAACATTTTAATCATGAACTATTAGGTGTAGGCGATTTTATTCTCTTAGTAATTAAGTTTAACTAACATTTATTTATTTATTAATAATCTGGTGTTTCCGATAACCATAGGCAAATACTGCCTTATTGTTGAAATTTAGTTGAGTACAGTCATGAAAGAGTTGGTCACAATTAATATTGTAGCTTATTATGTGTGACTTTTGCGCCTGCAATAATCCTTTAAGATCCTTTTCGGGGTGTCATTTTTCTGATGTCTTCACCTTAATCTTCTCTTTATGTTCGTAAATTGAGTTGTGTGCAAATTGCACTAAGAAGTCAGATAAGCTCTGGTCTGCATCACAAGATGCGAATCAGAAAGAGAGAGAAAATGCTGGCATAGAAAATAACCTATAAATTCCACCGCATGACATGTCATCAGCATGTTAATCAAGTAGAGGCATGAGAATAAATGTTATCCAAACCAGCATATAGTATAAGAAATTTGTTATTTGTTGCATCATCAATTATTCAAGTTGATTTAATATATTGTATTTTATATTGCCAGGTATTGATGAACTTAACAAATGATAACCCCCAGGGCTGTCGGCAAATAGGTTCTTCTGGAGGATTGGAAACCTTGTCCTCATTAATTGCTTGCCACTTTCCATCTTTTAGTTCAATTTTGACTACTTTTAGAGAGAGTGAGGATTTTAGCCTCTCGTCAAAGTCAACCGTCGAGGTTGAAAATCAGAGTAGCAACCATTTCTCTGATCAGGAATTAGATTTTCTTGTTGCTATTTTGGGCCTGCTCGTCAACCTGGTGGAGAAAGACGGGGAAAACCGGTAAATACTGATTAAATTTTACTGGCTAGTTCACCAAAAAAAAAAAACTCTTGATGACAAGTTGTTGGATATTTTGCTTTGATTTTGGATACTTGCAGAACATTATTAAGGCTTCCTTTTTTTTTTTAACGTTGCACACAAGCAATTTAATCAGTTTCCCCGTATACTATCTAAATTCTTTGATCAACCTCCATATCAGATTTTAAAATGTCATAACTATGCATTTCAAGCAATGTAGTCTTCTATTTTAGTTGACTTATTTTCCTCATAGAATTGCTTAAGATTACATTAATTTTGTTAACTGCCATTTTTTGTGCATAGATACTGACAAACTTTTTGTATCAGAAGAAAAGTACCCAAGATAAACTAATGAACAAAAAGAGTTATGTCGTTCTAGATATGGCTTGGGGTTGGGGTTGATTGCAAAATTTTGATACATGGAGTAATTAATTGCAAGTATCGGAAGTACATTGTGGATTTGGGGTTATTTATATTTACTTTTTTTTTTGTAACCAAAGGGGTTATTTATATATACTATTTACCCTATAATCTAGTATACCCAGAATAGGGCTCATGACTCATGAGGACTAGTTTTTGGACATTTGCTTTGATTGTGAACATTTATAGAAGCTAAGGAAGTTTTCCTATTACGAGAAGGTCTCACTAGGTTGGTGGCACTAGTAGATATCAACTTCCTTACTTAAGTGCACAAAAATGATATAATTAAGTTATTTCCGTTAGCTAATATGGTTCTAACTTGATTTCTGGTAGGTATCGTCTTGCGGCAGCCAGTGTTATGTTGCCAAATATTATAGGGCTATCGGAGGAGAGGCATAGTGGTGTGATTCCTTTGTTGTGCTCAATTTTTTTAAGTAACCAAGGGGCCGGTGAGACAGCTGGAGAAGGAAAGGTTTTATTATGGGTAAGAAATGTCTCTTCCCCCCCTTAAAATTAATATAGAAGCTGCATTAGGTACCAATGTGCCATACAAATCGTCAAGTGTTTCTGTTCTATTTTTAAACCAGGAAACCGCTTCTATTCCCAAACCAAACGAAAGCTAAGCATCATATGTGCATGAGTAATACTATTATAATCAAATTCACCATGTGTAGAGATATATCGTCTTTAAAGGTAAATGCTGCATCAAATTCTGACTTTGGATTTTTAATTAATTTTTCTTGCAATCTGCAGGATGATGAAGAAGCTGTTTCGCAGGGAGAGAAAGAAGCCGAAAAGATGATTGTGGAGGCGTATTCAGCTCTTCTTCTGGCTTTCCTTTCAACAGAAAGGTTTGTATATATGCTAAAACATTTGTTTGTAGCCAAAATGTTTTTTTGTGTGTGCTGGAATTCAATTATTTTATTTTATATTACCACTTAAATTTCCACTTTTGCATCATGCAGCAAGGGTACACGTAGTGCTATTGCCGAATGCCTCCCAGATCACAAACTGGCGATTCTTGTCCCTGTATTGGAAAGATTTGTGGTATGTGTTCTGATTTTCTTTTACATGCATAGCATATATATTCTGTTGATAACAAGGATTACCATCATTTGTCACCCCGAGGTTTTGCCAATTATCAGTGAAACCTCAGGGGTGGTAAGAGATGGTAACCTAAGAAACAATACTAAGTTGTTTACCGATTATGAGGTTTTACTCTTGAAAGGTAAATACCAAAGCTCTTATGACTTTTATAGCGCGCACTTTCTTCAGTGAAAGTTAAATCCTACTATCTTTCATTCTTTCCCCTATATATATGACAAGATCAAGTATGGTTAAGATGCCTTGAAACTTCAATTTAAAGATGCCTTGAGACTTCAATTTAACTGTGGTCTTGCGTTTGTAGCATCGTATTACATGGGATTACAATGTGTTGGGTTAGAATGTTTTGCATCTATTAACTATGGTCTTGCGTTTGTAGCATCGTATTACATGGGATTACAATGTGTTGGGTTAGAATGTTTTGCATCTATTAACTATGGTCTTGCGTTTGTAGCATCGTATTACATGGGATTACAATGTGTTGGGTTAGAATGTTTTGCATCTATTAACTATGGTCTTGCGTTTGTAGCATCGTATTACATGGGATTACAATGTGTTGGGTTAGAATGTTTTGCATCTATTAACTATGGTCTTGCGTTTGTAGCATCGTATTACATGGGATTACAATGTGTTTGGTTAGAATGTTTTGCATCTATTTTGTTGTTTGCCCCCCCCCCCCCCCAAAAAAAAATGTATTTGAGGATCATTGGTGATATGAAATTGCATGGTAGATTATCGTCCCATTTCATGTTTAGAGTCGATTTTTCCTTTTATCCTGTCTATTTAAAACTGCATCTGATGCTTATTTGTAGTGGTTCTGTATGTTGTTTTGTTATTTTCTGAGCAGGAGTTTCATTTGACCCTGAATATGATCTCCCCGGAAACCCACTCGACCGTTCTTGAAGTGATAGAGTCATGTAGAATACCGTGAGAGAGAATTTGTACAGCTTCTACTTTCGTTTTCGACCAACTGTTTGTTGTTAGAATATATACTACTTAACTCTTTTATGGAAAATGAAATGCATCTGCATATACTATGTAGCTGCTTTAGCTAGGCTTGTTTCTTAGTTTTCTTTCTTATTATATTTGTTTGTAAGTCCATATTATTTCATCCCATTGGACACTGGTTTGGTGTAGATCTGAGATGCCTGTATACGAAGTTCAATAGAGAAATTATGTGTTTCTCTTCGTGTTTTATAGCCTGTAGTCTTGTACTTGTTTTTCCTTGTAAAATATCTGAAATGGTACGGGCAGCTGATGGGTTGTTTAATCTTTACGTTTACGATATGAAAAAGAAAGGTTAGAAACGATGGCGATGGCCAACCTAATCGAGTAGCCAAGTCATATTAAAAAAAGGAATATTTTTGTATTGGCAATTGGCTATATACGTTATTCCATAAATATCCTTTTTTTTGCAATTATCCCCGTGACAAGATTCAAAAGGACACAACTTTATATACTTTATTCCACTTTGATATTGTAACAACTGTAGCTATCTTGTTAAATTTACAATTAGTATTTTTCGCAATCAACTAAACCTTTTAGTTTAACAAGAGTTCTTTGGCGTTAATTTTCTTGCTATAAACTTTTTTGCTCAAGGGAAAACGGGTGTCTTGGATCGGAAACGGGGAACACAATCTTTTATAGGGAAAACAAACTTGAGGTAACCATGCATAACTGCACAAGTGTTGATATTATTTCTAAAAAAGGGAACACACAGCCGTAAATCCCATTAAAAAAATACATTTTTTTAATTTTATTTTAAAATTTGCAAACGAGACTATAGCCTAAAAACTATAGTCAATCTTGTGTAAAGACAATGGTTACCAAGAAAAAACCGTGTTTTCATTTTTCCGCTTCTCGGGTTTCTGTTTCCGACTTTCTATAATTTCACATGTAAAATTGTATAATTTTTTCATCCTATTTCCCGTTTCGTTTTCCGATTCGACAACTAAGCATATATAACTATTATGTCTTACTCCAATATTATAAAAATAAAAAAATGAAATAAAAATGAGCTCAAACTTTGTGTCACATTATTGACTTTAAATAAACCTTATCTTATAATCATTATGGTTTTGGGTGCGTTTGCTACAATAAGTTAAGAGAGATAATAAAAGGAGCGGCGATAGAAAGAGAGAAAAACAAAAACACACACACACAAAAAAAGTACAATTTTTGACCTAATCACTTTTCTATCTAAAATTCTAAATCTAAGATTATATATTCTCTTTATATTCATCTTCAACCAAACAAATCCTAGCTATTCTACTTTAATTGATTTGGGACTTATCAATTTATCAAATCAAATCTGATATTTCTTTTCTCCATTTTAATCTCAGAAAAAAAAACCCTAATTTTTCTCCATCATTATTGGTCTAATTTTGTAAGTGTTGAACTCAATTTAAAATTGAAGACTTACCCATCATAGATCTGCATATCTACAACAAAACCCATAAATCAAGATTTGATTTTTCCTTTTTATTTTAATTTTGGTAAAAAAAAAAAACCCTAATTTTTCTCTATCATTATCTGTGTAATTTTGCAAGTGATGAACTCAATTGAAAAATCAAAGAATTACCCATCATAGATCTGCATATCTAGAACAATACCCATAAAACAATATTTGAATTTTCTTTTATTTTTTTATTTTTTTTGAAGGTAAAGGACTGGTCTTAGAGTGAGGGGAAAAAAATGTATAAGTCGATTTTATATGAAGGGGATAAACCTTTGGGGGAAATGGAGGTTTATCCTCAGAACAAGGATTATTATTACTATCAGAATCAGAATAAAGAGATTACTAGAATTTCTCATTATTCACAACAAAGTGAGAGATGTTCACCGTTAGCTGTTTTGTACACCGTATCTGCTAGCGCAACGTCATCGTCCGGTGGACTATGCTTCAAAATGGAGTCAAAATCACAGTCTAAGGAGCTGTACCTTTTACATTCCACTTGCATCAGAGAAAAGAAGGTATTAATGGACCCTGATTTTTGTGAAAAAAACTCCGAACATGAACCCTAATTTGTCAAGATTGGAACTAATGGACTAATTGAACATGGACAGTTAAATTTATACAAGTGGATTTAAGTGAACCAGCTAGTTGCATTTTGTCAAGAAATGCAAGGGCTGAATTTCGAAATTCGTAAACACTAAAATTAAATATTGGAAAAATGTTGTATGCCCTTGTTGAACTGCAGCTGCTGAGCTCGGATTTCTTATTATTTGCTTAAAAGTTGGGATGCAATTGGTTAATCAGATATAAACTGAGTTTTTCTGTCTCTTTGTCCTGATACAGTTTGAAGCTTGATAACCACCACTTAATATTGAATTAAATTCCAACTTATGTGCTTTAAAGCCGCAATTAGACAATCCTTATGTAGACATCTGTGTTGCTAATGTTCGGCAATATTGATGTTAAATTTGGATACAATTACTCGGAAAAATTTGCAAAAAATTAATGCGAAGTAAATGTTATAACTCGTGATCAACAGCTTGGATGAAGTTAGGCTTTCTCAATATTGGATGTAACCGATTTGCCCAAACTTCTGGACATTTATGGAAATTATAAAGTATGATTAAGACGCGGCTGTTTCTTTTCTTAAACTTACATCTTCAACTTCATTTAGTAGTTAGTCTTCTTGTCTATCGATTTTCTGTTAGTGTAGATGTGTCTCTAGTGGCAGCTTATTACCCCGTGTCTCCGCGTATATTGAGTGATAATGATCTCTCCCCATTTGTGCGTGGATTCTGCACATTTGTCTGAAGTTTTTTACTTAACCAAACAAAAAACCAATAAGTACATAGAGTGTGCATATATTGTCTCAATTTCGCACCTTTGTTGCATCGTGTTATCTTAACCTATATGGTTATATCCTTGTTATGTTGGAGATGTAAAAACTTAACAAACAGGATTTGTGTACTTTTATTCTTTTTTTATGGTATTGCATTCTTTAATTATATCCTTTGTTATTGTTCGGAGTTTTACAGAATTGTTGATTTTTTTATCTTTTTTTATCTATAGACCGCAGTGATTTTATTAGAAGGGGAAGAGCTACATTTAGTCGCCATGCCATCGAGGAAAGACGATGGAATTTCTCAGTATTTCTGGGGTTTTCGTGTTGCACCAGGATTGTACAATTCTTGCCTTGTAATGTTAAATCTTAGATGTCTTGGCATTGTTTTCGATCTCGATGAAACCCTTGTTGTCGCAAATACTATGCGTTCTTTTGAAGACAGAATTGAGGTTCTGCAGAGGAAATTAACTAATGAGGTAGATCCACAACGCATTAATGGTATGCTGGCAGAGATTAAGCGTTACCAAGACGATAAAGTCATATTAAAACAATATGCAGAAAATGATTTGGTGGTTGAAAATGGAAGGGTGATCAAATCCCAATCTGAGGTGGTTCCTGCTTTGTCCGACAACCATCCGTCTATCGTTCGTCCCATTATACGATTACAAGATAAAAATATTGTATTGACCCGCATTAATCCGTTGGTAGGTTCGCGTTTCCTATTTTACCCTACTTTTTGTTGGTAATTTGTTAATTAATAGGAATAGTTGCTATTTCCTTTTCTATCTCACTTACTTTCCGTATTTATATAGATACGTGATACAAGTGTGCTTGTTAGACTAAGGCCTGCTTGGGAGGATCTCAGGAGCTACTTGATGGCTAGAGGTAGAAAGAGATTTGAAGTTTTTGTTTGCACGATGGCTGAGAGAGATTACGCGTTAGAAATGTGGAGGCTTCTTGATCCAGATTCTAATTTGATAAACTTGAAACAGTTGTTGGATCGTCTAGTATGTGTCAAGTCTGGTAAATTTCTTGGCCCTTCAGATGCTATAATTTGAGATTTGCTTTCTAAGAAATTTGACTTGTCGGATCTGCTTGTCATATCTATGCCCTTTTGGATTTAGCAGGTTCAAAAAAATCATTGTTTAATGTATTCCAAAAAGGGAATTGTCATCCTAAGATGTCTTTGGTAATTGATGATCGGTTAAAAGTGTGGGATGAGGAAGATCAACCTCGAGTGCACGTTGTCCCTGCATTTGCTCCTTACTATGCTCCACAAGCTGAAGTATGCTCTTTTGACCTTATTACGTTATTGATTGAAATACATATTTACTTATTTACTTCTCCCCCCATACAATAAAAAAGTAGAAAAACTAGGAGAATTGATCGCATAGACAGTTGATTATACAGGTAGAAATAGTTTTCTAGTGCTTATTTGGAATTTAATTTTGTAGGCAAACAATGCAACTCCTGTCCTGTGTGTTGCAAGAAACGTTGCTTGTAATGTTAGAGGTGGTTTTTTCAAGTAAGAATATTATTAACCTTCTAATCTTTTGAAGCCTTCTATGAAATGGAGTTGGTATATAATTTTACTAGTTGATTTTAGATTCATTTAAATTGTTGCTGCAGGGACTTTGACGACGGTATGCTACAGAAAATTTTGGAAGTGATGTACGAAGATGATATTAAAGGTCTTCCTTCTACCCCAGACGTAAGCAACTACTTGATTTCGGAGGTGAGTTCATTTTTGTAATGTTAATTTAACTAGATTTACTGGGACTGTCGCTGTCGTTAACATTTGTTAATAACATTATTATGGTTTCCAAAATATTTGAATTTAAATTATATATGACATAAATGACTCTGATGCAGGATGATGCTTCAAATTTGAATGCATCTAAAGATGCTACTGGTTTTGATGGTATGGCAGATGCAGAGGTCGAAAGAAGATTAAAGGTATTAAACCTTTTGTGTGATCGCAAACTTTTTACCTACATATCTAGAGCATTACACATTGACTACTTTTTATCTATATTTGGAAACATTTGGCGAATTAGTAAAATTATACTTTTGAATACTTCTGACTTGAAGTAAAATGTGTGTGCGGTGTACCAACTTAAATTATACTCATATTTGTATTTTCGAGGTAAAAAAGTACGTACTCACTATATTTTCTTCTAAATATCTTGATTCATACTTTTTCCATAAAAAGTAACTTTTCATCTCATGCACACTGCAATAAACTACTTTTCACAACTCTTCTCTCTTTCTACCAGACTTAATTGTCACTTCTATAAATATAATGATTGACGGTATACTTTTTCACCTCGACTAAAAGAATTAACTTTCCCACCACTACTAAGAAAGCCATTATTTTGTACTCACAATATGTAACCAAGAAAGACTACTATCTATCAGGAGGCTGTTCCAGTTCCCTCAACAGTTCCGTTGACAATTAACCAAGACCCAAGATTTACTCTTCTACAACAAACAATTGCACCTTCACCTATACCAGTCCCCCCTTCAACATTTCAAGGTCCAGGTGCCCCCTTCCCCATAAATGCACTGCCACTTACGACGTCACATGTCAAACCATTAGGTCTAGTAGGCCCAAAAGAAGCAGGTAATTTAGAATTTTGAAAGATATATATCCTGAGTTTAATTTCCGTCAGCAAATTTATTAATGATAACGGAAACAGGTCTGCATAGCTCTCCTGCCAGAGAAGAGGGAGAGGTACCAGAATCTGAGCTGGACCCAGATACAAGGAGAAGGCTTCTTATTCTTCAACATGGTCAAGATCAATACCCTCTAATTCCACCAAGACCACCTTTGCCAGTGCCACATGTGCAAGGACGTGGGAACTGGCCGCCTCAAGCAGAGGAAGTGATGAACCCTGTGCTAGTCAACCGTATGGTAAATCCGCAGCTAAATTCAGAAGCATTGCATATTGAGCAGCAGCAACAGCGGCAACATCCTCATCCTTATGTCCATAAGATGGATAATTTAATGGTTCCTGACAGAATTCTTGAAAACCAGAGATTTTTACAGGAGGTAAATTACAGAGTGCTAGTTAGGGGTTTGATTGTATAGTTTTTTTACGCTGACATATAACCTGATTTTAATTTTTGTGCACCATCTCACCAAAATTTGTGATTAGTACTTTAACATTACATTTAACGCCGTTTTTGTTGACTTAAAACAGGAAAAAATTCTTTATGAAAAGAAAATATGTTGTACATTATTTTGTTGTTTTTTTGGCTTTGGTATTGCTATCGTATCAAACAACTATGTTTTTTTTGTTTGTGGTTTTCAGAAACGAAATTAATGTGAGGTGGTTGTAGAAAATCTAAATCTCATGTAGACTTAACGTAGAAGAATGAAAATTGTACTTATTTTCTGGGTGCTATTTCCAGGTACCTCCAAGGGATGACAGGATGAGGCCGAACTATCCAATGCCAAACTACCATCCGTTTCCTGGTAAAGAGTTAATACACAAATTAGTAATGTGTTATTCTTTTACTTTCTCCTGTTAAAATTTGAGATTTGGTAAAGCTTATAATTGCAAAACTCGGAGTCTGGAATTACACGAGTGTCACTTAGGAAAAATAGTTCGTTGGTGTCAAAACGAGCTTGAAAAATCAAGAGTTTTTGTTTTGTTAAGTGAAGAAATGCATTAATTGAGAGCGTTATATTCTTATCACTTCATTTTTATTAAAGGTACACTCTTAGTGACCCTGTAGTTCTGTCCCGTGCCAGAATGCAGAAATATCTTGCGTTATTCTTTGATAAGTGCATGCCCCCTCTTGCAAATATGGTTTATATATGAAAAGGTTGCTAGCTATTCTTGCAATGGATTCACGTTTTGGACTCTTAACTTTCCCCGTCCCTTGTAAAAAGGCTGCAAATGCACTATCTTAGCTTCCCCGCAGGATGAATCCCCCAGTTGACAGTATAGGCTAGCATTATTGTAATAATGGCTTCGCTGCTATTTTCTTATATCTTTTCCTCTGGAGAATCAGGACCTCATTTTGTTAGCACTATGGTTTGTAATTTGTGAAGAGCGCACTAGTCTGTAAACTCTAGTGTTCCTTACTTCTTTCATATTTCATGTTATCTTCGGTGGAGGCCTATAATAATTGAATGACCATCCCTTCTTGATTGATATTTTCTCTAGAAAAAATTTAAGCTTATTATCTGTTTGAATAGATTTTGTTTAGACTAAGAATTTTTCTCTTCCTGCAGTATCTAATTTATTGTTCATACAAAAAACAATTTTAGTTCCAATTTCTTTTTGTAGGCGAGGAGATACCTATCAGACCATTACCCTCCAGTGGTAGGAATGCTGAATTTGGTGGCAGGAATGCTGAATATGGTGGCAGGAATGCTGAATATGGAACCGGTAGGTTTGGAATGCGTGAAACTCCTGCTGGAGCTTTACAAGATATTGCAGTTCGATGTGGCACTAAGGTAATTATATAGAAAGTTAATCGTCTGAATCTTTTCCTTTTTTCTTGTTTTCTCTTGTAGGAATGGGTTAAATTTAGTGGAATTAACTCCATTTTGTGGTGAATGTAAAATGTAGGTGGAATTCAAGTCATCTGTGATCCCAAGCATGGAACTACAATTTTCCGTTGAGGTGTTTTAATTTTTGGCATAGAAAAATTTAATTTCAACCAAATTAATGCTGTTTCATGACTACTCTTCATAAGTTGCTAATAAATGTTTGGTTGTAGGTACTGTTTAACGGAGAGAAAATTGGTGAAGCAATTGGCAGGACAAGAAGAGAAGCTCAGCATCAGGCTGCTGAGGCGTCTCTCATGAATTTGGCTGGTATTTTTAGATCCTTAAGATAGTATTTTTGTTTTTTGTTGCTTACTTGAACTTTCTTTTTCTTTTCTCCTTTGTACAGCTTACAAATCATGGTCTAGGACAACAGTATTGCTCTCTTTTTTTTAATGTTAATCTTGGAAGATGAGCTCTGTCTTTTACAGAAGTAGATGTAGAACAAAAATAAATTCATTCTCTAATGCCTTGGTTGGTTACAACTTCCAAGCTCAATATTGTTTATTTTTTGCTTGAAAGATGGAGTTCATTTGGTTGACCAGCTTAAAAGCTCCGTGTTTATAGTTTTTTGGACTGAATAAGCTAGAACCTTTAAGCTTAAAAAGAAGCTTAAAGCTGGATGAACCTATGGTTTTACTGAACCTCGAAAGGTCCAGCTTATTTGCTTTAAAGCTTCAACCAAATCTGCCTATCTTAATAAATGACCTGCTACATGAGCTTATGCTTTTCTCTAACTAATTTTATGTTTGTCTATATCTTGCATTTGGCATGATAATGCATTTGATGGTTGTGTTAAGATTCAAATTCTACCTGAGGCCCTTTATAAAATGAAAAAAAGTCTAATTAAAAGAAAGTTTTGTATCTCAATTGGCTATCATCTCTTGTGTGTGATCATATAGCCACTTTTGCAGATAAGTTTCTGTCACCTCTCAAGCCGGATTCTCTCTCTTCACCTGGGGAAGGAAGCAGATTTCTTAATTCAAATGAAAATGGTTTTGTTAATGAGGCAAGTTCATTCGGAAATCAGAACACATTTAAAGAAGAGTCTCCATCAGTTTCAAGTGCACCAGAGCCACCTAGGGTTCAAGATCCAATGGTTGAAGGGTCAAAGAAATCGATGGGTTCAATCGTGGCCCTTCAAGAATTGGTAAGGGCTGTTTACTCCTGCTACTTTGTTGTTCTTTTTCCCCATGTCTACTCTTTGAATTGCTTATCTGTAAGAATATTAATCATATTATAGTGCATGGCGGAGGGCCTTGGGGTAGCTTTTTCTCAACCTCCTCCTTCAGCTATTCCGGATCCTTCCAGTGAAGTGCATGTTCAGGTAGCTATTGAGATGATCTTCTTGCTTTTCTGTATTGTGATTATTGTTAAATAATTAGCAAGCGGTTTTCTTCTTTCTTTCCCCTACTTTAAAGCTCAATAAAGCAGACGAAAGTATCACCAGTCTGTCTCTAGGTTTTATTCAATGACTATTTAGGTGTTGCATGTATATAACTCGATGAAATGCCTGTGTATTCATTATTCCTCTTCCACTTTCTTATTTCCTTTCTAGAGGTAGACTTTTAAGTAGAGATCACAGACATGGTTCTTTTTACCTATTACGATTTAGTAGAGTAAGAAACACCACACTTTCTTTTCTTTGTTGGCAAAATTTTAACCACATTTGGTTTAAATGATTTAGGTTAAAGGTAATCGTTGTTGTTTGCATGTTTTATTTCTTTTCTTGATTATCAGTTTTTATCAGAATATTGATTTTCGAATAGATATGTGACGCACGAGACAGTTTTGCATCTTTGATAAGTATATAATATTATCATTGCGCTAAACACTGTGAGTATTTTGCATGCCATCTGTTTCAGGTTGAAATTGATGGGAATGTGTTAGGTTACGGGGCAGGTTTAACATTGGACGAGGCCAAAATGCAGGTATTGTATTAACATCCTCTCATTATCGCTTCCATTTTTGGTCTCTGAATGGTCTATTAAGTTGAGTTTTGTTTTGCAATTTTGAACTTTACAAATATGTGGGTTCTGAAAGCCTGAGTTAACACTTTTTCTTAGGCTGCTGAAAAGGCGTTTGAAAGTCTAAAAACTATGCTCGGACAATTTTCTGATAAGCGCCAGGGTTCTCCGAGGTAAATCTCCTTTCTCATGGCCTATGCTTTTGTTAGTAGACGTATCTTTGTAAAAGACTGTTCTGAGCTACGGTCTCTTTTTATTGGGTGAGGCTTAGTTAAGTGTGATTTATTACTAAACTTATTTAGCAAAACCGTCACAAAGTTTTGTTTCGATTTAGTTACGCATGCTGCAAAACTGGTGTACTTCGAAATTGGGCCCTAAGCTCTGGAATGACGTTCTATGGTTTCATAAGCTGTTAAGTTGTGTAGTTAATGCTGTCCGTCTATATGGCTAAAGTGATGAAATAATAGCCTCTCGACTCAATTACTAAATGAGTTTATTTTAAAGATTTACCTACCGAAATGCTTATAACCTTAAATTTGATTCAGGGAACTTGAAGGAATGCCAAATAAAAGACCGAAGAAAGAGTATTCCAAATCCTATCAGCGAATGCCATCTTCTCGATATCCCAAAAATGCCTCTTTTGCGCCTTGAGACCTTTTCTATCTGATTCTTGCGTATCTAATCCTTTTGGACCTACGAATGAATGCCTTTGAACACACCCTTCTCGATTTTTACCAGGCTACATGGCTCGCATCTCAGACACCTAAGTTTCAAGTTTACAAGATCAGTCGATTAAACTCTATTACGAGGTGTTTTGGGATAAGAGCAAAAGCGATACCAAATGGCTCTAAAGAGATGCTGGGCCAAGGAGGTGCGGGTTTGAGGTGTTATTGTTGGGAATCTGAGGGCATGATACTACTAGTGTAAGCAAAAGAATTGCAGAAAACTTCCCGAATTTTGTGTTACATTTTCAGTTAATTACATCTATAGGTTAATATGGATGTATAGTTTGAAGAATATATTTAGACAATAGAGTTGAGGGTGTCGGAATATTTGATTTCTGTAGGAGTAAAATATACAAACGGATATTGCGACAGTTCGGTTATCAAGTAGTTGGTTATAGAATATGGTAGAAAATAGATGTTGGCTTTGGCCATTAGTTGGAAATGGAACATGGTTACACATTTTGATACTTAGTTTTCAATGTTGAAAATTTCTTTTACATTTGTGTTGTTGAGATCTTATCAATGGAATTTGATTTGTTTAAATTAAAATTCCATTTTATGCGTTGTCTATGTAAAGTCTTCCTATAAATATTATCATTGTGTATCCTGTAAAATTAACACATTATCTATCGAACGCATATCTTTTTCAATTTTGATCAACTAGGTTTCAAAATCAACACTAAATTATCATTGAGCACCCGGTTTGTAATTCTTGTTGTCCATTTTAGGGTGCTTTTGGCGTTTTCATATAAGAATGGAAAGTTAGTAAAATGTCGTTTAATGAATAATGATTTACAGAGGTTTTTCTAAAATTTAACGAAATCTCTCACTAACATCTGATATTAACATTAATCTAATAGTTTATTTGTCTTTTCGATACATTACTAAAGAAATACTACTGTTAAATGGTGTTAATTTACGACTTATTGTAAGTTGGACCAACATAGAAAGTATGGGAACCAAACACAATTATGAATAGTAATTTAAGTCAAAAGTATCTGAAATAACAATAAACGCATGGGTGAGAATTGTTATCGACTATATATCACACCAAAACGATTAATACTTGATGCAATGCGCGGTTTTAGCTAGAGCCAAACTAGGTAGAAGAAAGGTTAAAACACATCTTTATTTCTGGTACGCTTCCATATGCAATGCGAGCTCTATTAATTTTCTAAATCGGAGAGGTTGATATTTTGTATGGTTTTTTAATACTCTCTATAAACAAAATCATAGTATAAGAATGGTTGAAACACCACATTTTAGATATTTTTAGTAAAAATACATATAATTTTTTTACTTTTTCGTAAAAATTTATTAAAACGGGAGAGGCAGCGGCTCCGACTATATCCTTCTACTCCTCCTCTTAGTTCCTAAATCCTAATATATATCATTCTATTATATAAGTCAACTCAAGTCAAATGAGCCTACCTAATTTAACAATTTTTTCTCAAAAATACTTATACACTTTTATATTAATTACAATAATACCATACTCCAATAAAAATATAAAAAGTAAAAACTAATAAAACTATTTATCATTTTTTAACAAACAAACATTCTTTTAAATCTTAAACTATATATATTTTTTTATTATTCACATATTTATATCATAACTATACCTATTTTTTATATTTTTATTGTATTAGACGCCGCACACGCAACGCGTTGGGCACGATTACTAGTGTATATATATATATATATATATATATAAAGCCTAAAATTTAGACGTGAGTTAGCTTGATCACACACATGAGGTAGCTAATCAACTAAAATTGAAACAAATGGTAGTAAACCAACAATAATCTAAAAATATTACTCCTACTCAATTTAGATTTGAGTATGTATTTTTGCATTGCAAAATGTTAGGGTTGTGCGAAAAACCTGAAAAACCGAACCGAACCGAAAAAAATCGAGACCGAAAAACCAAAAAAAATTCGGATCGGTTTCGGTTTTCAGTAAAACCGAACCGAAAAAGACCGATACCGAAAAAGACCGAAAAAACCCGAAAAAACCGAAAAATAACCGGAAAAAACCGAAACTGGACCGAAAAAACCGGTCCGGTTCGGTCCAAAAAATAAAAAGAACGAAACCGAAAAAAACTGAACTGAAAAATATGCTCGATTTCGGTTTCGGTTTTGCCAAAAACCGAACCGGAGCGGACCCAGCCCTACAAAATGTATACATAAACAGTAAAATCCGAATTACGTTTTCTAATTCGAATTTACAGTTTTAACGTGAAAATATGCATTTTGCGTAATTCGAATTTACAGTTTTGACGTGAAAATATGCATTTTGCGGGTACGAAAAATAAAACATGTTTTCATTTACGGCTCCAATAATAGTCCACGTCAATTCAACACTAATATAAACCAAGAATATAGAATATAGATACATAGATAGATATAGAGAGAGAAATATATACACTCTCTCTCTACATACAAATATCTAGAGAGAGAATCTAGAGAGAGAGAGAATACACTGCGATGTCGTCGTTCGACGCGTTTTCGAGCTCCGACGACGTCTTCGCGCCTTACGCCGCCGTGGATACGCCGCCGTACGCTTCCGGAGACGCGTTCGTCGAGTCCGATCAGTTTGATTCGTCGGTGCCGGTTGTATCAAACGGTGAACCGTACGATCTCGGCGGCGAAGATGATAATGAAGGGTTGTTCGGGGTGGATAACGGTGGCCCGATGCTCCCACCGCCTTCCGAGATGAGAGAGGAGGGGTTCGCTCTCCGTGAATGGCGCCGGTCCGTATTATTTATACATTTATTTATATTTATTTATTATATGTATTTATTTATACATAGATATAGATAGATCTGTTAATTTAGTGATTTAAGTAGTTAGTACTTGTGATTCTGGTAATATATTAGAAGCTTTACAAAATAAGGTGTTTTTGTGTGTGTGTGTGTGTGTGTGTGTTTATGGGTCCGTTTGGCAACAGTTTTTTTTTAATTGATTTTCAGATTTTTGATTTTAAAAATGTGTGGGTGTTTGGACAGTCGGATTATTTAGCTTCTCGAAATCTGATTTTTAGGCTGAAAAAGCTAAAAAAAAACTCGAGATTTCTAAAATATAGATTTCCAGTAGATTTTTAAAATATGATTTTGGACCAACAAATTTGTTACCAAACGGACCCTATATGTGTACGTGTGTGTGTGTAAGTATAGATCTGGTAATTAAGTGATTTAGTATTTGGAAGTTGTCGATAGTAGTATTTGATTAAGTGATCTGGTAATTATGTATGTATAGCTAATATATTAGAAGCTTCACATTATTAGGTGTTTAGTTTAGGTTAAGGATCAAAACACACACACACACACACATATATATATATATAATATATATAATATGAATACTATGAATCGTTGTATTTTTATGTGATCTGGTGATTAAGTGTTTTAGTACTTGGCTTGTCATTGTGATGATATATTAGAAGCTTCACATTAAAAAAAAAAAAGAGGTGTTTTGTTAGATCAAGGATCAAATCGCACACACACATATACATATATATATATATATATACTCACTCCGTTCCTATTTAATTGTCCACTACGAAACTATGTGCAATTTTGACCGGCCAAGAACTTATATCAAAGTTGTCGGAATGAAATTTTTCAAAAATTGATTATATAGTTCAAATGTTAAATTTTATGATTAGATTTAAAAATAATTAATCTCTAACAATTTTGATACAAGTTATAAGCAAGTCAAAATTGCACGTAGTTTCGTAATGAACAATTAAATGGGAACGGAAGGAGTATATAATATGAGTAATCGTTGTATATGTATGTATGCACGTATATGTGTACGCTCCCCGTGAGAGCATTCTCATCACTGCTTATTACTATTCTATTCTCTATAAATAGTGTTATAGAGCATTATAAGAGTGAGTTATATGATTTCCTTATATTGTACACAACAGTTCATACATATTGACTTGTATAAAGCCATTCAAAAAAACTTTTTAGCATTTCGCAAATCACAGATTGCAATTGGGTTTGTTCATGTAGTGGGGGTGATCCAAACAACGGTTGGGGGTAAAAATAGGTACTTTTCAAAACTAGTTCAAATATTAAAAAGAAAACCAAATCTATGAAAATTTAGATTTTTTATATATAAAACCCTATTAAAAAACCATCTTGATCTAGATTTGGATATGACAAATTGTTGGGATCTCAGTGATGATGGGGGAGTGTGAATGATGAGTTTCGTTGAAGAATTAGGGATCTCAAATCTCAACAGTCACACAAAATCAAATTTAGTTGATGGGTGCAATTAAGATAACTGCAATCCTAATATTATTGTTGATGAAAAATAAGAAAAGAGCAGATTGTAGATATTGATTTGGAATCGCCAAAGCTCAGACAACTTGGAGAGAGGAGTGGTATAAAAGTGAAGGAGAAATGAGTGCGGTGTGGTGGGTCTGGTTTATTATCTCTACATATAATTCTCTCGGATTCCTGAGGAATCCTAAAACATTTTAAACTTAAAAGATAAATAAACGTGTATATAGTCACTGATGGGACTCAAATTTTTCAAAACTCGTATAAATATATAGATATAGTCTCTTAAAGAGACAGTTGAGAATGCTCCGAGTGTTTATATATGAGTGTGTATGTATGTATATGTGTATGTATGTATAGATCTGGTGATTTAGTGATTTAGTAATTGAACTTGTGATTGTGATGATATATAAGAAGCTTCACAGTTCACATTATTAGGTGTTTAGTTTAGATCAAGGATCAGACCTTTATTTTAAGGGATTTGATGGGTGAATGTTTCGGAATTTGACATTAGCCCTTGATTTAGATGTATCAGTGACTGGGATTTTTTTACATTGAGCTAATCGTCAAAGGATGTGTATGGATCCTGCTCCTTTTGTTGATTTTCTCATGGAGTCATATACTTGATGTGTATAGTATGCGTGTAATTTTATATAGATCTGGAGTATTTGCTTACAGTTTTCTGTGTACTTAAATTTTTTTAACATTCGTAGCTACTATAGTAGACGGTATATCTTTATGCTTGATTTATTTCAGTGTCATTAGATAATGGTTGATCAAGCTCTAACTTTGTCTACTGTGTGACTTGAAGTTGCTTGTTTTTTTAACTAATATCAGACGTGACATTTGCAATATATATCCGAGAAGAGTTTTTGGACAAATTTAATCAGAGTTAAGTTGATGCACGATATCTCAACTATTGATTATATTTAAATTGCTTAAAATCAAATTGCAAAACTTAAACTTATCGTCTCCCGTCCTTGATTATGATGTTGTCAGCGACCAGAATCTTGTGTGCCATTATGATTATTGAATTTTCTATCAAATTGGAAACTCTTAAAAAAACAATTATAATTTTTTTATATGCGTAAATCTATTTGCTTTGGACTTGCCGCTAGTTTTTGAGTCTTGATTGTTCGAATTGTGTAAAAATCTGGTTAAATTCTACGTTGTTAACTGAACTTGCTTGTTGGCTAGCTATTATCTGATCTTAGTCTTAGGTCCTGCAGAGCATGTTTTACGGGGTCATTGTATTATGGTTTGTCAGGCTGTGTTAGGCGATTTCTTCAACTTGATTATCTCAATGCTTATTATATCAGAACCTGCTCTCTTTTTTTCCGAGGTCTCTGCATCAAAATTTTATCATGTAAATCATTTTGGTTTCAGTGTTCATATCACATGTTTCTGGTTTGTTGCATTAAAAGGCTAGAAGTGTGTATTATTTGTTGATAGCTTTTGATTCTGTAGATCCTAGTCCAGTGTTTTTGTTGTCAAGTCCAGATCTCTTGGTTTGCGTCTATTTAGTCCCTATTCAGTGACTTGGTTGGTATTGCCATATTTAGCATCTAAAAGGAACATTAAAAAACATACATCTGTTTCTTTCTCCTACTCTTGAACTTTTCACTGAATTGGCAGTCAAAATGCTATCCGTCTTGAGGAGAAAGAAAATAGAGAGAAGGAGATGAGAAGTAAGATTATCGAGGAAGCAGAAGAGTTTAAAATCGCTTTCTATGAGAAAAGAAAGCTTAACATCGAGACCAACAAGACTAGTAACAGAGAAAGGGAAAAGGTACACCTTTTAAAAGACCTCGTTATATTTTTTTTGGTTACTTTACCTTCTACAGGAATTATTATCCCGTACTAAAATTATTATTATTTTCTAACCCAGCAATACTCGTCTACTCAAGAGACGTTCCATAAAAATGCTGGCAAACAATACTGGAAAGCAATAGGAGAGATAATTCCTCACGAGGTTCCAAATATCGAGAAAAAGAGGGGTAAAAAGGAGCAGGAGAAAAAGGCCGGCATCACAATCATTCAAGGACCTAAGCCCGGAAAACCTACTGATCTCTCAAGAATGCGCCATATTTTGGTGAAATTGAAGCACACACCACCAGCTCACATGGTACCTCCTCCACCAGCACCCGCAAAGGATGCCAAAGACCCAAAAGATGGAAAAGAAACTAAGAAAAAAGATTTGAAAGATGAGAAAACAACCAATGAAGCCGTCTCTAATGGTACCACTGTTGAGTCTAAAGGAGAAGCTACTGCTACACCAAAGCCTGAACCTTCTACTTGACGGGGCTTTTATCGGTATTAAGGTTATCATATGTGTCGGTAAATTGAGTTTCTATAATCTCCTATATCATTTTCGTCTTGTTGTCTGCATCTTGCGAGTGTGTTGTATCTGAATCGTATTTGTTATATCCTTGTGGGATGGTATTGTATTTTGAGATTTTAGTCTTTGGTGTGTTACATTCTTTATAGTACAACTATATTTTGGTATGATACTGGATTATTTCTGAGTTTTGAGGTTCAAAATATGTAGCTCCTACACTAAAGCTCTTTTTTTTTTCATTTTTTTAAATATCACTAAAGCAGCTCTGTTTGTTTTGTTGTAAAATGAGTGTAATACAAACATTTACGGGTAAAATAAATTGGGGAAAAACGGTTTTATCCAGCAAATAAAGTTGTAAATGGTTTAAGGAGGTTCTCTCTATATTATTTATAATACTAGTATTGTAACTATTATTAATTATAGGCTACTCTTTTAAAATTATTTAATAGGGAAAAAATACATTTACTATCCCAAACTATAGTACGGTTAACGATTTGGGTACCCACCTTTCAAAATTTTTCAATTTAGGTATCACACTATAATAAATTTCCAATTTAGGTACCGCCGTCTTAATAAATCACGAAATTATGTCACGTGACATTTGACAAACATTAATTTGATATGCTAATTTGATAATTTTGCATAAAAATATGTCATCCTATAAAAATATTTTTCCCAATTTCACAAATAACAAAAATTTGGATTATATGCTAAAAAAATTTCTAGGATGACATATTTTTGTGCAAAATTGTCAAATTAGCATATCAAATTAATGTTTGTCAAATGTCACGTGACATAATTTCGTGATTTATTAAGACGGTGGTACCCAAATCGTTAAAAGCCGATAGTGTGGTACCTAAATTATAAAATTTGAAAGATGGGTACCCAAATCGTTAAAAGCTGATAGTTTGGTGTATTAAACCTATAAAACCCCTTATTTAATATTTAGTCCAATTGCATCGAATTAACCAATAAAAAAAAGCAAACAACAGGAAAATTTCTAAAAAATAACAAAAGATGGAAAAAAAAACGAAATTTATATAAAGCCCAAAGAAATTTGAAAAAGCTAAAATTTAATTAACCAATAAAACAAAAAAATATGAAAAAATCTATAAAAAAAATAAAAAATAAAAAATGGAAAATGTCAAATATCAAATATAAAAATTCTGAAAAATGTTAAATTCTGGGAAAATTTGAAAAAGCTAAAAAAAACATGAAAGAAAATATGTATTTAGATAAAGTTTCTCATATTGCGATTTTTACCAATTATTTGTTTAAAAAATAATTTAAAAAAAAACTTAATTTTTTTATAAAATTTTAGGTGAAAACTTTTTATGCATCAACTGTCCGTAAATAAAAGACAAATAAAAGTTTTCAGTATAAATTTTTTTCATGTAAATATTTTTCTCATATAAAACTTTTAATATGAAACAAAACGGACGGAGCTTTAATTATCTAATTAGTCAATTTATTCCCTAAGAAAACGCTGCTCCCTAATTCCCTATAACAATGAAAATGCTGATCAGTCGATTCAAGCATTTATTATACAAACAATAATAATACTAATAGTATCAATCATCCCAGCTTATTCTTCGTATTTACTCTTTTAAACACCAGCAAACTATTTAAATTTATACTTCACTATTAACATCTATATTAGTATAATTAAGTACTAATTTGTTTATCTGGATTAACCTTTTATATCTCTATATTTGTTTTCAATTTCCACATAACCATCTTGTTTGCTGGAACAGCCAAACAAAAACAATTTGCCTAAACCATGTTATGTAAAATATGATTTTTTATTAGTTCTCAATCATGGATTAGATTAACACTCATATAAAATATATTACTAGTTTTTTAACATAAATATTATACGCCTTATATTTGAAAGTTGTCCACTTGAGCAAATTTAAAAAATTAAATTCATCATCCACATTTTAACAAGACAATAACTACTCCATTTTAACAACATGTAAATTAAACGTGTAAAACTGAGTTTATAATAAACTGAGTTTTATATAATTATATTTGGCTGGACTATTGTCAAAAAAATAAAAATTAATTTTTACTGGGCCAAGTTTTTGCCCCAGGCTCAATCCTTACTTGACTTGGTTCTGTGCCGCCCCTAGTCACCTCAATTCCTCTTTTATATTATTAATGTATAGTTCCAAATTTTCATACAAATCTCATGGTAGCTAGTGATGATTCTCATTTCTAAAAACCAAAATGCTTACAAGAATGAATTTTATTGATTTTCTGATTTGGGGAACTATGGACACAATTATAACCAGGTATAATTTCAATACGACACATTACCTAATAGTCAAACCATAGTTATAAGTATATGAACTGAATCAAAATACACGTAATAAAAAGGTGAAACACGACAAAAACGAAAAAAAAAATCAAATATCCACACTAAAAAACGGCTCAAGTTCTAAGAATCAAGAATCAAGAGTCGAGAGACAAGGTCTTTGAAAGTTAAAACGAGATCACTACTTAAAAGCACCAAAAAATCACACTGCAAAACACTCACCTTATTTGACTGTTTATGATACAGTCATCTTAACCACCGTTAGATTATAAAATAGATGGTTACATAATATTTTTCAATAACTAATTTATTTTTTCTATTTTCAATAAATTAGAATTTGATAAATTAAAAACAAATTGCATAACACACTAAAAACTCAAATAAACATATAAAATCCTAGGAATGCCTACCCTAAACTAAAATACACTAATCAATTTTTTTTTATCCATTTGACACATTTTTATGTAAAACGGATTGTGAATCAGTCATATAGTTATCGACTCCCCACTTTATCTCTCTCTATATATCATACCATTAATATAATCAAACTTAATAAAAGTTAAAGTATGTTAAATTTTATCAAATTTTTCTAAAAATACGCTCAATGTATTTTAATAATTACAAATGTAACTTCTGTAAAACCCTAGATTAATTAGAATAAAAACAGAAAATATATATGTGAAAGAGAGTGAAAACATAGTATAAAAGGGTTAGTAATTGAAGTATTTAAATTGAATTGAATTAAATTAAAATTAAATAGAATGAGTCCAAGTAAGGAGATATCTAAAGAGCCATCAGCGTCGTCGTCGTTATCGTCATCGTTGTCGCCGGAACCAGTAGAGAAGACGGAGGAGGAGATGGCGGTGAACGATGAAGATGATCCTATGGAGGCGGAGGAGGAGGAAGGAGGTGATGATGACGTGGCGGTGGTTGTTAAGAATCCCGCTACTGTTTTCTGTATTAGGTTGAAGCAACCCGAGTCGAATTTGATGCATAAGATGAGTGTTCCTGAACTCTGCCGTAATTTCAGGTTTATAACTCCGTCCCGTTCTAAAATCATAATTACCTCCTTATTGTAATTTTCCATGCTTTTTTATGGTCCCGCCGTTACATAAAAATGTGTAAAAGTTATATATATGTCGTTACATTAAACTTAAAAAGACGATTTAAAATACATGTAAAATTATACCTAGTATTTATACATGTAATATACGAGTGTTCCTGAACTCTGCCGTAATTTTAGGTTTATAACTCCGCCTCGTCCTAAATCAGAATTACCTCCTTATTGTAATTTTACATGCTTTTTTATGTTTCCGCCGTTACATAAAAATGTGTAAAAATTATATATATGTCGTTACATTAAACTTAAAAAGACGATTTAAAATACATGTAAAATTATACCTAGTATTTATACATGTAATATACGAGTGTTCCTGAACTCTGCCGTAATTTTAGGTTTATAACTCCGCTCCGTTCTAAATCAGAATTACCTCCTTATTGTAATTTTCCATGCTTTTTTATGGTCCCGCCGTTACATAAAAATGTGTAAAAATTATATATATGTCGTTACATTAAACTTAAAAGACGATTTAAAATACAGGTAAAATTATACCTAGTATTTATACATGTAATATACGAGTGTTCCTGAACTCTGCCGTAATTTTAGGTTTATAACTCCGTCCCGTTCTAAAATCAGAATTACCTCGTTATTGTAATTTTCCATGCTTTTTTATGGTCCCGCCGTTACATAAAAATGTGTAAAAATTATATATATGTCGTTACATTAAACTTAAAAGACGATTTAAAATACATGTAAAATTATACCTAGTATTTATACATGTAATATATGAGTGTTCCTGAACTCTGCCGTAATTTCAGGTTTATAACTCCGCCTCGTCCTAAATCAGAATTATCTCCTTATTGTAATTTTACATGCTTTTTTATGTTTCCGCCGTTACATAAAAATGTGTAAAAATTATATATATGTCGTTACATTAAACTTAAAAAGACGATTTAAAATACATGTAAAATTATACCTAGTATTTATACATGTAATATACGAGTGTTCCTGAACTCTGCCGTAATTTTAGGTTTATAACTCCGCTCCGTTCTAAATCAGAATTACCTCCTTATTGTAATTTTCCATGCTTTTTTATGGTCCCGCCGTTACATAAAAATGTGTAAAAGTTATATATATGTCGTTACATTAAACTTAAAAAGACGATTTAAAATACATGTAAAATTATACCTAGTATTTATACATGTAATATACGAGTGTTCCTGAACTCTGCCGTAATTTTAGGTTTATAACTCCGCCTCGTCCTAAATCAGAATTACCTCCTTATTGTAATTTTACATGCTTTTTTATGTTTCCGCCGTTACATAAAAATGTGTAAAAATTATATATATGTCGTTACATTAAACTTAAAAAGACGATTTAAAATACATGTAAAATTATACCTAGTATTTATACATGTAATATACGAGTGTTCCTGAACTCTGCCGTAATTTTAGGTTTATAACTCCGCTCCGTTCTAAATCAGAATTACCTCCTTATTGTAATTTTCCATGCTTTTTTATGGTCCCGCCGTTACATAAAAATGTGTAAAAATTATATATATGTCGTTACATTAAACTTAAAAGACGATTTAAAATACAGGTAAAATTATACCTAGTATTTATACATGTAATATACGAGTGTTCCTGAACTCTGCCGTAATTTTAGGTTTATAACTCCGTCCCGTTCTAAAATCAGAATTACCTCGTTATTGTAATTTTCCATGCTTTTTTATGGTCCCGCCGTTACATAAAAATGTGTAAAAATTATATATATGTCGTTACATTAAACTTAAAAGACGATTTAAAATACATGTAAAATTATACCTAGTATTTATACATGTAATATATGAGTGTTCCTGAACTCTGCCGTAATTTCAGGTTTATAACTCCGCCTCGTCCTAAATCAGAATTATCTCCTTATTGTAATTTTACATGCTTTTTTATGTTTCCGCCGTTACATAAAAATGTGTAAAAATTATATATATGTCGTTACATTAAACTTAAAAAGACGATTTAAAATACATGTAAAATTATACCTAGTATTTATACATGTAATATACGAGTGTTCCTGAACTCTGCCGTAATTTTAGGTTTATAACTCCGTCCCGTTCTAAAATCAGAATTACCTCGTTATTGTAATTTTCCATGCTTTTTTATGGTCCCGCCGTTACATAAAAATGTGTAAAAATTATATATATGTCGTTACATTAAACTTAAAAGACGATTTAAAATACATGTAAAATTATACTTGGTATTTATACATTTAATATATGAGTGTTCCTGAACTCTGCCGTAATTTCAGGTTTATAACTCCGTCCCGTTCTAAAATCATAATTACCTCCTTATTGTAATTTTCCATGCTTTTTTATGGTCCCGCCGTTACATAAAAATGTGTAAAAGTTATATATATGTCGTTACATTAAACTTAAAAAGACGATTTAAAATACATGTAAAATTATACCTAGTATTTATACATGTAATATACGAGTGTTCCTGAACTCTGCCGTAATTTTAGGTTTATAACTCCGCCCCGTTCTAAAATCATAATTACCTCCTTATTGTAATTTTCCATGCTTTTTTATGGTCCCGCCGTTACATAAAAATGTGTAAAAGTTATATATATGTCGTTACATTAAACTTCAAAAGACGATTTAAAATACATGTAAAACTATACCTAGTATTTATACATGTAATATATGAGTGTTCCTGAAGTCTGCCGCAATTTCAGGTAGGGCTGGGTCCGGTCCGGTTCCGTTCCGTTTTTTGGCAAAACCAAAACCGAGCAGATTTTTCGGTTTCGGTCTTTTTATTTTTTGGACCGAACCGGACCGGGTTTTTTCGGTTATTTTTCAGTTTTATTTTTGTTTTTTCGGTTTTTTTTGATTTTTTTCGGTTTCGGTCTTTTTCGGTTCGGTTTGGTTTTTCCGGGTTTTCGCCCAGCCCTAATTTCAGGTATATATACTTGCACATTTATATTTATCTATTTATTTGTGTGTCTGTAGCAATTTGGTGTTTAGTTGGATATCTTCACACACTACACAGTTTAATATCCCGCAGTGGAGCAACTACCGTATTGAGAAAATTCCGACCTTTTACTTATCGTTAAATTATTGTTATCGATTTTAACAACCTTTCAGCATAGTTAGGAAAAAACAAATTTATAGTTCCGCCATTGGTATCCCGGGAGTTGATAGGTGATGGAAGGCTGGTTATTTTTTTGAAGATCAGTGTTCTAAAAGGTTGAGCTTAGATAGAAATTAGGCGGAGCCTAGGCAAGTCTTATGTGATTAGACGGGATTAAGAGGATTAGGCATTTATTTAGCGGAGTTAGACGGGATTAGGCGTCAGGCGACCTATTTCCGCATGAAATCCTCCTTGCGCCTTTTATAACATTGCTGGAGATAAAATCGTGAAATTATTTTCAAAACCGAACGAAGCCAGACCAAGCATAGTCGGTTTGGTTGTCGGTTCTGTAGGTTTGTATTTTAAGGGGAAAAGTTTATAAAACTCAAAACAAGACCAGCTCGGTCTTTCGGTTAATTGTTTAGTGTTTCGGGAGTTGGTAGGTAATAGCAGGCTGATTATTTTTTTGAAGATAAAATTTTGAACTTTTTGGGATTTTAATTTCAGGTATACGTACATGTACGATAAGTACATACTTATGTATCTCTTTATATATGTAGCAAAGTGGTGTTTAGTTGGATCATTTTGTAATCTGGGAGTTGATAGGTGATGGAAGGCTGATTTTAAAGGTAAAGATAGAATCTTGATTAAAGGGGTTATGTAGGTTTTAGTTTATTTGTATATGATAGGTTTACATCCTTACGTAATTATGTCTCTCTCTATATGTGTAGTAATGTGGACATTGTAGTTTAAGTTAAGTATTCCGGGAGTTCATAGGTGATGGATGGCTGATTTCTAAACTAAAGATGATATCTTGATTGATGGGTAAATAGGGATTTAGTTTGTTGATATGTTTATGAGTAGGACTTGCTTCGTTACAACTTTGAGATGTAACTCTTTAGAATTTTGATTTCAGGTGTATATACATAATACTTATGTATCTCTATATATACGTGTGTATCAATGCAGTGTATGAATTGGGTGCTCCCTATCCCTCCAAATTTGCATAAAAATATATTTTCCGGAATGAAAGACTATTACAGTATTACTCGATTAACTGATTCTTTTTGGTAGCCTGGGAGTAGTTAGGTAATGGAGTAAGTCTTGTTTGGTTACAACTTAAAGCTCTTAATTTTTCTGTTTCAGGTATACATCATACATATTTGTGTATCTCGTTGTATTTGTATCAATGAATGATTCCCCAGTTGTATTATTGTGGCAATTTATTGAACTCCTTGGTATCCTGGAGTTGATAGGTAGTAGAAGTCTAATCTTGAGAGTTTAGACTAAAGACCAAATCTTGATTAATGGGTAAGTAGGATTTTAGTAAACGAGTAAGACGTGCTTGTTCACAACTTTAAGAACTAACTCTTTAGGCTTTTTATTTCAGGTATACATATGCTTATGTATCGCTATATAATTGTATCCTGCAACCATTGATTTCCCCACTATTTTTTTAGTAATCTGGGAGTTTATATGTAACGGAAGGCCAATTTTAGATAAAAGATAGTATCTTAATTAATGGTAAGAAGGATCTTTCTTTAATAATGTATATGAGTAGAACATGCTTGGTTACAAGTTTAAGCTATAACTCTTTTGTACTTAACCTTTTTTATCGTCTTCGTGTAAGTCACCTTATTTGCTCGAAAGCTGCAGCCTAACAAGCACATAGTGAGGAGAATATTTCGGATCTGCCGTATATGTGGATGTTGAAATGTGAATAGAAGATAACTGTTTGATTAGTGACTAGTCTAAACTATTTATTGATTAGTATTAATGTAAAGTTCATGGAGGAGAAAATTTGTCACCTGAGTTTCTATGATGATCTGGTAGTTTTTAAATTAAATGTGTATACGGATGATTAAATTAAAAATTGAAAGGGAACTGCTTGATTAATCAGTATATCTGTTTTGTTTTTGTTTTTATGAGGAGTATTGTCAACTGTCAAGTTCATTCAGGAGCAGAACTGTCATCTGAATTCCATGGCTGCTATTGGTACCATGTGAAATTTGACTACGGAATTAACTGGCATTAGCAAGTTTTTTCTGTGCTACTAAATACTTTAAAAAAGTTCATCATATTTATTGCTGGGCTTTTAAAGAACTTGACTTATAATTATTATTTCTCTAAGGCTGTAGCAGGAATCATGCATATGATACAATTTTAATTTTTTTTATTAGCTTAATTTTAATTCTCTAATATGTAACTTTTGTTTTTTAATTTAGTGCTGTTGCTTGGTGTGGGAAGCTGAATGCCATAGCTTGCGCGTCAGAAACATGTGCAAGAATTCCAAGGTTAGTTAACCATTTTAAAATACATTTATTAGCAAAATATTATAAAATGTTATGCCATGTATGTGACGGTAAAAAGATCTATGATACTCACTTTAACTACATAATTTTATTGCTTATTTTTCCATACGAAACATGGTTCCATATCGTTTTTTTTTGGGCATAGAAAATCGGGTGGCACTGATCAGTGCTAAGTTTGTGATATTGTGATAAAAATCGTCCCTGAAGGATTATATACTATGTTGTGTTGCCTAAAACTTTCATTTCTCATTCTGGGTGTATGTTATTTAGCACTACATCGAGAAGCTACCATAATGAAATTGAAAATGAGCGGCAAGGCCAAACCAGTAAAGACATATTGTTAAGGACTAGAGGAGAAAGAAATAATTATGATACTGCATCTTTTATTTCAGGTTTCTTTTTTGCTTTTTATTCCATGTCTTGTAAGCTTTTCAATTGTTATGACGGATGGTAAGGTGGGATTGGAAACAGATTCCTGTGTCAGGAATACACATTATTGGTAATGGTAGTGAAAGAGGAAGACATCAAAATTAGCACAAGTTCCACTTTCTACAATCTATACCTGTCTGACCCAATTCGTTACCCTCGTACTGCGTTCTAGTTCAGTCAACCAAACCTCCCAGTTGAAAATTCAAAGAAAGGGTGACAAAAGCATGATATCATTAAAAAAAGGGCATATACAAACTAGGTTTTTTATTATGCTCAATGGAAGAGGCTAATAAATACCCACCCAAATTCTGCAAACTTTCATCATCTCATTATCTTAAATTTCCTTTGGTATCCCCAATCTCTCGTTTTTTTTATCCAACAGACTTTTTGCCAATTAATGGCAGAGAAGAGTTGATAAGAATGAAAAGTTAAGTTGATGTGTGGAGTATTGTTTAATGTGGAGTCTTTAGGTTAGTGATTAAAAGAAACAGTATAAATCGAATGGATACAGCGAAGTGTTATCTAGTATTATTTACAGACTTTACCGAAAAAATCATATTCATTTGTTATATAGTAAATTAGTATCAGTTATTATTATTCCCCCTAGACAAGGTGTACCTTAACCTATCCCTTGCGTCTTTTCGCCAGAATATATTGCTTGATAATCAAGTCAATGTCAAAATCTTATATTGACAATTATCCTACAGATTAGGAGTATTGTACAACTTTTCTGTTTATTGTTTTCTCTTTTGTTCTTGTAGTTCTAATGCAAATCCACCGTTTTGGATCCCTATACATATTGTGATACCAGAGCGGCCAACTGAGTGCGCTGTCTTTAATGTTATAGCAGGTATTGTATTTTATGATTCCGACTTCTTTGTTTTTTCTACTTTACTTAGAATTATTGTTGTTTAATGCGCTAAACATTCCCAAAAACGCAAACTTAATTAGTGTTCGTCGTGTCGTCATCACCATTATGGGTGTTCAACATTTTTTATTTTTCATCATTGTCATCAATAATTTTTGCATGCACCGGAGTAGGGAAGCTGAATGTTACGTTCCATATGACCTACTAGTTATAATGCAACATATTGTGTTTCTGACCTTAAATTTATTATTTTGTTTTATGAGTCATTTTATCGGCTTTGCAGATTCTCCCAGAGATTCTGTTCAATTCATGGAATGGTCCCCTACCTCTTGCCGACGGGCCTTGTTAATTGCCAATTTTCATGGACGGATAACCATATGGACCCAGCCTTCTCAAGTAAGCCTTCCCCATGAAACCATAAATTAACCATTGCTTTTATCTAAACATTTTACAATTGCTCTTTATTTGAATAATTGATGTTGTTCATTTATTCTCAAGGGCCCTTCTCACCTTGTCAGAGACACGAGTTGTTGGCAGAGAGAGCATGAATGGCGTCAGGATATTGCAGTGGTCACTAAATGGTTAACAGGATTGTCGCCGGTATGCTTTCTTTAGCCTTTTGTTGGTTTCACAGTTCTAGAGTTTCTATGTGTATTTATTTTTAGTTTTTTTGTTTGGAAAATTAGTATAGGTGGCTTTCATCCAGATCCAGTAATTCCGCTAATTCAAAGTCAACCTTCGAGGAAAAATTTCTCTCACAGCAACCTCAAGCACCTGGTTAGCTATTTTTTCACATTCCTTATCACAACGCTTTCTTTTGCGTCATTATGTAAGGTCTAATTGTTTTTTTCTCAACTGGTTGGTTTATATTTGGCTTGATTACAGTTTTTAACATATCATTCTATTTCGATTTTGTACACCAGCCTCCAGAAAATAGCAATCGATGCAATATCGTTACAATTTTCTGCGAGTTAGTAACTTAGTGTACCAGTTATAAAAGTTTATCGTCAGTTAGGGTACCAAACAGGTACACGCAAAGTATAACTCTATACACTTCCTATCATGCTTTTTATACTATATAAATTTTCCTATCACATTGAATCCATTTTAACTCCATCCTATCCTTTCAATGTAACATACAAAATCAAAATGGAATGTCAGATATTCAGTGTTCATTACTAGTTTATGTAGGTTGGACAAAATGACAATTTCGCGATGCGCTAGTCTACTAAACTGCAAATACCTTGTTTATATCTTTTCAACCGACCTAACTCCCTTAACTGTTTACTACGTACCGGTGCTTTTCCTTCTTTTTTCATAATTGTTCCAGTATCAAGTTTTATATTAAAGTTTCATTTACTCATTCACTTTTGGGTCTGATTGCAGCTGGGTGGCCAAACTTTATGTGTGTATGTTCTGTATTTTCGTCGGGATCTGTTCAGCTACATTGGGCTCAGTGGCCACCTAATCAGAGCAGTGCTTCATCAAAATGGTTTTGCACTAGCAAAGGACTATTAGGAGCGGGCCCAAGCGGTATTATGGCGGCTGATGCTATTATTACAGATTCTGGTGCTATGCACGTGGCTGGTGTTCCCATTGTAAATCCATCAACAGTAGTTGTTTGGGAGGTAACATCATGACTCCCTGATTTTAGTCTATTTTATCTCATGAATATATCAGGAAAAATATCAGTTTTCTTTACCATCTTATCAGCTTTTAAGCCTTAATAGCCAACCTACCAAAGTTCACATTATTTACACCAAATCTAAAAAAAATTGAATATTAGCAGACCGACCTATCAGCGTCCACAAGATAGATACCATTCCATACAAAATTGAACAGTTGATATATCAAGCTATCAGAATTTACGAGTATTATTTGATTTTTAATTTAAGGCTGGTGTATTAATAATTCAATTTTGTGTATATTGGTACTTAAAACATCAGCGTACTCGAAGAAAGAGTAAAAACTAGTGTTTTTTAGTTATAATTGTAACACCAATTCACTAATTGTTTCATTTTGTGTAGATAGATTGGTATAGAAATTGTGGATTTTAGTACTCCCTCTACTCCTTTTGTTTGACCGCATTTTTTTTATAGAGGTGCAAATAATGCTGTCTGGATGTCGGAGAAAAAACAATTATACTTCAGTTTTTTCCTTACTGGAATTTGTGAATTATTAGTCTTCTATAGCAACTATAATAAAATAACAGAAGGGTAAATTAGCAACATTGTTAATTTTTAAATTGACTATTCTAACATGAACACACGTTTTGGGACTTCCTAAAAAGGAATAATAAAGAAACAATAAGGAATGGAGGCGGTAGTGGTGTACTAATAAGTTGGAACGCAAAGGTTGGTGTACAACATTTTTGCAAATCAACAACTAAATATTACATTATATCATGCCTGAATATTACAGGTAACACCAGGTCCTGGGAATGGGTTCCATGTAACTCCTAAGACAAGTACAAGCGCTGGGGTCCCACCTTCACTTTCTCCACCGGGTTGGGACGGTTTTGCTCCTTTAGCTGCTTATTTATTTAGCTGGCAAGAGTATTTTTTATTGGAAGCAAAACAAGGGAAAAATCATACGGATCAAGATTATAGTGATACCGTGTCTCTTCATTGTTCACCTGTATCTAATTTTTCGGCATATGTGAGCCCTGAGACAGCAGCTCAGTCAGCAACAACTACTACTTGGGGTTCTGGAGTTACTGCAGTTGCTTTTGACCCAACTTACGGTGGTTCTGTTATAGCTGTGGTGATAGTAGAAGGTACTGCTGGATTATTTTTATCTTGAATTTGTTTCGATACTTCGTCCATGTTTCTTTTCTTTTGTCTTATTCTGTTATTATGTAACAAACCCACTAATCATGCGATCATTAAATCTGACATGAGACCCATACAAAAGGAAAGAGAAAATGTTCTTAAATCACTTTGAGGGTGTAAATGTAACCAAATGAGAACCCAACGGAACGTAGTGCAAATTATAGGAACTCAGGGTGTTATTTGGCAAATTGCTGACAACTCTTCCCGAAGACAGTGGTATATATTGCCTTTACACGAGTTGAATAAGACATTAGAAAAATATATGAAGCTTCCACTTCCTGAAGGCTATTAGCGCATCTTTCAATTCTGATTGTTTTCCCCTTATCTTTAATTTTTTGTAATCCTATTATCTCAATCGAACTCATAAATTATCCCCAAAAAGTGTTGTTCCTTTGCCCTGATCTTCAATTTTGAGATATTCTCTCAAATATTATTTTTCTCTCCGAATTGGTTCTTCATATATTACACCACATTGCAACTTTTGAGTGTTTTACCCAAATATTGCTCTAGAAAAAAAATAATCCGATGGGGTCATTATTTACAAAATGACCGAGTGATTTACGACCATTTTGGAAATATCCCATACTCGTAATCCATTCTCCTCATTGAAGTGGTATTAAAGCCTTGGACATCAGATGTGTTTACTTTGGCTTGACTTATGGATCTATTCATTTGATTGATTTGATACTTGGTAACAGTTTAGATTTTCAAATTAGTTACCGAAATTGTCAGAACAGTACGTTGCTGGCAATTTGTAAGCCGAAATGGTAATGGTTTAGGACGGGTCTTGTATACTAATCCCTCCCTTCCCTCCCGCAACACAAATACACACACACACAAACAAACACACATCCAACCCTATATATACTATTGAGACTGTAGAAATATTTATAGATTACCAATATCGGTTGCATCTCTTCTCTTTTTTTCCTTTTAGTTCATCATTGAATCCCTTCGTGTTTTGCATGAACGACTGAGACTAATTGATTAAATTATGATGACCACCCCCATAAAACATAAATCAACTCTAATAGTTTGAATTTAAAACATATGTTAATATTCATCTGTTGGAATTGTCCCACATCGTTTAGGCATTGATAAAGCCAAGGATTAATATATGCCCCTCTCCTTCCTTACTAATAGGCTTTTTAGTGGGGAATGGACGGGCTTCTACATGGTATCAGAACCAAAGGCTAGCCAGTTTGTATGATGGGCCACCTCCACCCGATTTATTGATTGCACTCGTTGGGTTTATCGGAAATTGACCAACCCACGAGTGAGGGGGAGTGTTGGAATTGTCCCACATCGTTTAGGCATTGATAAAACCAAGGATTAATATATGCCCCTCTCCTTCCTTACTAATTGGCCTTTTAGTGGGGAATGGACGGGCTTCTACATCATCTGACGTAACTTTGGGAACACTTATGTTTTACGCTGATTTTCCCCAAATGTTTCAGTCTTTGCAAATACCCCTTTTCAATTGACCAAAACAAAGATTATGCTGTATCTGTATCTCATTTTGACCTTTAGTGTAGCTGCGTTTATTTTTATCTATTAATTGTTTATGTTGTTGAACGCAACAATTTCTGTATTATGTGCTAATTACGTTAATACGATTTTTCAAATCTGTTATTCTCTGTTTCTTTGTCTCTCACTACCCTGGGTCGGTAACTTTTATGTTGCAATTTGAATTTAGAGTTTGGGCCAAGCATATTCAAATAACATTTGTGACAAATCCTGTACTTTTTTTTTGTTTGAAGCTCGTATACTACCCTATAGATTGGTGGTTTGTTTACAACTAATATATTTTAACGTTCTATATACAGGACAATACATGTCTCCATATGATCCAGATGAGGGTCCTTCAATCACAGGCTGGCGAGTTCAAAGGTGGGAATCATCTTTAAAACCTGTTGTTTTGCACCAAATATTTGGAAACCCAACTTCTAGTTTTGGTGGACAAGCCCCTATGCAAACAGTTTGGGTGACAACAGTAAATAAATGCATTCCACCAACAAGCGACTTTAAAATCCACCAATCAGATTCTGATACGTCGAACCCATCCGAGTTTAATTTAGAAAAAACAAAATGGGTTTGTTTTGACCCGTTTGATCTTCCAAGTGATGTTAGATCTCTCGCTAGAATTGTTTATTCTGCCCATGGGGGTGAGATTGCAGTTGCTTTTCTTAGAGGGGGAGTTAATATTTTCACAGGGGCGAGTTTTGCCCCTGTTGATAATTATCAGGTTAATGTAGGTTCGACAATTGCCTCTCCTGCTTTTTCGTCAACTAGCTGTTGTTTAGCTTCCGTTTGGCATGATAGTGGAAACGATTGTACCATTTTGAAGATAGTTCGTGTTTTGCCTCCGGCTGTCCCAAATAGTCAAGTGAAAGCTAACTCGTCATCCTGGGAACGCGCAATTGCAGAGAGGCATGTATAATAGTTATTAAATATAATTTTTGCCTTTTCTTACAGCTGTGTTATTTAATCAACTTTCATTTTGCCAAAGCAGGTTCTGGTGGAGCCTATTGGTTGGAGTTGATTGGTGGGATGCTGTTGGTTGTACTCAAAGTGCTGCTGAGGATGGCATTGGTAAGATATGATTTATGCCTTTTTTGGCCTTAGTCTCGTCACTAAACACCAATAATGGAAATGACAGTACGAGTTAAATAACAAGAAACATATTTGCAAGAGTAATTGTACCTTGTATCTTTTCTAGATAGCTAACGAAGCTTCTTTTTCTTTCAGTTTCTCTTAACAGCGTTATTGCAGTCTTGGATGCTGAATTCCACTCTCTTCCTTCAACCCAACACAGACAGCAATATAGTTCTGTAAGCCACTTCTCACATTTTACATTTTAAGCATCCTACTAATTACTTAATTAGTAGTCCGTGCCAACCCCAATATTATAAAACTTAGATCTGTCAAAATCTTGTAACTTGAATCCTTAATGTTATAATAGGGGTAGTAAATAATGTTGGAGAATGATAGTATTCTTTAGTGTTTGTCTTACAGATTCCTTGACACCGCATGGTTTAAAAGTTACTTTTTGTATTGTACGTAGTCGTTAGTATCTCCAATCATGTAATGTAATTTTGATTATAGGTTTTTTTCTGGACAAGTGCAATTATAAGTTTCTTGTTATAGTTCAATAGAAGTGACTCGTTTTTTTACCAATCCCTCCTGAGAAAATGTCATGAGGAGGAAAATTGTAACAAAAAGTTCAAAAGATCAGGTTAATTTAATTGTATTCCCTAAACTACGGCCATTGTGCCTTTTCCTATACAAGGATTACCCAATTTTATCCCTGAGATGCATTTTTCGTCCCTAAACCTAATGCCACTCCGTTTTTTCCTTATATATATGGGTATTTATATCTTTAAACAGTCTTGTTTCTATTTATTCCCAAACATTATACCTGGTTCCTCATTTAAAGCTTAATTAAACAGTAAAATTATTATCATAATTTATTTCAACCAAAAAAAAACCCGCGTTAGATATAGAGATGAGAAATGCATATTAGTAAAGCTTTGGAACTAAAAATGCTCAATATAAGGACAAAAGTGGGACCAAGATTCCGTAGTTTTGGGACTGAAAAGGAAGTTTTCCTCTAATCCTCTCAGGCTTCTCATATTTGGCTTACGTTCTTCTTGACTTGTTTTCTTTTTATCAACAGAGCCTAGACAGAATAAAATGCAGGCTTTTGGAAGGTACGAATGCCCAAGAGGTTAGAGCAATAGTTTTAGATATGCAAGCAAGATTGTTGCTGGATATGTTGGGAAAAGGAATTGAATCAGCTTTGATTAATCCATCAGCTTTAGTCGCTGAGCCTTGGCAAGAATCTGGCGAGAAATTATCCAGCATTGACCCCGAATCGATGGCTATTGATCCAGCCTTAGTATTAAACATACAGGTTATAAACAAGAAAACCAAATTAATTTTCTGCTGTAGGTGTAAATATTCGAGATCTTAACTTAGGTTGGTTGTTTATTTCAATTTAAATGATGTAATGCAGGCTTATGTTGATTCAGTCCTTGACCTTGCGTCACACTTTATCACAAGGTTACGACGCTATGCGAGTTTCTGTCGGACACTGGCTAGTCATGTTGTTACTAATGCTGGGACAAGTGGCAGTCGGAATATGGTGGCTAGTCCTACTCAAAATACTGCCTCTAGTGCTACAAATCAGGGTTAGTGCATAATATGTGACAGTATGAGATTTTATTTTTTTTAATTTTAACCATTTCCTGATATTCAATCCAGCTACTTGTATACATGTAAATTATATCCATATATGAAGCATTATTTGAGAGCAATTTATTGTCCTGATATGTTTAAAAGGTGAGAAAAGAGTGAGACAACTGGAGTTTTGAAGTCACAAGACTTATAAATAGAAAAAAACCTATTTAATCAGTGCTTGTTTGGCTGCAGCTTATTTGGGAAGCTCTTTTGAGTTCGCAGTTTTAAGCTGGGTAACATTTGGATGCATAGCCTGTTACCCAAGCATATTTGCCTTTTTTTCTTTAAAAATCTAGCATCCAAAACCTAGTTTTTTAGTTAAATGTGGAGTAACAGTGTTGTTTTGCTACTTTGGACAATTTTGTCCCTACACCGTTCAGTTTTTAAATCATGTCCTTATGTTATAACTTTGTGCCTTTCCCCGCCCGTGTCTATCTCTTTTTTCCCTCTAAAAGTGCTCTCCTACACGACTACACCGGTACATGAATCCCCGATTTACCATGACAATTATCACAATAAGATCTGAGATCATATCCCCCATTTCTACCATGATTATTACGAATACGACAAGCTTAGAGACTGAGACCAGTGTCTTTGATGCATTAATAGGGAATTATTCAACTTTCTCTTTCTTTCTTATATACCACTCCACTTCTCCCTCATACACATGATTCCTGACAAGTACTTGTATTATTTATCTCTCCGTTATACTCTCTCACACATGTATACGCATAGATAAATTAATCCGAAATTAAAGATACATGCTGTGTTACAATCCATTCTAGGATTGTAGCTCAATAGGGTTTGACTGCCTTCATTAAAAAAAACATCTCCTTGTATTTTTGAACAGGTAGGCTTGTTTTTTGGTTACCAGTTACCACATGTGATTCATACAGCTTTGATGTACAAAAAAGAGCCAGCTTTTTAACAAACAAATCCTGTTTTTCAGCTAAAAGTTGCAGCCAAATCAACCTTTGACACTGTACACCTTGATGTCTATGTTGATGGTTCGTTTTCTTGTATGTATCGGCTCATAACCATGCAGCACTATTTTCTTGCAGGTGGTCAAGGTGGAACTGTGAGTTCTACTGGAAGTACCCAAATGCAAGCATGGGTACAAGGCGCTATTGCTAAAATTAGCAGTAACTCTGATAATGTTCCAAACTCTGCCCCAAGCCCAGTTAACGGTCCACCAATTAGTATCAACACGGGAACCTTTCCAGGGACGCCAGCAGTGAGGCTGATTGGAGACTCCTTCTTCCTTCATAGATTATGTCAATTATTGCTTTTCTGCTTTTTCTTCCGGCGGACGCTGCCTCGCATTATTGGGGGTCAAAGAAATACTGATACAAATACACAAAAAACTCAGAATGGTGTTGCGGCTAAGATAGAGGAAATGAACTCTGTTCTTACAAAGGCGATATCTAATAATCAACCTGGTTCGGGAACTAAAGGGCCTGAGGAAAATCTAGCGAGTCGGTCGAGGTTAGGGTCTGGTAATGCTGGACAAGGGTACACATTTGAAGAGGTAAAAAATGATCACTATTATTCTCATATTATTCTTTATAGTTATTGGCTTCCATTTGATTTTTCTGATTCCAGTAGATTGAGCCAATTATATGCAAGCCACCATAATTTGTAAAAAATTCAATCTGGTCCCACAAATTTTGATCGCAATACCATTGGTCATCAAAGTTTGAACAAGTTATGTTGGTGATCCCTGTTATTCATATTTACAACATTATTGTTCCCCATAGTTTCAGTATGTAACACCACGGGTCCCTTCCCATTTGGACCAATAGTGATATACATGGTGATCACTTCTGGCCTATTTGAAATACAGGGGACTATTAGTATACCTTACCCAACCATGGGTTCGAGCAGTATATGATTCGGACACCAAATAGAAATACTACCAAAAGTACGGGAACCATTAATGATGTAATTGAACCATCAGGGTCAAAATGAAATTTGATCTGAAGTATGTGAACTATTATTTTACCACCCCAGTGGAGTCATCTACATAAACAAATGTAGATGTCCACTTTAGACCGGGAAAAGGGCTGCTTCTGTTAGCTATCAAGATTGTTGGTTTTTGATTCAACAGTCCATGACATTTTCCTTTGTTTGACTACTATTAATCTGAACCGTTGGCTTAATAATTAACAGTCTGGATTGCTTCCAGCAGCCTCCCTGTTTTCCTTTACTCGATTTCATTCTTTGACAACCATAACTTTTGTGATATCAATTATTTAACGTTGTTATAAATCTTCACAAGGTTCTAACTTCCTTTTTCCCCTTTTAATGGCTTCAGGTAAAGGTCCTCTTCCTCATATTAATGGATCTTTGTCGACGAACTTCTGCTCTGGCACACCCGTTACCGGTTTCCCTAGTTGGGAGCAATAATATTCCGGTCCGCTTGCACTTTATTGATGGGAATTATACCGTGCTGCCAGAAGTTGTAGAAGCGTCCCTTGGACCACATATGCAGGTAACTTTGTGACAAACCTGGGGAATTTCTGTAGAGCTTATGTTGTTATTATTCTCAAACAGGTGTGAAATCTTAAAAATCTGAAATCGAGGGAGAAATTAAGAGATAGTACCTGGGTTCTTAAAAACAAAAAGGCAAAGAAAAGCTACTACCTGGAGCTTTCCAGAATTTCTGTGGTGCTCCTTTCTATCTTATGCTATAACTTGTTAATATTCTTTTCAACTTAAGGATCCTGAAAACTGATTTAGTAGAAATACGAGACAGTACCTAGGCTCCTTAATAAATACGGAAAGAAAGGCTAGTCCCGGGAAATGTTAGAAAAGAACGCGTGTTCATACTTGCTATTTTCCTCAGAAATCTAAATACTCAAGAGACCCTGAAAGCTGATGTGATATTCCTGGTAGAAGAAGAATATTAGACCTGTACCGCTTTCTACTTGAACTTTATACCTCAACTTCGGAGCTGCAATTTGACTCTTGTTTATTGCTAAAAACTTTGCAGAAAGTGCATTTGCAAATCAGATCTTGGAAGTAGCAATGTTGTTTATGTTTTAAGAAAAGTTACAAGGCTGCATCTTTTTCCGGAAAACTCAATAGATACCTTTTGCTAGTTTAAAACAATAATTTCCTAGGAACATTATGAAAATAATGGCATCCTCAAATGTTCTTCTGTTTTCAGTGTAAACTTGCGATTGATTCTGAAATCTCAGCCAACTCTCCCCTGCATATATGTTTACTTTGTAGGAGTGTGTGACTTAATGACGATGTTTCCATGATATTTCTATTTAGATTCTCATCTGATGTTTGAACTGACTTTATTTGGATTTGCTATTTATTTGATAGAATATGCCCCGTCCTCGAGGAGCCGACGCAGCTGGTTTATTACTCCGGGAATTAGAACTCCATCCACCAGCTGAAGAATGGCACAGAAGAAATATGTATGGCGGGCCCTGGTCTGATCCAGAGGATAACAACTCTAGCGACGACTCCCTAAAACATAGCACTTCATGTTTTCCGCTTGAGCTAAACGTGGACAAGTGTAATCTCTATCACGGGACTAATTATGGTCTGTGGCCTAGGAAACGAAGAATGTCTGAGAGAGATGCGGCATTTGGATTAAACACTTCTGTGGGGTTAGGAACATATCTTGGAATTATGGGATCTCGACGAGATGTTGTAACTGCTGTGTGGAAGACTGGTCTTGATGGGGCATGGTACAAGGTAAACTTGAGATGCTGATCTGCTGCTTATCTTTTCTTATTTCATTTTTACATTGAGTTGCATTGCAGCATCTCATAATTGAAACTGATAATTAATTTGATATGACATACCTGCTTGTACGTGTATATGTCACTCTTTGGTAGTGCGATTATATGATAGCCCACGTTGTCTGAGATTGTACCAAAGAGAAAAGGTGATTATTTAGTATCTAAGGGCTTATTTGATTGCAGTTTTTGAGCAAAAAAACTGAAATTTTTAGTTTCAGAAAATAGTTGGGTTCAGACCATTCAGTCAGGTTAAAATTCTATCATTTCCAGGCCAATGCTCCCGAAAATCACTGCCTTTAAGTTGGTAAGTCAAATGCTGTTTGGCTTTTAAGCAGAAGCAATTATAATAAGCTTAAAAAAAACTAGCAGATGCAAACAAAGAAACTGCCTGATTCTCTAAAATGGCTGGCTTGACCTTGTAGGTTCTGTCACCTTTAAAGGTTATTTCAAAAATATTTTTAATTGTCGCTACATCTGTTATCTTTTGTTTCTTGTGTAATAAGCTAAACGTTTGAAGTGTCAGTTGTAAACTGGACTGATTTTTGTTGCCGATTGTGGCATGTCTTGAATTCTAAATTGTGGTGTTTCTGAATTATTAATTTCGGAATCTTGAAGTACATATTTCTTTAAGATCTATATTTCCTTCTTTCTCTGTAATATTCTGCAAGTTCTTATTTTACTGCAGTGCATAAGATGTTTGCGACAAACCTCAGCCTTTGCCGCACCAGGTTCCAGCAGTGGGCCTAATCAGAATGAGAGAGAAATGTGTTGGATCAGCCGATGGGCTTATGGGTGTCCTATATGTGGCGGAACATGGGTTCGAGTTGTATAGGCATACAAAAACTTCTAGTTCTTTTTTCTTTCTTTTGATAGAACAGTTATTTTGATCTGTTGTAGCGGGGATCGCAAGCTAAATATAGAATAGAGTGTAATGTAAGCAGTGATGTCTGTTCGTGTGTAGCAAATTATATGGGAAAAAAATACATTTACTTGTACTGTACTATCTGAACTATTATAATATTCACAAATTTAGTTAGATGAAATTTAGTTTCATTTTTTATTTTGGTCATATTCTTTGTAATTTGTATAAATTTAGTCTCGTCTTTTCGAAACATTACAATTTACAATGTTTCTACTAAAACACATACATATACATACATAATAAGTATGTCAGTTTAAAAAACATATTATTTGACTTGATTTTCTTTGATTTTTTTTTCTAAAATAAAAAATATATAATTTTTTTTACACTTTTTCTAAAACGAAAATAAAGTAAGTTTTAGAGTCCACATCATTATTTGAATACTTTCATGAAAAAAGGGCAAGAAAATTGTTATTTTATTTAAAAAAGTATTATTTTTTGTAAATAGAATATATTTGTTAAGTATTTATAATTTCTTTTTATACACAAACATTATCTAGAATTTACATTATTTGCAATAATATGTATACATGCATTGTATTATATATATTTTTATACATACATTAATATAACATGTCTATATATATGTGTGTGTGTGTGTTTGTGTATTATATATATATACACATATATATATATATATATGGTATAATTATATATTTTTGAATCTATACTAAAATGAGACATTTCAAAAAATTAAGAGTTAAATTTATACAACTTACAAAGAATATGAACAAAATGAAAATTGAAACTAATTTACATCCAACTAATTTAACGGTGGTACCTGATTTTGAACATTATGATAGTTCGGTACGTCAATAGTTAATTTTGATAGTATGATGCTTAAATCGTTAAAAATAGGTAGTACAGTACACTAAATGTGTTTTTTTCCCAAATTATATTAACTGAATATTGAACACACTGGATTAGTTATAAATTATGCCATTTATGTAATTGAATTTTGTCACTAAAATATAGTGGTCAATACCATTAAAACACTAGTAAAAGATTGAATAACACCTGTGCAACCTACTATAAAACTAAACTAAAATAAAATACTAAAATACTCTTGGGTTTGTGTCTATATCTAAGGACCTGTTTTTTTTTTTTTTCTTTGTTGTGTTTGACGGTCAATCTCGATAAAATAAAAACACGAGTTCAATACACTATAACGCCTCTATCGAGCTACTCCTATTTTTGCTAAAAGGCCTTAACGAAAAACGACTTTATAGTTTATACTTTTAGCCCATGTTTGTTTGCAGTATAGTATAAAATGTTATAGTTTCTAACCAGCTACTATTAGTACAATAGATAATACCATCATATAATTGATATTAGTTATACCCAATCATTAGCATAAATTATAGTATAATTAGTATTATAATAGGAATTGTTATCAAACATTTTCATCTAAAGTTTGCTTACAAGATTTGATAAAAAAAACAAATTTGCTTTTTATGATAGTAATAATAGGCTGGATTTTTCCACATCAATTTATTTGTTTCCACGTTCAAACATACTTTTTTTTTTTCGAACCGTAAGTCAGATTTACGGTATTGTTATCAAACATTTTCATCTAATGTTTGCTTACAAGATTTGATAAAAAAAAATAAAATTACGTTAAGAATAGGCCGGACTTTTCCACATCAATTTATCTGTTTCCATGTTCAAACCATACTTTTTTTTTTCCGAACCGTAAGTCAGATTTACGGTATTGTTATCAAACATTTTCATCTAATGTTTGCTTACAAGATTTGATAAAAAAACAAAATTGCATTTTATGATAGTAAGAATAGGCTGGATTTTTCCACTGAAATTTATCTGTTTTCACGTTCAAACCGTTTTACGGAATTGCTAATATGAATTTTTTTACTGAAAAAGTACTACAGACTGCTAAACAGAACCTCACTGATCAGCGAGAAGAGAGAGAGAGAGAGAGAGAGACAGATATATAGATATTATATATATATATAGAGAGAGAGAGATACAGATATAGATATAGAGAGAGAGAGAGATGAGCGGCGGAGGAGGAGGAGGCGCACCACCGGCGTCGGCAGGGCCACAGCCGTTAGCATTCAGAGTAATGAGGCTATGCCGACCTTCCTTACACGTGGAAACAACCCCTCTCCTCTTTGATCCTTCCGATCTCTTCTTCGGAGAAGACGACATTGTTGCTCCTCCTTCTCTCTCATCCTCCTTCACTGAGGGTTCGGATCTCAACTATCGGTCTCGGTTCCTTCTTAGCCACCCTGCTGATTCTATCGGCCTCCCTGGCCTCCTCGTCCTCCCCCAAGCCTTCGGGTATCCTTTGTCCTTTTTCTGTCTCTTTTCTTGTTTTTGTGTACTGAATGTGTAATTAGGTGAAACTTATGGAGTTGTTAGGTTATTTTATGTGTATATACATGTATACATTTTTTGCTGTCTAATTTGTCCTTATACTGTCATTTTTTCCTCTATTGATGTGCTGAAAGTGTAATTAGATGAAAGTTTGCTGTGTCTAATTTGTCCTGATACTGTCATTTTCATGTATTGATGTACTGAAAGTGTAATTAGATGAAAGTTTGCTGTGCCTAATTTGTCCTTATACTGTCATTTTCATGTATTGATGTGCTGAAAGTGTAATTAGATGAAAGTTTGCTGTGTCTAATTTGTCCTGATACTGTCATTTTCATGTATTGATGTACTGAAAGTGTAATTAGATGAAAGTTTGCTGTGTCTATTTGTCCTGATACTGTCATTTTCATGTATTGATGTACTGAAAGTGTAATTAGATGAAACTGAGGGAGTTGTTAGGGATTTATGTATTTGCGTGTGTTGATGTCTAAATTGTCCTGATACTGTCAGTTTTCCTCTATTGATGTACTGAAAGTGTAATTAGGTGAAGTTAGGGATATTTTCCGACTGATCAGCGAGAAGAGAGAGAGAGAGATATTTTACACGTGGACATCGCCCCTCTCCTCTTCGATCCCTCCGATCTCTTCTCCGGAGAAGACGCCGCCGCCGCTGCTTCTTCTCTCTCATCCTCGATGGAAGGTTCGGATTTCACGTATCGGTCTCGGTTCATGCTTAGCCACCCTGCTGATTCTATCGGCCTCCCTGGCCTCCTCGCCCTCCCTCAAGCCTTCGGGTATCATTTGTCCTGATAGCGTTACTTTTCCTGTTTTGATGGAGTGAATGTGTAATTAGATCAAACTTAGGGAGTTGTTAAGGATATGTCCTGATACTGTCTCTTTTACTGTTTTGGTGTACTGAATTTGTAATTTGATGAAACTTAGGGAGTGGTTAGGGAATATTTTCCTCCTTACCCACCTTGCTAATTTCTCGTCCTCCCTCCAAGCCTTTGGGTATTATTTATATATATACGTACCTACATAATAATATATGTATATATGTGTGTTGATGTCTAGTTTGTCCTTATACTGTCACTTTTCCTCTATTGGTGTACTGAAAGTGTAATTAAATGAAACTTTGCTGTAGCTGTTAAGCTGACTAGATGAAACTGTATATACATATCTACGTACATTATAATAATGTATCTATTTACAATATATGTATGTAAATGTGTTGATGTCTAATTTGTCCTTAAAACTGTCACTTTTCTGTATTAGTGTACTGAAAATGTAATAAGATGAAACTTAAAGGAGTTGTTAGGGATATTTTACTACTGATCAGCGAGAAGAGAGAGATATAGAGACATAGATAATGAGGCTATGTTGACCCTCGCTACACGTGGACACAACCCCTCTCCTCTTCGATCCCTCCGATCTCTTCGTCAAAGAAGACGACGACCTTCCCATCTCCCCCTCCGCCGCCGCTCCTCTCTCATCCTCAACGGACGGTTCAGATCTCATGTACAGGTCTCGGTTTCTGCTTTGCCACCCTGCTGATGCGATCGAGGTCCCTGGCCTCCTCGTCCTCCCTCAAGCCTCTGGGTATTATTTGTTCTTATAGTGTCAGTTTTACTGTTTTGGTGTACTGAATGTGTAATTAGTTGAAATTTAGGGAGTTGTTAGGTTATTTTATGTGCTGTCTAATGTGTCCTTATACTGTTATTTTTCCTCTATTGATGTGCTGAAAGTGTAATTAGATAAAACTTAGGGAGTTGTTAGGGATATTTTCCTCCTTTCCCAAGCATTTGGGTATATATACATACATTATATATAATGTATGTTTTACATATGTTGACTCTATGCACACACACTCATATTTACTGTTCATATAAATATAATGTTATTAATGAAAGGCAAACATGATGTTTCAAATTTCCAAAACTATCAGATTTGCAAAGCTCCCGCTTATAATCTCTGTTTTACCATATATTAGTATTAGTGATAGGCAACCTGCAACCCCTCAAATTTGTGAAATTGCAAATCCTAATTGCATTTATAGCTTTGCCGCAAAATTATACAAAAAAAAAAACATATAGTATCCCTAACATTTTTTTTTCTCAGAGTTTTCTCTTAATGAGAAAATCTCTTCCAAAAAATGGCGTATGCTACTTATCCCTAGCATTTACGTCAATATATATATATACAGATGTGTGTGTATGTATATATATATATAACATGTACTCTCTCCGTCCTAATTTGTTGGGCCCAAAAAAATACTACATACAACTTTGACTGGCAGAATAATCGTCTGCAAATTAATACTACTCATGGTACACTAGAAAATTGCCATTTTAAAGCATAATATGAATAAGAACTTGCGTGGTCATGATGAAATAGACTCCCAATGCAAAGCCTCCCTTTCTCTTGAAATTTGGGAGCCAATTTATTTGAGAAATGGTTCTCTCTTTGTTATTTATAGCTTTGGTTTGATCATGGCAGGGCGATATATCTTGGAGAGACATTTTGCAGCTATATTAGCATTAATAACAGTTCTAAATTGGAAGTAAGAGATGTCATTATTAAGGTGATTATTCTAAACTCTTTTATATGTGTTTGATTTGAATTCTAAAGGGTTATTCTGCCAAGAGGCAATAATTCACAGTGTTTTGCTATCATGGCTAACATTATGATGCTTATAGTTGCTTATTACTCCCACTCGTTGGAGGTGAAAAAAAAGTGTGTTGTTGAAAAAATAATGTAATTTTACTTATTTGTGGTTGGAGTAGTGTGCATCAGACGGAAAGTCCAATTTGAGGTTTCATTTACTTTAAACTTGTTAAAAAGTGAGCTGATATGGTGTACCCAACCAAACTTCATTCCACTTATGAATAACTACTTAGGTGAAGTTACAAGATATGTCCCAACAATGTTTCAATGAAAAAGCAGAACGCTGTAGCTGGTTTGAAATAGTTTGATGCGTTCTCCACTCATATTTTAAGGCATAGTTCGTCTCGAGGTCATTGTATGGTGTATTAATTCTTAATACTATATGGTTGGAAGTCTCAGTTTGTGGTATTACTTTTATTGCTAGGCTTTTTCTTCTTCTTGTTTTTTAGAGTTTGCTTGGGATGTTCTCAACTTATAAACTGAAGTATCTATAGTTTGTGCTTTTAATCGTGACTGAACAAACCAAGAGGCTAAAATTACCCCATTGAGCAAAACAGTATTTTTTTAGGCTTGAGTAATTGGTTCAGTATCTTCTTGTTGCTTCTCCACAGTGATTTAGACCAGCAGTAATTCTTGTTGCAAATGCATTGACTCAATAGTTTTATTGTTTGGATTCCTACAACTATAGGCGGAAATTCAAACAGAAAGGCAGAGAATATTGCTATTAGATACGTCCAAATCACCTGTTGAGTCCATACGCGCTGGAGGCCGTTATGATTTTATCGTGGAACATGATGTGAAAGAACTAGGTGCACACACGTGAGTTGAAACCCTAAATATTCAAGCTTGTCTTACTTTTTGTTTGTTCTGACCTTTATATCGTTAACCATCTTAATTAGGCTTGTTTGTACTGCGTTGTACAATGATGGCGAAGGGGAGCGTAAATATCTACCACAGTTCTTCAAGTTCGTTGTAGCAAATCCACTTTCAGTTAGAACAAAGGTAATATTTCTAGTCCCAAAATGGAAATCTACTAGATATGTTGTGCATTTGATATCAACTTCTGTTTTTATAATTCTTAAGTTTTATACTCCCTCCGTTCCCATTTAACTGTCCAGTACGAAACTACGTGCAATTTTGACCGGCTTATAACTTGTATCAAAATTGTCAAAATGATTTTTTTTTTAAATCTAATCATAAAATTTAACATTTGAACTAACTTTTGAAAATTTTCATTCCGACAATTTTGATACAAGTTCTTGGCCGGTCAAAATTGCACGTAGTTTCGTAATGGACAATTAAATGGGAACGGAGGGAGTATCTTTTTTGTTTTGGTATAATCTCATTTTGTTTTTTCCCCATGTGCAGGTTCGGGTTGTCAAGGTATGTTGGCGTTTATACATATCCATGATCTCACCTGCATTTCAAATATTGATTACTCTAGATTTCTAATTTTCACCTTGTTCATTTGAGGGGTATGATAGACAATCCACCATCTATTTTTTTTTAGTGAATGGTCATATATGTTTTCCGAACTTTTCCCCAATTAAAGTTTTCTTAAACAAACTATATATAGCTTCATGTGTGCTTATAATTGACTTGGTGCAACAAGCATCAAGCAAACTATATTTACATATTTTAGCTGTAATGGTTGATTTATTTTCTCTTGAAAATTCTACCTTTGTTCACGGCTTCACGCATGTTTTTGAAATTGTCATAAGGTTGTTTGACCAGTAAAAAAATTGAGTGTTTACGTAAGTTCACTAATTTTCTTGAGAGTAAGTGGTACTTGCATTCTTCGAAAAGATTTTTTAAGGTTCTTTTCTCTCAGGAAACTACATATTTAGAGGCGTGCCTCGAGAATCACACAAAAACAAGCCTCTTTATGGATCAAGTAGACTTTGAGCCAGCTCAGAATTGGAGTGCGACACTCCTCAAAGCCGATGATCACCATTCAGAAAGTAATGATATGACAAGGTAGTGGTTGGTTGCTCATAACTATCTATCAAAGATTTCTCTACTTCCATTGCTTATATACCAATATTAATTGATGTTGCAGAGAAATTTTTAAGCCACCGACTTTAATTAGATCAGGGGAGGGATACACAATTACCTTTATCAGTTGAAACAATCTTCAGAGGGTTCTTCTGGTCCAGTGAAAGTACATGGAAGTAATATACTCGGAAAGCTACAAATCACATGGCGTACAAATTTGGGCGAGCCAGGGCGCCTTCAGACTCAGCAAATTCTTGGCGGTGTAAGTATTTTTTTTAATACTAGTTTTAAGAAATTGATTCATTAAGTGTTCTTTTTAATGCCAATTTATTTGTTGAAGATGACACATGGAAAAGTATCAGATTTATACACTTTTCTATCGACTTCTAACCATCAGTACACCATACAGTTACATTTTGCAATTTATACCCCGATCTAAACAAATTCAAGCGATTAGTATATCACCGTTAATTTTTTCAACTCAAAAGCACTAGTTATAATTTTTCAGGCACTTGTGAATCTTGATAAGTTGGCATATTAGTTATTTGATTTTGTGTGGATTCATGTCCAGAACTGTGCTTTTTGATAGGTGATATACTAATTGTTTGTTGCTGTGTATATCTGTGTATGTATTGTGAAACTCAATAGCATGGTGTACAAATTGAAAAAATTGTTATGATCGTGTAGAAAAGTGATAATAATGATATATTATATGACTCACCTTAACACTAAAATTCTTAGGTGAGTTGATAGCATATTAGTTGTATTGGATCAGAGCACTGCAGAATTTATAGAATAAGAATGACGCTCATTTCGGTAAAAATTATGCAAAACTTCTGCCACAAGCGAGGGTGTGTGAAGATAATAATGTAGTGTCTCTAAAAAAGCTTAAGCTTCAGATGATCTGGTAGCACTCAATATATTACTTCCCAAATCTATTGTAAATTTTTGTACCATATTAGATTCCTCTTCCCTCAGTTTTTTTTCTTCTGTGAAGGATGTGCAATATTGTAATTTGATGCATCTAATAGGTCACTTTAGCTATCTATCTAATGCTATGTGTAGAGCCTTTATGAGGCCCTTGGGAAGTTTTTTATGCCCAAAAATACCCTTGGTAGTAATAGTA